>CM031244.1:275836840-276161735 GCA_018340775.1 Taxus wallichiana var. yunnanensis
CATTGAGGTAGTTGTTACCTGCAGGAAAATCAAACGGGTGCTTGTGGATAACGGATCTGGATTGAACATCTGCACGCTTAAATTAGTCAAACAATTGGGACATATGGAAGAAGATCTTGAGTCCCATATCATCACTATCACCGCATATGACAACGTGAAAGAGAGTCAGCAGGCACCATTACGCTGCCAATGGAGGTGGGCCCCACTTTCCATCAGACAAAGTTTCATGTCTTAGACTTGGAACTTCCATATAATATGCTTCTAGGCCGACCATGGATCCATGCCATGCAAGCAGTGCCATCAACATTTCATCAATGCATCAAGCTGAAGCATGAGGGACATACAGTAACAATACCAGGAGACTCAGAGCCCTTTTCTCATTGTAGAGCTCTTAATAGCTTTGCACGAAAGGGTACATACGCATGTCCCTCCATAGATATAGCTGTCCCTCTTCATTCTGAGGCCATGGAATCTCGAGTAGATTCAAATTCTCTTAGTTCTTGCACTCATGGGGCATCTACTTCAACATCTCCATTTAATTCATGGGAGATGAAAATTCTGGAATATGGCTGTGGGGAGTATAATGTACAACAAGCGCTCTTGGTTTTTGACCTCTCCTTGTGCCCAAGACTAGAGGTCGACCCAACTACCGCTTCAGGAGACCTAGAGAGGAACATACTATTGGGTCATTCCTACCTGGAGGCTTGTTAGCTGAGGAAAAATTACTTGATCCACCTACTACTTGGGTCCCTGAGGACACTCAGCCATCTTGTTATCAAACCCCATAATATGAAAAATCTAGCAGAATGATGTACTCCATGGGCTACAAAGGCCTAGGATGTGGGAGGAATGAACAAGGACAAAGAGAACCAGTCCCTCTTCCACATTTCAAAAAAAGAAAGATATGGCATTGGGATTCGCCCTTATGGAGCACACCCCAACGATCAAGATGCGACTTGTTCTGAGCATGAGGATAGCTCCGATTATCTAGACAATGATATGGATTCCTGTTGTAGCCAATATGAGGATCTGGCCTCCACGAACCTTTTCATGAATAATGTTGTCCTAACCATCACCCCCAATGAACCAACCCTTGACCTTGTATACCCCTCCCTTGTTGAATGGGACCAACAACGTCACGTGCCACTAGATTTATTTGAGAATGATGAGGCTATTGCAGAGTTCATGGGCATAAGGGATACAATTCCCATTGGAGATCACAAGAAGGGTTTCTTTATCGACTTAGACACCTGCGCCTACTTCGGTGAGGAGGCTGAACTTCGTGGTCAGCAAAATTTAAAGAAAAGCAAGGGCAAGAGTTCTAAAGAAAAGCCTCAAAAAATCAAAGTCCAAGTCACATAGTGAAAACCTCTTTGAGGCATTGGCTGACAAACAAATAAGAAAATCAAAGGACAAACAAAGTGACCACGCCAAGGATGAAAATATCATAGAGACATCCTTGGATGAAGATCTCAACCTACCTCCCGATCCCACGCGTATGGAGGATTTATCAAAATTGTTAGTTAAAGAAACCATTGATGTCAATATTGGTACTGAAGAAGATCCCAAGATAGTAAAATTGGGAGCATCACTCTCAGCCAGAGAACAAAAGACGTTCACTATGCTATTGTGAGAGTTTATTGATGTGTTCGCATGGTCTTACAAAGACATGCCCGGCTTAGATCCAACTTTGGTCATGCATAACTTGGTTGTGCACGCAGACGCTAAGCCTATCAAACAGAAGCTTTGAAAGATGCACCCAAGAGTGGCCTTGTTAGTTAAAGAAGAGTTGGAAAGGTTGCTTGCAGCAGGATTCATCAGGCCAATTGATTATTCTGAATGGATATCGAACATTGTTCCTATCCAGAAGAAACCTATTGGTATCCGAATTTGCACAGATTTTAGGGACATCAATAAAGCTTTCCCTAAAGATGACTTTCCATTGCCCAACATTGACATGATTGTTGACTCAACCGCAGGGTATGAAATGCTATCACTTATGGATGGATTTTCGGGTTATAATCAAATTAAGATCACTGAGGAAGACCAACACAAAACATCTTTCACAACTCCTTGGGGCACCTTCTGTTATCAAGTGATGCCATTCGGCCTTAAGAATGCGGGAGCAACTTATCAGCGGGCCATGACAGTAATATTTCATGATATGATTCATGACATCATGGAAGACTATGTAGACGACATCCTGGGAAAGTCCAAAACAAGAGAGGAACATCCTATCATTTTGCGGCATATCTTTGAACGCCTACGTGAATACAAAGTCAAAGCTAATCCAAAGAAGTGTGTCTTTGGTGTGCTATCTGGGAAACTATTAGGCTTCATTGTGTCAAGACGAGGTATTGAGGTAGACCCTGCTAAAGTATCTGCCATCACAGAAATGCCTCCACCTAAGAATATCAAGCAACTGCGTAGCTTGCAAGGGAAAATTCAAGCCATTCGCCACTTTATCTCCCAGCTTGCAGATAAATGTCACTCATTCACTCATTTGCTTAAGAAGGACATCACTTTCATCTGGGGACCTGAGCAACAACAAGCCTTTGCTTTGCTTAAACAGTACCTGGCTAATCCACCTGTCCTCATGCCTCCCACTCCGGGAGAACCACTTTTGCTCTATATTTCCGCTACGCAATATGCTATTGGTGCACTGCTCACCCAATATGACCTTAGCCATAAAGAGAAAGCAGTGTACTATCTGAGTCGCACCCTCATCGCCTATGAACGTAATTATCCTCAGATTGAGAAGGCTTGCTTGGCTGTTGTTTTTACCTTTCAGAAACTTCGCCATTACCTGCTAAATACTAAGACCAAGCTCATATCCAAGGTCGACCCACTCAAGTATTTGTTGTCCAAACCCGCCCTCACAGGTAGAATGGCTAATTGGATCATTCTACTCAGTGAGTTTGATATAGAATTTGTCCATCAAAAATCAATTAAAGGACAAGTACTTACGACCACTAAGCGGAAGCACCTTCGCAAAGCACGTAACCTTTGAGTCCGGATCTCGCCGATGCATCTTTTCTCTACATTGAAGAATCATCGATGGCGATACATTTTGATGGATCTTTTACGTTTCATGGTTCAGGTGCAGGAGTGGTCCTTATTACTCCTTCAGGTGATCCTATACCACAGGCTTTCCACCTGGCCTTCCCTTGCACAAACAACATTGCGGAATATGAAGCACTCATTGCAGGGATGAAGCTAGCCATCAAGTGGAATATTCAACATGTGAAGGTTGTAGGTGATTCACAGCTAATCATCAAACAGGTTAATGATGAGTATAAAGTTAAGGATGACAAGCTCATACCTTATAAGAAGTTGGTGGAAACTCTGAAGGAGTATTTTGTGCGCATTACCTTTGAGAAAATCCCAAGAGCGCAGAATAGATCGGCAGATGCTATGGCAACGGTGGGATCTATGCTTCGTATTCCGCCAGGGAACAATGATATGCCATTCTTCGTAGAAAATCTACGCCAGCCCGCGTATGACATGCCAGAATCTTGCTTGGCTTGTGAGGTTGTTGGTCCCCATTCACCATGGTATGAACCCATTTTCACCTATCTTAAGGACAGTACATTCCCTCCCGAAATCTCCCGCTCTGAAAAGCAGAGCCTAATTCGCCAGATAGCCCGTTACACCCTGTTAGGAGGTACACTTTATCGTCGTGGCTACGATGGGAATCTGTTACGTTGTCTGGATGTGCCGGAGTCAATCCAGGCAATTAAAGAAGTACACGAAGGAGTATGCGGAGCACATACAAACGGAATGGTCTTGGCTAAGAAACTGTTAAGAGTAGGTTACTATTGGCCCACCATGGAAACTGATTGTTGTAATTATGTTAGAAAATGTGTGCTATGCCAAAAGTATGGAAATTTCATCCATGCTCCATCGCAACCATTGCAACCAATCACTACCCCGTGGCCATTCTCCAAGTGGGGACTTGATCTAATAGGGAAGCTTACTCCTACCTCATCTGATGGTCATACACATATCATCACAGCTACATAATACTTTACAAAATGGGTGGAGGCTGTCCCTTTAACCTATGTCACAGGAGCATAGATTTCTAAATTCATCATGAATCACATTATTTGCCGATATGGTATCCCTGCAGCCATTGTCACAGATAATGGGAAGTCATTTAAGAACAAAACTATGAAAGGTCTTTGCCAACGGTTCCAAATCAGATTGAAATGGTCCACGCCATATTACCCTCAGGGTAATGGACAAGCTGAGGCAACAAACAAGACTTTGGTAAGGATAATGGAGAAGATGGTTAGCAAAACTGGTCGAAACTGGCACCTACAAATCCACCCAGCCCTCTGGGCCTACCGAACATCAATTCGCACTCCTACGGGTGCGACGCCATATTCCCTCGTGTTCGGGACAGAATCTATCATCCCTTTAGAGATTGAACTCCCATCCCTGCGAATTTCTCTTCGGGACTATTTGGATAAGGATGAAGATTACCGAGTGGCAAGATTGGCTGAGTTAGAGCTCCTGGATGAGAGGCGCATTCGCGCTCTTAATCACCTGAAAGTATATCAACATAGAATCTCCCGCAACTACAACAAGAGAATCATCCCTCGCCAGTTTGAGGTGGGTGATTTAGTTATGAAGGAGAACCAGTTCAACACCAGAGCAGAGCGAGAAAAGAAAGGGAAGTTCGAACCACACTGGTTAGGACCCTATGTCATAGTTGCCAAGTATGGCACAGGGGCATACAAGTTAGCTCACCCCAATGGTGATGAGCTCCGGGAGCCCATGAATGCCATGCATCTTAAGAGGTTTTATGCCTAAACATGGCACAAGAAAGTCATAAAATCAAAAATATATATATATATATATATATATATATATATAAAAATATAAAAACATCAAAAAAAAAAAAAAAAAAAAAAAAAAAAAAAAAAGAAAAAGAGAAAACAGGTCGTCCACTAGTGAAAACCACGCAATTGTGGCACTTTGGACAAGTCCTTGGGTGAAAACCGGTTTCCGGTGCCTCGGGAGGATTCGTTGTTCACAAGCATTTTGTATTAAAAGGGTAGTTGTCTTTGTCCTGGACCTGGTTCTACCTTCGAGTTTCCTTGTGCACACCATCTAGTCTAGCCTTGATCCGGCTTTTCCTTCTTCTATTCATCTGTAAGGGACGTGGTCTTTCGTTATTTCCCATCTTACGCTGGGGGCAACTCAATGACTTCACCTTCTTGTTCATAAGTGCGTGGCTTCTGCCCTTGTATATTCCCCACCTAACGCTGGGGGCATCCATGCTTTCTTGGTTACTTGCACATAGCTTTGGAAAACTGTTAAAAACACAAAAACAATAGAAAATTGTTTCACAAAACACAAAAACAATAGAAAATTGTTTCACAAAACACAAAAACAATAGAACATTGTTTTGAGAAAACATAAAAACAATAGAAAATTGTTTCACCAAACACAAAAACAATAGAACATTGTTTTGAGAAAACATAAAAACAATAGAAAATTGTTTCACAAAACACAAAAACAATAGAAAATTGTTTCACAAAACACAAAAACAATAGAAAATTGTTTCAGAAAACACAAAAACAATAGAACATTGTTTTGAGAAAACATAAAAACAATAGAAAATTGTTTCACCAAACACAAAAACAATAGAAAATTGTTTCAGACAACACAAAAACAATAGAACATTGTTTCGAGAAAAACACAAAAACAATAGAACATTGTTTCGAGAAAACAACAAAAACAATATATATATATATATATATATAATCAAAAAATCTAAAAAAACAAGGAAAAAATTTTCAAAAAATTCCTAAAAAGTAAAACACCCTACAAAATGGTAACTTGCTTCTTACGGCTGAAACTTGTGTCTTGCGCATGGTATTTTCTCCATATCCTGTTGGTTTGTCTCACATCTTCCCCGATTAATACGACTCGCGGATCACTGGATTCACAACCATTCACAAAAGCTAGCTGCTTGCTTCGTCTGTACTCTGGGGCACTTTTGGTTGCCTGGTGCTGTTTCGTTGCGCACAAATGCTTTTCATGGACCCCGTGTCCATTTTCATTTCCCCTTGCATGTATCCTTGCTTGGGGCATCATTTTTAACCCTTGTCATCAATCACGAACTTGTGGATCTCTTCAGCACTGATAACAAAACATTTGTACAACTGTCTTGACCGTTGTTGGGTTAGATATGTGTGTTCGTACTTGTTTTCCCTGTTATATGAGCTTGTTTCCTTCTCGTATTGCATTGCATTATTGTATGTTGCATGGAGTTGGTACTTTCAGCAATGGACAATTGTTCGTAGTATGGCTTTTCATGTCATTCTACCTTTGTCGTATGCTTATATTTTTCATAAGGACCGATGATGTAGTTCCTATGGCAATATGATGACATCAAATTTGTTCCAAACAAATAAGCGGCTAGAGGTTAAGCTCTTCTCTCCCCTCATCCATATTTCTTCTACACCACTTCCCTTTCACCCCTAATTCTCCCTCTCCTCGGGGCATCCTGCCTCGTCCCCATTCTTCTGCCTACTTCTCACCTTTTTCGATCGTCGATCGAGTTCTTCTATCACCCCATCGACACTCGAGGGGGCATCTCTCCCTCCTACTAATTTTTCTTCCATCTCTTCAAAATCTCTTTTGTCTACTATCTTTGAAGTGGCATCACTTATGCCACCCCAAAGAGGGGCAAATGTAGACACCTATAATTACGCCCAAGCAATTTAAATACTTAAATTGTGCTAATTATCCCCTTTCTCGCAAATCAACGACATATCATCAAAGGCACTCATTTTCCCTCATATCATCATTAATTAATTACACTAAGCTAATTAATTAAGTTTCCTATCCAACAAATACCCTAATTAATGACCTTCCATTAATAAATCACCCCTTCTACCTAGACTAATTAATTATTATTAATTAATTAGCTTTCCCTTCCATTTAACCAATAAATCAATATTTAATTGATTTAATCCCCTTTTAATAGCCTAAATCGCACTAATATTCTTCTAATTGGCTTCTATAAGCTTACACCTACCTATTAATTAATCACCTTTGATTAATTAAAATACCCCCAACTCCCATGACTTGCTAAACATGTATTAAACTCTTCTAAAGTAAGGTTACCTTTAATAAAGCAACCTTATCCATTCCTAATCATGTTTTACCTTTATCCCACATTCATGAGAATGTGTTGAATCCTTTATCCTTTGGGCTATATAAAGAGCCCTCCACCTACCTTTTTACTTACACCTAAACTTTCTAAGAGAGCAAATGCAAAGCATATAGCAAAGAGACTAAGAGCTTGCACCTTGCCCTTTTGAGAGTTCATCATCTTGAAGAGTTAAGCCTCTTTCTTAAAGTGCTTGGGTCATATGGGAGGTGTCAAAAGGGTCTTGTAGCCCAACTTTGATTAGCCCCCATTCCTAGGTTCTTGGAGCATTAAGGACAACTATTTTGATAGCCATGGAGCTTACTTAGGTCCATTCATTTATTTGTTGTTAGAGAATAGAGGAGTTTAGATATTTAGCATTGTTAGTTTCAAAGTTTGTATTGATGAATGCTAGCATCTAACCCTTGTTTAATTCTTATCATGATGGTGTTTATGCTTTGTTTTAGCTAAATTGTAGAACTATTTTAGGTGGTAGTTCTTGCTTCATTTGATTTAGCATTAAGCAAAGTATACATGCACACGATGAATACCTATGTGAATCAAATCATGGAGGTGACGAACACCTATGTGAAGAAATGAGAGATGGTGATGTATATATATGTGGAGTAATCATCGAGTTTTGGACCTAGAATAATTTGATGGACTAGCCAACTGATGATATTGTGTAGGTTGTAATTGAATAAATGAGCTAGAAGTAGATTATGCTTTAGATTTATGTTGTCTTGGGGACCTAGATGCTCTAGCAAGTGAAATGGAAACCTTGCGAAGAGGGTGTGGTGATGGTGTGGATGGTGGAACACCATTGATAGTAATGTCTTTCCTGTTGTGAATGAAGTTGAGACACAAGTGATGCATAAAGATGATAGTTTGAGATGTATGGAGCCAGAGAAGACCCAAGATAATGTAACACCATTTAATCAAAGGTTCCATAAGGAAATACACAAGCATGGTAAGATGACCAACTATGACTGGAATCTCAATATATCCACCGATTTAGGAAGCTGGATATGAAATTCATGAGAGCAGATAACTGATAACAATAAGAAGTGCAATAGAACATGCTCTTATGTGAAATGATGGATTAATCATAGTGTTATAACTAGGAAGAGATCAAACGGAAGCACGATATGTAACGTATCAGAAGAGAACGTAGCATGATAATCATGATCACAAAATGAAATGATTGGTGGAGATGTCTTAGTGTGAGAAATTAGAAAATCAAGAGCCCCGATATCGGAGAAGGTACTTGCTTTCGATATGTATGGTTTTCTAAAGATTCAACCACTTGTTTTTCATGTTTTTGAATAATATTGTTGAAAATATTAAGCTTATTATTGTCATTGACTGGTGCAAAATTTGTAGGCTCTGAAAGCTTGATTGTATTATTATCGATAAGATATTGAATAGGATTTCGAAGTCTAAAACATCAATTTGTAGAATGCCCAATACGTTGATGTTAATAACATGTGAAATTTTCATTTTGATTACAATATTTAGGAAAATATGAGTCTATTATGAGTAGAGGAGGAAGTGTGATAAGGTTTATCTTAACAAGTTATAGAAATATAATATGCAAAGCAATATGAAGCTTGGTAAATGTACGTTTAAGTAGTTATTGTTGAATCTTTTCAGGAGTAGCAATAGCATTGATATTATCCTTAGCTTGGTAGGTTTTTTAGATGGTTTGAAAGGTGATTTTCTTGTAAAATGCTTGAAGATGAATCTTTCTCATAATATTTAAGCTTGCATATAGATAAGATCTTAGTTTCTGTAGCTTTAAAGTATGACACAAATGATCAAATGATGGAGATGTCTCAAAGATAACACTCTCCTAGAGAAGTGAATATATACTTTGGATAGAGAGATCCTGAATCTCGATTCCATGAGTAAGTTAGAATTCCTAGCTAAGTTGTTCTTATAATGTAAGATATAATCTACTAGATGTTCATTAATCCTTGATTAAGTTTCGTGAAGTGAGCATAGGATATATTAGAGCTGATATTAATAGAAAAGTGAGAGATAAAATCATTGGCTAAATACGTAAAACATGTTATCGAGTTGTGACGGGTAGATCATAGAATAATCGCATTGCATAATCGTGAAGAATTTTATGAATGAGCTTAACTAAGAGAGTATGATCATCCACAAAATCTAGACAAGCCACATGAAATTCTTGGAGATGATCTTAATGGGTCACCATGACCATTGAAAATGGGGAGCTTGGGAGTGAAAAAAATAAAGAGGAATCACATAAGTGGAAATGGATGGTAATAAAGGAACATGAAGTAATAAAGTGTAATCTAGAGATTGAGATGCACGAGAAGTAACCTATTGCAATTGACGTATTTGAAGTTAAAGATCTTGATAAAGAGAGGCTAAGTATTAAGAGATACTTTCCACATGTGAGAAATAAGAGGTTGAGTGAAATGGTTGGTATTAGTAGGAATAAAAACATGAATGTTAGAAGTATGCACAAGAGTGGAAGTAGGCGGTTGAATAGTGATAATCGTGGAAGTGGGGATAGATAGATCAAGGTGCATTAAGCATCACAATATTGGTTGCCTCCTCACAAGTAGAAAATAAAAGTAGGCATAAATATTGAGAATGATCGGAAAGATGAGAATTGAGGTCACAAAGATCATCATCAGTGAAGGGTACAACCATGATGAAAATAAAACAAGACTCCTAGAAGAAAAGGTGGGATCAAGCATGGGGTTCACAAAATGATTAAACAATAAAGAAATGAATAGATGCTAAATCTAAATATGTACCAACACAATTATATAAATAATAAATTACATATTTTTGACCAAATAAAGTAATCTAAAAATATATAGAAACCCTAGTTTCAAATGAAGGGATGAAATACTTTGTTGATTCGAAATGATCCCAAAGGTATGCTGAGATGTAAAAATGTTTGAACAAGAACTCAAAACATCACACACAATCCTAGAAAAATGTAGGAATGTGGGAAATTCCAAGATCAGGGTGCTTATGTAGGGTCAAGGGCACCTTGGGCACCGTGATACCGATTCTAAAGCGCTGTGATTTCTCAGAAGCTATAAAAACCAATTTTATAGGGTCGCGAGATGTTTTTTGGTTGTCTCCTTTAATTGTTTGTATGTTATTTTTATTCACCTGAAACTTGTGATAATAAAGAAGCACCTACAAAATCCCCAAACTACATCAAATCCTAAAAAATAAATATGTAAAATGGGAGGTGTGAATGTCCTCGACTAAGAATGAAGTGAACTTAAAATTGAGTGTCGCACTACATTGCATACCCCATGTAGTTATATATATTTGTGTGTATATGTGTGTGTGTGTGTGTGTGTGTGTGTGTGTGTGTGTGTGTGTGTGTGAAGAAATTGTGCCCTAGGTGGCTCTTGTGCACATCACACTTGATAGTGAGAAATAACTAGATGTATAAAATATAGATAGATGTGTGCATGGAAAAATGAACTTCCCCTCCTATGAAGTGTGTGCATAATAATGCAGTCATTTTCCATTGTTTGGATGCTAGATGGATTCTTGAATGCTCTTGTAAAATAATTTGGATGCAACCTTAGGTGGAGATAGTAAATTCTTAGTGCTCGGTCCTTTATTATTTCCACATAGTTTTATATTTACATTATTCTCTTGCTCAAATATTGTAATTAACCACTAAAATAACAATTAGTAAAAATCCAGATGCCCAAATTGCTAGAAGAGACCTAAAAGATGTGAGAAAAGTACAAATAGGTCGGTTGCACCTAGAGGGGACACGGGCTCTTGGAACCGACGTCCTAGATAGGTGTTGGTGTCCATTGTGAGAAATGTCGAAGTGTGAGACCAAGAAGGAAAGTAAAAGGAAAATAAAGAGGAAAAACATGGTTTCTAATTAGTACTCTTCTTTCTTAGGAATCATATCAATAATAGTATGTGATCAAGACTAGATAAATACACAAAGTGCTTGAAATATTGTCAGAGGTGGTTAAAGAGAATCCATGTGGAAATAGATCGTATCTATGTGTTAGAAAAATCCAAGATGAGACAATATGAAGAAAGAGAAATATTAAGGTGCAAATATGACTAGGGTAGGATCCTGCAAATAGATTCCACTAAGACCCTTTGTGTGGTGTTTAATCCTTGACAAAATTATGTGATGGAGGAAGGTTTAGTACAATGAAAGGTACTAGAATCGAGTCTATGCCACTAAAATATATGGATTAGGACCACTTCTTGAATGAATGTAAAATAAGAAGGATAATATAGATACTCTATTAACCATTAAATACCAACAACCATGTGATTATTAGATAACTAGAATAGAGGAGGGTACTAAGAATTGAATAAAATGATATAACCTTAAGCATTCTTACAATTGTTTTGTCTACAACAAGTTGTTTCATATCCACCATTCGTAGGAAATAAATTTAGAGCTCAAGGACAGATGTAATTAGCATATGGAATTCATGGAGGAGTTCCAAATTTGACTCCCATATAGTCTCAAATGGTTTTGAACCCATCACCACTAACCCATCTTATTCAAAATCCCTTGGTTCAAAACAATATAGCTCAAACCCCTCTTTAATAGAACCATATTGTTAAAAACCACTACTTTAGAACAATTTTTCTAGACCTCTCTTATTTATAATTAACCCATTAATAATCCCTCACTCACACACACATATAATTATTTCTATGAACAATCCATAAATCACCCATAATATAGAGGTATTAAGAATTTATCACATCATCTGGATTCATGTGAAATATTATGTTATACAAAGGTAATCAAAGATACAAAAATAAGGTGAGTAAATTTTCTAATATACTTTTGTACCATGCACATACATGGTACCAAAATTATAAACCATTATAAATATTTATTTATTATTATTTTTCGAAGAAAAACACTCTTGAAAGAGTTTGATATCATTAAGTTCAAACAATTTTTTTATCACTCTTACATAATATTGAACAAGGAACCACTTTGATAACATGTGCACGTATTATTTGAGTGTGAAAAATTTGATATCAAATATATCTTATAATCTCCACCTATTTTATCACAAGTAATTTTTAGTGGATGATTTTCTTACATTTATTAGGCACACCCTCTCGGTGAATACTTTTGTTGATCCATGTAGAAATAAAAAGAAGTGTGGATACTAGGGTAATCACATTCTTAGAAGTGTAAATATCCAACATGGTAGATTAACACCAAATACTTACTGCTAGAGGTGTGTAAGAGAAAAACATGGGAATCTAGTGCCTAAACTATGAGGTAGAAAGGATAATAAGGAAAAGTGTGTGCATGGTAAAAGATTACATGAAATATATAAAGATGACTATGATTTGTATATTTTACTGATAATTCAAAGAAAATATTTGGTAAATATGTCTCTATGATGTGAATTTGATGAAAACATCACCCATGTCATGCATTGCGATGTGTGGTTAAAGAGGAAAAATAAGTATGGACAACATGTTGCAGACACTAATTAGGGACTTTGGGTATCTATCTAGTCTTGATCATATACTACTATTCATATGATTCCTAAGTAAGAAAATTACTAATCAACTGATTTCTTTGGCCTTATTTTATTTTTTTCTATTGCCTCTACGATCTTACACTCCTTCTAGCCCAAGATTTATTTCTACACTTCAACATTTCTCACTCTGGGCACTGTGCTCAACCAAGATGGCAGCACAAGGTACCTCCATCCCTCTGGATGCACCTAACCTCTTTGTACCTTACTCACATATTTTGGGTCTTTTCTATCCATTTAAGCATCTTACCTTTTTGGCAATCTTATTTTTCGAGGTTAATTATGAAATTCAAGCAAGGGAATCATATAATTAGAAAGTTATGTGGCAATAATAAAGGACCAAACACTAAGCATTAGCAATAACCACCTAAGGTTGCATCCAAACACATTATCAAGAGAATTCAAGCAATCATATAGCATCCAAAAAAGGGATAGGAACTACATTTTTTTGCATGCACGTCGTCGATTGGAGGAAGTCCATTCTTTCATGTATGCAACTATTGACATTTTTTACATCTAGATACTTGCTCTCTATCAAGTGCGATTGACACAAGAGCCACCTAGGTCACAATTTTAACATGCACAAATAGAACTAAATTGATTCGAGATGTAGTGTAATAATCGATCACAAGTTCACTTGTTTGATAGATGAGGATAGTCCAACCACTAATTTGCAGTATTTCCTTTTTGGTATTTGATGTGCTTTTGAGGATGTTTGTAAGTCATCTCTTCATTGCAGGTACAATTGATATCAAAGAAGTTGATGCGACATACTAATGATAGGTAGAGAAGGAAATCCAAAATTTTGTGACCCTTCAAAGTATATTTTCTAAGGTTCTGAGGAGTCATGGATGCTTAGAGTAGGTCTATAGCATCCATAGGTACCCCTGACCCATTCCAAGTTCCCCAATCTAGGATGATCTTGTGGTTGCACAATTTTTTAGGTTGCTTTGTGAAATTTTCCCTTTTTTCATCAGGTTCATCACTTCATCACAATCCATATTTAATTATGAATCAACTAATTCCTTCTATCTCCTCTTTGTAACTAGGGTTTCATACTTATTATCTTATATTTCTAGGGTCAAATTCTATATGTCATTGTTTACTCATTTTCTTCTACATTGAAATTAGTATTAGGCATCTATTTATTTCAATTTTTGCTAAGTCATTTTGGTGAACTAGACTCATTTGAATATGCTTGGATGTTAATGTTTCTTCTATCATGGATCATAAGGTCTCTCAAGTACTCATACATCAATGTCTTGAATGCACCTATCTTTCAAATATGTTCTTCTATAATAACTAAACACTATATATCTTCGTAACAATACACAACTTGCTCAAAATAATTATATCTTCAATCATATTTTTGATGAATCTCTTGGTTTTAATTCCCTTTAACATATGTTGGTTTCACTTAAAGTTTTACATTATTTATTCCAAGACTAATTTTAGGTCATGAAATCCATGATTACATCTCTTAAATCTGAAATGTAGCATCTTAAGGATGTTTATATGGCTCAATTTAGTTCCTTTACTACATATCATCCCATTTCGTGTCTTCTACTTTTAATCATATTAGTGAACCTAAAATCTTGCCTCTCCCCATGCCTCTCTAGTTTGATCTCAATGCTAATAAAAATATGTGCTTCTACATCTTCTCACTCATCACTTGATAATTATTCAATCTATTAATCAATATCCTCCCTATCGACTTGCAAAATATCAAGGTCATCCATATTGTAATTATCATTGAATTAGTAGACATAATGAAAATAGCTGTTATGCTCTACAATGAAGAATTAAACATCTTGAGCATCAAGGATTTATCTCATTCAATGCAGAACATTCTATTACATGGTCCTCTCCGCTTAATACATCTCAATGGGTTTCCAAATCTGATCCATAGATGTCTAATGAGTATTATGCTTCCACTTCTCATGTTCCTTCTTCTCTCACTCAAGCATCTCTTATAAAATCTACTCAAACTAAAACAACCTCCTCTAAAAATAAATTCAAAACATCCTCCTACTATGTCATCTCGTAGCATTACCAAGTCAAACGTAGTAACCAACATCTCCTCCACTCAAGTCTTCTATGATGTTGCCAAAAAGTAACCACTTGCTATGCAAGAAAAATCAGCTTTAGCTATCCTCATTCAACTTCCATAGCTCGGGGATCCTAAGAGATTACCACTTCAATGTCTAATTACTTTTGTCAAGCAAACTACTCCTTACATTGATCCACATAGCGTCATTAACTAGATATCCATTAATTACATACTTGGGGGCATCATAGCTTCTTTTTGCCCTTACATTGCAATCAAATATTTATATCATCTCATACAATTGGTACTCCATGCTTAGATGTGTAATATATACCGCACATCATTACAAACAAATTGATACATTTGTATCAAAGCATTACTCGATGATTCAGTCATGTGCTATGGTTCACACTTGACTATTAAGGGCATAATATACACACGAATCTCACACACTACACACAACACTAAAAGTTACGTACTACACATTACACACTATACACTTCACATATCAAAAATTCATCACATCTCTTTGTCACAACCTGTTTTGCACATCATACACACAATGTATTCTACACTCGGCGCATTCACGACATATATTTCTTACATATACTTTTAGATGTTGCTCTCATTACCCTATGACACACTCTAGTTCCACAGTTCATACTCAATAGTTGAGGGTTTCAATCTAAAATTAACCTCACCACACTCACTCATTCACTTACTCACGCTCTCTCTACATTTTATGCTTTCATAACTACATCTTTTAGCACATAATTCAAACCATTTCCTAATGATGCACTATTGTTTTATGGTTCATTCTCACCTATTGAGGGGTACTTTATAAATGAACCTCATTTAATTCATACTCATTCTAATTTTCTCGTGGGGCTTGTGGCTCTATCACACTCATAATACATTTCATTCAATCTTACATTTGATTAACTAAAAATGGAAATCTAAACTATGAAAAGTATAACCACTAGTTAATCTAGATAGGATGACTAAAATGTTGTATAAATTTACTAAAAGAGTATGGGATAATTGTAATTATTTATACTAAGTGAAATAGAAACCCCGAATATGTAAGGAAGTGACGAAGAATTACTTAGCTGATTATAGAAGACTGTCGTAGGTTGTTTTAGATCCGATAATATGATCCGGAAGTAAGAACGACACTTATAAGTCCTATCAATGCAAGATCTAGGGAAATGAGTTGACTAAGGTTCTTGGGAAGGTACTAGGGTGCCTCAGGATGCCCCGATCTCTATAAATGCTTAGAATCTAAATTTTACAGGGTCACAAGGTATCTTGAAATACTGCCTATCTATCACACTAGATTCACTAAACTGCGTCGAATGTGTTGAATAATGAAATGATGACCTGCAAGAAAGAAGTATCAAACAATAAGAAAAATACAATATTAGAATGAATGTGTCGACTGACCTCATCAACAAAACTAGTGTTCTTATCATCGATTGTTGCACTACATTTCATACCTAGATGTAGTTCGATGTGTGTGTGTGTGTGTGTGTGTGTGCATGTCATTCCCTATGTGCTCTTATTCCAATCATACTTTGTGAATTAGTGAACAATAATAATTATATAAAATGCAATAACATGTGTGGATGGAATAAAATAAAATCCCTCCCCTATGTTGTGTGTGGTGATGTAGATATCGTGCCTTGATGCATGACACTATGTGGATGCAACTCTAGATGGAGTGATAGTAGTATGTGATGCTAGGACCCTCATTATGGTATTATAACTTTATATTTATAGGGTTATATTTCTCTAATTTAAGTAATTCACCCCGACATGGATGACTAGGAAAAAATAAGGATAAAAACAGCTATAAAGACTGTAAAAAGAAGCGGGGAAAGTGGAACATGGATCAAGGTGCCCCATGTGTGATCGGGGCACTCGAGGCGCCTGTGTACATGCCTAGGTGCTCTGGTTTAGGATAAAATGTTGGGACAATTACGAAATAGGTGGATATGTGTGAGGAAATTTGTGGGAGTGACAAAATAAAATATTAAATAAATGTGGCCAAAATGTGGGATTACTTAATACTTTAATCACTTGATAATCCTCTAAATAGTAGTATAAGACTGGACTAAATAATTTCTAAAGGGCATGATGTTGTGTCTACATTATTCCCCCAATTTATGTTGGTGAGTGGAAATATCGGTAACATAAAGTAGATAGAGATGTATACTTGATTTCCATGTAGAGTTTAGAAGAATACATGTCGAAGGATTACACTCAAGTGTGGAATGAAAAAAGGAAAAATGTGGAGGAGCATGGATTCTAAAGATGAAAAATGTGCATAAAAATTGATAAGTGTTAACCTAGGGAAGAATGCATGTGTAGCTGTTGTTTTGTGTAGTGTACCTATATGGTTAGTTAAAAAAGTTTCTTTCACTTGTGTGTTGTCATTTTCATTGTTGTTTCCCCAATTTGACTTCTTGTTTCTCATACGGCCAGACCTTCAAGAAGAAAATGATCAAGTAGTCAAATATGTATGTATGTAAAAAAATTATGTAAAATACACGTGTATAGAAATGTGTAAAGTATGTAAATGTAAAAGATGTAAAAATAAAAGTGTAAATGGAACAAGTGCACCTAATCCATGTCGAGAAAAAGAGTGTAGAAGGATATCCTATTCTATTGCAAGTTTTTGGGTGATCTCACACTATCCTCGGGCCTGCAATTTGAAGAAGTATAGGAGGAAATTCTGTTTCCTCCAATCTTTAACCACTTCTTCCGAAATGTGTGAAGAGATCTCTATATTGTCCTATTTTTTTGGCAATCCAATGCCATTGGATGAAGTAGTGTAGAGAGGAACACCCACTGTAACCTCCAAGCCTGTAATTACTCTATAGAATTGTAAAAGGACACCATGTCTTGTAGAGGCCACTGTGTATGGAGTTCGTAGACTGGTTTGAACTCACTCATTGTATGTAAACCCTAAATTCCAAGGGTGGAAAGTGCACTATACTTAACTAGTGTAAATACGTGTTGTCGAGAAATTTTTTTGGGAGGAAAAACTTATGGATTTATTTCAAATGCTCTAGGAATCTAAGTCCCTCTACTTAATCCGGTGCAGCTGTCATATATACATGCATGAGTAAAGGTGGATTTTCCTAGTGGCCTTGTGGTCAAGGATCCAATAGGGAAATCCATTAACCCTGGGGAAAATCTATCAATCTCTTACTAGGGGAGAATTCTTCTAAATAGTGGGAAAGGGGAGTGAGAAAAGAGGTAAGGGAACTATTGCAGTAGAAAATCGATTCCTACACACACTAGTTAGAAGTTTTATCGCATGTAATAAAGTTAGGAAGAAACAATACTACAAAGTACAACAAGACCAATTATAATTTAATGAACACAAAGTATCAGTAAACCCCTTATTCAAAAAAGGCTTGAAACTCCTTCTTGTATTGATGCTCAAAAATAAATTGTACATAGTTTGAGAATGGAAGACATTGAGAATAAGGGAGAAGTGGCTAACTCTTTTCACTCACAAGGGAGAAAAATATCTCTCATGAACTTACAAGAATACAACCAGCTAGAAGAATTTCAGAATTAGAAGAACCCTTTGGAATGAAGATCTCATTACAATTTATAGCAATCTGAATTGACCTTTCACCTCCCTCACATGAATCTTCATTTCCATATTCCACTCATGACCTTTCATTTTCCATGAATTAAGTATTTCTCTTATAATTTTGAGAAGATACTTTTTACAATTAAAATGGGTCACTTAAGTGAATAGGATGAAATACAATGATGATGCATAACGAATAATTATAATGGAGAGAGAAAGTAGAGAGGGAAAGAGAGGGAGAGGGAAGGGATGGAGGGGAAAACACTCCTCATGATGAAATGATTTGAATGCCTTGATGCAACCATGAAATTTGAGTGAGGATTTATTCCATTGGTGATATTCTACACTGATGAAGATTTCTCCCTTGAATAACTTTGAATCATTTTCCTAATCTAGTGATGACCACAAACTCTATGATGCATGGACATCTTGGACCATAGAATGAGTGTTTAGAAACACTGTTATGATGTTTACTATTGCAAGCTTGAGATGAACACATACAATGCCCATGATGACCCTCCTTAAAACTTGGTTGATGAACCCTTTGACTCGTTGAAATCATTCTGACCAATCTAATTTGGATCACTTAGTTCCTTAAGTGATGAAGATAAATTCGGATGGCATGCATTAATATGCCTCACTTTGCTTCTATAAACCATGCTCTCAAGATGATGCTTCCATGACCTCATGAATTTATAATTACTCTTTTTCAAATCATGAAACCATTCGATTATTCAAAACGGAGTCTAAAAATCAGTGAGGTGAGTGAAAACAAATTCATATGCAACTTTTCACTCTGAAATGAAAACTTTCTATTTTTAGAATATGAGCTTGTGCTCTGCTATTTTGAGACATATCACCTATCTTGTTCTAGTTTCACCTTTTGAACCATCTACCATATTCCAACCTCTTATGTTACTAAGATATTAATATTTTTAGTAAGTGGTGAAAACGACCTCTTCCGATGGGAAGAAGTTTTTTTGGATTCAACTCTTTGTCAGAACTTGTGCTTGAATTTTCATCATGATTCGCTTTCACGAAAGCTTAGAAATGAAAAATGAAAACTTATGTATTATAAGAGATTTGGGTATGGAGCTACTAGGGAATAATACTGATAAAAATTCAGTCCTTTATATCTCAAGAATCGCAACTTTGTCGTGCAAAAACTAGTTTAAGAGAAACTAGATTTTTGGAGACCCTTCCTCCGAATTTTGGATGAATTCACCTGTCGGATCTTTGGGAATTTGAATTTTTTTCAAATAGGGAAGAATGATGATAAAAATCAAATCCCTCCATATCCCTACAAAATAGGGACTCCATGGCATGAAAGCTAGTTCACGTAAAACTAGAATTTTCAATTATCATTCCCTTCAATTTTTACATGATTTTTCCCATTAGAACCTTGAGAATGAAGAGGTTGTTTGTTGCCTTTTCGCAGATGTTCTTCATGTGACAGGGAAGAAATCTAATGAAAACTTAGTCCTCCATATCCCTTAAAAATAGGGGCTTCATGGCACGAATTTTTTTCATGCGAAACTAGATTTTTCGACAATCAATTCCTCCAATTTTCAGGTGATTTTGCCCACTCGAACCTTGAGAAACAGAGAGGTAGCTCTATGGATTTTTCCATTATTGTGTCATGGTAGCCATTAATGGAGCTTCAAATTTTCAGGTCTATTTTTTTTTCTATTTGTGATGAAATAAATTCCGTTACGATAGGTTTTTTTTTTTGGTTCTTCACGTGAAATTTTACTTTAATCCGACCCTGGTTTGATGGGAAATTGAACTTTGTTCTTCATGGAGTGGGAAGTGAAATTTTGTTCACTGTGATAATTCATTGATTAATATTGGAGGTTTGAATATGATTTTTAAATAGAATTTAAGAGAGAAGAACTCAACAACAAATGGTTTGTCAATCCATGCAACGGTTTTTAAATCCACGCAACGGTTTGGAAGATATGTTTGATTCTTGGTTTTATGGCAATGAAGTTTTCAGACTTCTTTTCCTCTATTCTTCATTATTTCTTCTTAGTTTGATCAATCTTCCTTTAGTGACCTATGTTCCATCATGAAGTGAAGGATAATGTGCTATGATGGGTATTTTTTGAGCTTTGGAAATGGTGGAGTGGTGTTCTTTGCAACTTTTCTTCTGGTAGTGAGAAGCAACAAGAAACAACTAACAGTTAGAATTTTTTCAAATTTTTGAGTTTGAGTTTGGCACATTTTTCATGCCTTGATTTCCTTTACCTCAAGAAAATGAGAAACATAAAATTCCATGGTGGTCTTGGAGCTGACACATGGTGGAGATCAGATGATAGGGAATGGAGGTAAAAGTGGCTTTAAAGCACTGGGGGCTGAAAGCTAGTCACTTGGATGACCAAAGGACTCCCCATAGGGGTTGGGCACTTTTTCCACATGTACTATCTCTCGACCTCAAGGATGTGAGGGACATCAAATTCCATGGTGAGAAAGAGGACGACACGTGTCCTCAATCCGATGGTAGGGAATTTGAGCTCCAAAAATGCACTTAGGGGATAAAATGTCAAATCTGAAGGTCACATGAGGGTCCCAGAGGTCACATGGGGGCTGGGCACATTTTTCCAAGGTTGATGTACCTGACCTTAGGGACATTGAGAACATAAAATATCACCAGGTTCCTTGTGTTGAGATGTGTTCTCCGAAAATTGACTAACTCCCGAACTGTCTCCAAGAGGGTAAATTGGAACGATGATAACTTGAGCTCCCAGTGGAATTGATTGGTGAAATGTTATATGATCTTGAATGGAAATTGAATTTTGAATCTAATGGTTGCGGTATCATTTCTTGATTATTCCATTTGATCAACTTTCGTAAACCGTATCTACCAAGGTGTTGTGAAAAATAAGATTAATCATCTTGTTGGTATTGGAATTATCTTTCTAGCAATGTTTCATTTTACTCCCGAATCTATTCGGATCTCCCAAAATATTCTTCGAAACTCAACAACTATTTTAGGCCTGTGTACTACCTAGGCTTATGAACCCTACTTTTATTCAGACTGCTCCAAGTCTTTCAAAATTTCCCAAAACCTTCCAAAATAATTTCCATGATGTTCTAAGGTCTTCAATTCACCTCCATGTTGAATTTGGAAATTGCGTTCCACTCCAGGGGTTGATCCATGCCTAGGAAGGCCAATGATATCCCTTCCCGTGGCTTCCTAAAATTTGCATTTTTAAAGAACTCCTAAAATCACTTAGGGGGAATAAATGGACTTTCCTAAATCACTTAGGATACCAATTTGACATCAAATAGTGGGTGAATTGACTGATGGAGTTGACCTGGGGTGCCTAGGAATGATAAAACATGAAAAATTCGGCACAGGGGTATAGTTTTCATGCTTGGAAACTTCAAATTTCTCTGTCACACATTTACACAAAACAATACACCGTGTGTTAGTATAAACCATCAATGATGTCCCCCTCTTTGGGGGCTCATGTGACATCACTAAAAGGAGAATACATCACCAAACATTGACCAACCACACTCGACCTCTAGAACTCTATACTATAGGGGGAAAGGGAAAATGCTTGGTAGAAACCAAGGAATGCACAAAAGGGGATGACTAGCCAAAATAAATTTTATTCCAAAAACACATGCATGTAAGAAGACAAGTGTAAAAATATGGGACACCACATGAATCACAATAGTATAAACACACAAGAAAACAAGTAGACCAAACAAAACAGATTGTAAACATGGGACACCACTCACGATGTCATAAGACACACAAGACTATCATGACCACGGACATCAAATAAGGGAAGGGAAAATCCCACATACAATGGAAAAAAATTAGAGAAGTAGAAACAAATAAGTAGTCCTGTGGAAACATGTAATCCTTCAAAACAAGTGTTGCACATGGAACACCCATTAGCATGTTAGAGAGATAACCAATATGTCAAAGCATGTATGAGAAAGTAGTATAAGATGCTAGGTATAAAATGAAACAATATCACCTAGATAAGATGAATGTGGATTCCCCAACAATCGGTATAGGAAGAGTAGAAGGAAAGCATCCATGCCACGTGATGAATCTTATATTTGTGATCAAACTAAACAAGGCATGAACATGCATGTGTGTATGATAATGATATATAAGAAAGCAAAGTCTAACATGTGTAATGAAGTGAACATGAAAAATAGTATTAAACAAGAATAAATGCTCGCAACACAATGCAATATGCGGTGAATGGATGGAATGGAATGCAAGATGGAATGATAAGATTATTTTTCCCCGAGTGGATGGAAGTGTATGTAGTGAGGTTTATTTATTTTTCCCGTCAATAGTCAAGAATGAACCATAAATGAGAGTGTGTCATCAGGAAATGGTTGAGTAGTGTTAGTTGTTTCTAGTGTGTTGTGATGAGTGTTTATTTGTCATGGTGGTGAGATGTGACATGTGGAGAGGTGTGAGTGAAACCTATATCCAAATTTTATATCACGACTTGTTGAATGGATGAGTGATGATTTATACCTAATCATATATCACTATATGATAAAGGGAAATAGGTGGAGATTTAGCCTAAATCGTATGTCACTACAAGATGAAAGGAGGGAATGGTGATGTAACTTAAGGTGTATACCACTACAAAATGATAGAATGGGTGATAATTTGACGTAAGGTGTATGTAATTAACAATGGAAATATTACATGAGGACAATGTCACATGATGAATATAAGGTCCATTTGATTGGTAAACTCTCGGCAATTGAGTATGGACCGAGGAACTAAATTTTTTCATAGGGTGGTGATAAAAAAATGTAGAAAACAACGTAGGATAAATGAACAAGTGAGGAATAGGGTATGTAAATGTGTGGTGTGGGCAATGCAATATATGTTGTGTAGGATGTATAATACGTAATGTGTAAAATGTAATAAGAGGTGTAGATAAAAATTGCATATGTGATGATAAAATATAAATCTAGACCCATGTGTAATGATATAGAGCTTAGTATTTACAAGCAGTATATGGAAATGCATAGCATGAATAGGTATAGGTGATACATGGATAGCCTTTTAATGCATGTGGTGTGTAAGGTAAGGAATATAAAAATGTAGAATGTAGGAATGACATGTAAAAACTAGACTCATATGTAATGACGACTAATGTAGAAGATAGAAAATGTAAGGTGTGAAAATGTGCAAGTGTAGAATGTGACTAAGGGTGTAGATATCGTAATGAATATAATGTGTAGAATAGGAGTTATAATTTAGAATAAGTGTAGAATGGATGGTGTATGATGCAAAATAATGGATGAAATGTAATATGTATTTCCTATGGTGCAATGTGTGGGGTTTAATGTAATGGTAGTCCCTTAATAGTCAAGTGTGAACTAAAGAAGAAGAGTTTGTCATCATGTAATGCTAGTGGGATGATCCATGATATGTTATGATTATAGGATAGTGAAGTGATGCATGAAAAGATGATACTATACGATTACGTGTAGGGAGGGGGAATTGTGATAGTCCTATTCCCCTAAGTATATACGTTATGAAGGTCAAATCAATAAACACTAAGTGGATCAATATATGGAGTATTTGTCTTAACAAAAGAAATGGGATGTGAAGGAGAAGTATAACCATCACATGGTTCATCGTCATAGTAAATTTCACCGCAGTCCCAATCATCAACGTTTGTAGGGTCTATACCAAATTTTGGAATAACTACCTTAAATTTAGGAGGTTGTTGTTGAGAATGGCCTGATGTTGTTATAAATACCTTTGATGAAGGAGGAATGAGAGCATCCTTAAGACGAGGTTGGTTAACTTGAATTGGTAATACAATAGACAACTTAGTAATAGGACACAATATAGAGAAAAACTTAAGAAGTGAGGAGTTGTTTTTATTTGATAATGCTGTAGAGGATGAAGTAGGAGGAGATGGTGAACTAATTAGAGAGTTTTATGCTCAAGTGGATCTTTACTAATTGAATAAGGTGCATGAGAAGTGGTAGGGTTATGTTCCTTACGGAGTTGAGGAAAAACATTTTGGAGCCAATCTAGGGGTAGTATTTATAGGTGGGTGTTCAATAGGATGTTTTCCAATGAACTAAATAAATACCGACACTCAAGATGTTTGGATCTATGTTGTAAAACAAAATAATCATGGTCATTATGCCCATTGATTATATGGTAATGGCAATATGGACTATGTTTTTGTTTTAATCTTCAATAAGGAGTATAAAAATGAGTAGGTGGTGGAAGAATAAATTGACGATTAAGAAGTTGGCCTAGAATTTCATGTGTCTTAGCATTACGATGAAGTATGAGAGGTTCTTGTGTAGTCTCATTTACCTCTATTCTATAATATTACTCTTAACCCCATGTGCATCGACTATCACTCGGATGTTGGGTGCTCACCGAGGTGTGCATGGGCACTAAGCCCCTAATTTATATAGGCCTTGGGATAATGTTTCACCATTAATGGAGGAAAGTTTTGTAGAGAAAGAACACATGCATTTAATCTAATACATATGTAGTGAGTCTAGTTCTAAGCATGAATGCTCCATGAGATAAATATAAACATCACAACAACATAATCGAAATAGATCTAAACCATGAATATCATGACAACACACTAGGGTTTATTCCATAGACACAAATACACAAAATAGAGCTCCATATTTTGATTAAATACATTTGTGAGACATATTACATCAAACGGGGTCATCTCAAACCATATACATCATAAAATAAAATTCCAACCTTAAAAACTAATCGAATAGAGATCCTAGCTACACTTTCCCATTACAACCCTTGTTTAGACCAGAGCACATACATATATTCTTAGTAACAAAATTCTTGTGGCACTTCATTGCCCCTTTTCTCCCCCAGTTTATTTTAGACCTAAGAACTTCTTTAAATAGAACCTAGATTTGCCATAATAGTTTTACCCATGAGAAGATCACATGCCAATCTTAATTGTGGTCCTTCATGATAAATCAAGTGCTTATTGCATCGTGCAAAGGCTTCCAATAATTGTAATTATCCTCTTGGGAATATTCCCTATGTGGAATTTTATTTCTTGACCTCCAAGGCTCTAAGCTATCACCTTATCCATTCATCATGACTACTCAGTCATCACTAATGGTTTAAAGAAGCTTTGCATCAAGGAAGGGTTTTAGAAAAGGGTTTAAGGAAGCCCATGACATGCGTGACATGCACAGAAAAAACCAAGGGTTTAGGACTTAGAAAAAACATGAAAAGCATTACCCGATTGTGCGTGGATAAGATGTCAGCCTGGTAATAGGTTGGCCCAGGAAGGAGCATGCCTACGGTAGAATCTTCTAGAAGCACATCATGGGATAAAGTGGGAAGCTCAGGCCTGGAGGAGCATGCTCGCATGGAGGACCACATTCAGACACTTGGCATCAGATTTGAGGGTGCTGGAGGATGAGTTGGCAGTCTAGAAAAGCTATAAATACAAGTGCCTGTAGAGTAAATAGAGAGACTTAGAGTGTGGGCGGAGCTCTACAGAAATACTACAAGAACTCTGTTAATGGATAATTACATTTGGGAAAGGATGTATTGGGCATGGGGATTGTAATTTTATTATTGGTAGTCTAGTTACATTATTCTAGTAGCAATGTATGATCATGGTCTACTTCTTTGTGACACTCTGTAATGGCTCCATGGATGTAATGAGGTTACCTGTTATATATACATGAATATCAATGATTCTGATGCATACTTCTCTCTCATGAGTTCTCTTTCCTTTTATGCTAAGTATTGATGCTTGTATATTTATTTCGATATGATACATGTTATAGATTCGTTAAGTACTCTATTTGAAATGACTACAAGGATCTAGAGGACGCGTTCGAGCTCTACGGTTCTTGTATGTCCTAAACCCATTTGAAAGTATTTTAAACACAAATCATAGATGATGTTTTCCACTAAACTCGAGATAAAAGAGAGACTCGACACTGCGCGTGCCTCGGTGAGCACCCAACTTTCACCGGGTGATAGGCCAACATGTATGGGGTTCCTTTATTTTATCTTAAGGGTAAAAATGACTACATATTTGTTCAAGTTCATCGGGAACTCTTTTGAAGTGTAGTGGGAATTAATATTCATCATGATACGTGTAGTGAGTAATGACAAAGTGGTTAACTTTGGAAAGTTTTGAATCATGGTTTAAGAGAACAGAGGAGGAATTCACTCGAGAGATTCAAAGACTGGACCTAAGTTTAATGCATGTAGATGGGTAGAAGAAAACCTCTACCATGATCTCGTATGAGACTTTTTTTTTTTTGCACGCTTCCCAATGGAATCGTATTAATGGCTCTGACCTAATTTATGCATCTAGATCAAGTTGGAATTATGGATCATGTGTGTGGACCCAAGAAGAATACCGAGAGGATGTAGGATGTAGATATGACATGGACCCATGATATGGATCATTGGTGGAAAGGAGTATTTTCTATCTACACTGGAGTATTCCATTTCCACATATTCTTGTCCGAAGGTTGTTGAGTTTAAGTTTTTCGTGGGAGCCCAGAGGATCATTTATACATGTTATCCCTATGGCTATGAAAATATTGATGGTTACCATGAATTTAGAGGCATTCCCAATGGCCGGCTAAACCATTCTGAGTGTTGGATGAGGAAGCTATAGTGGAGTAATATGGAAAATGTTGCAATGGAGAAAGATAGGGAGGAAAGACAACTCAAGTATGGTGAAGCACATGAAAGGGAGATTTCTAGACAACGTGAGGTTGCAGGTATGATGGATGTATGGTGGTAGATGTTACGGAAAGGATTTGATGTTCATGCAGAGCACGTGGAACCCGAAAACTGTGTAACCCCATCATGAGGAAAGTGCATAAGAGAGACCCCTTCAGCTTCTTATGAGAGTTTTTCATGCGGTGAAAGAAAAAACCGTTGGTGCACATCCGAGCCCACTTTAGAGACAGACCGGCACTTGGTTTTCCATATCAAGGGAAAATATTACCGGTCCTGTTGGTTACATTGGAAGTGATTGGTCTACACCCAAGAGGTATAATTTCTCATTTGGTCCTTCTATGGATACAAACACCAACTCAGTGTTAGGAATTTTTGGGTAAGGTATAAACACACAAGCTTTTGGTCTCGCATCTGGGAGTGGCACGAGGTATACTATTGATAGTGGGGCATTGTCACGATGGTAGGTGCACAACTCGGTGGAACTGGGGATCTTGGCATGACCAATTTAGGACCCGGTGGGTCCGCTGGATCTCGTGGTTCAGGACTTGGTGGACCTAGTTGGTCTAGTGGTCCAAGAGGAATAGGAACTAGTGGGTATGGTGGATTTTTTGGTTCAGGACCTAGTGGGCCTGGTGGATTTGGTAGTTCAAGACTTGGTGGACCTAGTGGATTAGGCGTTAGAGGAAACACAAGCGAAAAACACGAATCTAGCCCAGGAGGATTCAGGCCCCAACCACCGCCACAAGTTTTCTTTGAAATGTCTCTACATTTTCCCAATTACAGAGGTATTAAGGATGTTATGGAACATGTTCACAAGTGTGAACTACTATGGCATGTGAAGGGTATCAAAACCCCAAAACAAAAGGCTATTCAATTTGTAACCACATTGCAAGGGCGCGTGCATATCTGGTATAGGAAGTATGACCCTCATCAGACATTGGTGGACTATACTACTTTAAAGAATGTATTCTTGCTAGAATTCCACATTCCTAAGTTTGAGCAGAAGAGCATCGATGCTTTGAAGGAGATTCAACAAGGAAAGGCAAAGAGTGTGCGGGAGTATGATGTGTGCTTTAAAAATCTCTTGTCTAAATTATCATATGATAGTCACCCTTCATAAAGCATGCCAAGTGGTTTATTGGAGGGTTGATCACTCCTTTTATAAGGGCCCTATCTCATAAAACTTTTACAGACCCGCGTGAGGCATTGTAAGTTGTTCTATGCGCCGAGGTTGTTAGTAGTGTTGATACTAGTGTTATCCCATTCCATGTGGCTCAGATTATTGCTATATACAAGTAGTTGGAAAATTTATCCGCAAAATCAGCCCATGAGACTCGCAGTGGTTTATGGTGCATAGAT
Organism: Taxus wallichiana var. yunnanensis; assembly: GCA_018340775.1. Taxonomy (NCBI): domain Eukaryota; kingdom Viridiplantae; phylum Streptophyta; class Pinopsida; order Cupressales; family Taxaceae; genus Taxus; species Taxus wallichiana. The sequence continues at coordinate 275,865,299 of CM031244.1, forward strand.
TGTGAAGTATCGGGAAAATTAAGGATAATTTCCCCAGAGGAAAGTACGCGTTGTGGCGGTAGATAGTGAAATTTTCATGGGGACCATGATGTGAGTAGGTTCCCTTGCTACAACACACAATCCAAAAGAATTTATCTTGTTACTATAAGATTTACACCTCTATAACCCATCAGATCCATGAGACCATTGATCATGGGGTGTGCCTGACCAGCATTGCTGAAATTCCAAGGGTGATGATCGCCATTATGAGGAGCATTCAAATGAAGATGCACGTAGAAGAGGTTTTTAAGAGGATTCCATTGTCATGGTAATGGCAAAGAAGGAAGGACTAAGTTCACACGTGGAACCTATTTCAACTATGGATCTATATATCATTACAAATGTGAATGCCTGCACCTATTGTAGTGCTCATGGTGCGAAAGTAGCATTAGTATGAGGAGTTCCCTGGAATTTTTGAGCACATGAATCAGCAGCATTGAAAAGACAAGGGCGTTGCAATGGTCAGATTAGGAAGGAAGACACCCAAAGTGGATACCTCGGGTAACATGGGATGTAGGTTTAGAGCTTGTCTTGGTAACAACAAGAGAAAAATCCATGCACACAAGAGAGATACCAAGATAGAAGAACCTGGTTTCAATGGAAGAAGTAGTTCATGGAAAGTATCTATACCTTGCACATTAGAAGGAGGTGTATCAAGACACTCTAGATGTCATTCGGAGCTTACAAGGGGAAATTCAGTGTCTAAAGGAGCAATCTAGGAGGGAGGAATAAGGAAGGAGAGTCAAGGCGCCAAATGATGACCTAGATGAGGTCAAGGAGGTGTGTAAAATGCTAAGGCAAGAGAATATCATTCCCTTTCTAGGATCATGATTGAGAGGGAAGGTACCATACACCGAAGGAGAGCATGAGAGGTAGGTATTACACACAAACCTTCCCCCTCACAACCTTGACTATGACAAGGAGATCACATTGAATGTAGTTGTAGATGGATGGATCCTTAGTAATATCCTCATTAACACTGGCATGGAGGTTAATGTTCTAACTTTGGATGCATGGCATCAGATGGGAAGACCTGTGTTACAGCCATCTTCAAATGTGTTGTATATGGCAAAAAATATTAAGGTGGTGCCCATCGGTGTCTTCAAGGATGTAGCTATTACTATCCAATGAGCTAAATTTACTAGGGACTTTGAATTCTTAGCGCTCACCAAGGCACACAATTTCCTAGCGTTACTTGGGTGCCCATGGTGTTATAAGAACAATGCAGAACTTCGGTTTAACAAAGGGTACATCAAATTTGAAAACAAGGAGGAGTGGGTGATTATACCCCTAGATGATGGTAATTTGACACCCTATATTGAACCTTTGGGGAAGAATTTCTAGACAGATATATGTGCGCTCGATCGGGAACCCGGAGATAATACATCCTACCGACGAAGTTATCCAGTTTGAGGATGCTCAGTCAGTAAGTGATACCACCACTCTAGCATGTGAAAATTGGGCACATGGAACTTATGAATTGATGGAACAATAGTTGCGAGGGTCGATGACCAAGGTAATAAAGGCGTACACAATTCAAAGTGCCTAGGAGGAAAAGAGCTACCAAAGTATTTAGGAGGAGCCTTCCCGAGATATTTTGCAGGAGGTGGAAGCTTAGTGGAAGGGTGAGAGAAAAAGAGAGGGATGCTAAGTTATGTCATTCTTGGCACAATGGCCCACGATGGTGGGCTACACATCAGAGATCCTTTTGGAATGGCACAAAGTAAGAATTTCTCTTTGATTAGATTCTCAGAGCAATGTGCCCACCACCATCAAAGACTACCATGGGAAGGAGCCCACATCTTTCCATATCTAGGAGTGTTAACGGGTATGGAGAGAAGGTTCGAAAGCTTTTCCACCATCCCTCTAGGTGCACAAGTTGTATTATACACTACAAGGTTACGTGCATGCATGGTACATTCATTCGGAGACACGCCACCAAACAAGGAATTGGTAAGATCTCATGGCTAACCTTATTCAAACCTTTGAGTATTGGAGTACCAAGCCATCAGTTGATAAGGCCTTGCAGGGTATCAAGTTCCTTACAATGGGGGATAGTGCCATAGTGGAAGATAGGCTATTGGAATTAATAGGTGAACCAAGATTGGAGGTGTGATTTAAAGAAGAAGTAGAGGAAATAGAAGAGTTACAGCTTGAGCGTGCATGTTTGGAAAAGGAGAAAGGAAATTTGGTGTATGTGATTGATGGAGAGGAATCAGAAATCTCGGATGTTATCCATTCTATATGGACACACTAAGTAGTGGACATTGTTGATACTAGTGCACGTGCCTACCATGAGCCCTTAAAGACAAAGAAGGTTAACATCGGTTCAAGAGAAGAATCCAAGGAAGCTATTATTGGAGATTATTGGTCAGAGAAGGAAGCCTCTAAGATCATTGATCTCGTTGCATGAATTTGAGGATTTATTCTCTCGTGGGTACCATGAGCTCAAAGGTGTTAACCATTCCTTAGGGAGATGAAGATAAAGTGAAGGATGGTGTGCTCAAGGTAAGGAAGAGGCCCTATCGATGAATCCCGATTTACACGTGAAGGTTAAGGAGGAGATACTTAAAATGATAGATTTTGGGATCATCAAGTAGTGGAGGAATTGCAAAGTGGATAAGTATGATGGTAATCAAGCATCAAGAAGGATGGGTAGATTAGGATCTACATGGATTATAGGTAGCTAAACGCAATTTGTGTCATTGATCCCTTTCACCCCCTTCACTAAAGAAATTTTGGAAGGATTCACTGAGTCACGAAATCTATTCCTTTACAAATGGACATTTGGGGTACCACCTACCTAGATTGCAAAGGAGGACCAAGAGAAGAAAATTTCACCACCGATTGGAAAAGTTTTGTATACATGGTCATGCCCTTTGGGTTGAGGAATGTGCCTACTATATTTTTGTGCATAGTGGTGCAAGCATTCCAGGACTTCATCCATAAGTTTCTTTAGGTCTATTTGGATGATTGGATAGTGTATGGTCTAGTTAAAGACCATTGTGACAATTTAAGGTTAATGTTTGAGAGGTGTAGGCAGTTGAGGATATCTCTCAACATTAAGAAGTGTGTGTTTACTACACCATTTAGGACTTTATTGGGGAATATTATATGCAAGGAGGGATTATTGGTAGATATTGCTAAATTTGTGATTATTATGGGGTTAGGGGAGCCTACTAGCCAGAGCATAGTGCGCGGATTCCTTGGGCATACGGGTTATTATAGGAAATTCATCAAGGGGTATGCCAAGATCATTACACCTTTAGAGGAACTTCTCAAACATAAAAGTTCCTTCCATTGGGGAAAGGTGTTGTAGAGGGGGTTTGATACATTAAAAGATAGGCTTGTCACCATGCCTATATAGGACGTGTAGAGTATTGAGGAGACACTACCAGATGCACAACTATTTAGGTTACGGTGCACACCCTCAAATTTGGAGGAGATTGTAGTATTTTTAAAGGAAGGTGTGGCACTGGAAGGAATGAAGAAATTAGAGAAAAGTAGTTAGCCACATGTCGCTCTCCCTACATGTTAATCAGTGGAGATTCATACAAGTTGGGATGTGATGAATTTTTGTATAGGTGTGTATTAGAGCATGAGCACCTAGCCATCATGGAGGAAGCATACAGAGGAAGTGCAGGTGGGAATTATGCAGGTGATTTCATTGTGTGTAAGATATTAATGGTAGGTTTGTGGTGGGAAACCCTGTACAAGGATTCTAGAGACTATTGTAAAGTGTGTGACAATTGTTAACACATTGGAAAATTGGGAAAGAGAGATGAAATTCCTTTATACCCTATCCCTAGTGCAGAGCCTTTTGAAAAATGGGCAATAGACTTTGTAGGCCCTATTGCACCAATGACGCATAGGACTAGGTCACGCTATGTCATCACTTCCATGGATTATTTGACTAGGTGGGCATAGGCAGCCCCAACTAAAGATTACATAAAGTAGCCACAACAACAAGGTTCTTGTGGGAAAACATTATCATGAGGTATAGATGTCCATTGAGTTTGAATAGCAATAGGGGTATGCATTTCTTGAATGAGACTGTGAGGATCCTGTTAATAGAGTTCATGGTGGCTCATCACAAGACTACACCGTATCAACCACAATAAAATGGAACCGCACAAGCATTCAACCAAATATTGAGTCATAGCTTGACAAAAATTTGTGATGTCGGAAGACAAGATTGGGATGACAAAGTATCAACAATATTGTGGGCTTACAGGAAAATGTATAAAAGGATAAAAAAGCCACACCATTTCAGTTGGTGTTTGGCACAGAAGTTGTTGTGCTAGTTGAATTCATGTTACCTTCTCTGTGAATAATGCGAGCAGGAGGGTTGGCCGATGAGAAAGTACTGGAAGAAAGAATTAAGGAGTTAATGAAATTGGATGAAAGATGATCACTCTCAAGAGGTGAAGCCAAACAATAGAGAAAGTAAAGAAGAAATCTTGGCATGATTGCCACATTAGAAACAAGAAGTTTGAGGTTGGTCAGATGGTTTTACTATATGATTCTAAGTTTTTTGCCATCCTGGGAAGTTGAAAGTCCATTGGTTGGGTCCTTACACAATCTTGTACATCCTTGATTCGGGTGCATTCCAGTTACAAGCAGCTGGATGGGATGAAGTTACCTGGACACTTCAATGGGAGTAGGCTAAAGCCCTACTATAAATAAGTCTTCTTGGTGTTTGTAAATAAGGTAGTTTTTCTAGTTAGTTTAGAATTTTTCTTTATGCGTTTCTTTTCTCGTGTTTCCCTTTTGCATTGTTGTTTTGTTTTGCGCCTTGGGTGCTAGTAACCTTATTGCTACTTGTTGAGAATTTGTGAATGTGCAGAGGACTATGCATCATTTTAAGTGTGGGGTGGAGTAATGTGAAAGAGCACATGGTTAAAGTGCCAAGGAAGTTTGTGTTAAAAATCCCGTTGAATGGCCCAATTGAAAGAGGTGTATGGAGAGAAAAGATAGAAAAAGGATGGTTGGTGCCAAGATAAAGCTACTTATAGATCCCACATACAAAGGAGGAGAAAGCGCATTAAGCAACATGAGGTAGGCGAGAGAAAAAATTAGGAAAAAAAAGTTCCTTCGGTGCTGGTTATGCGTGTGCAAGAGTCTCCGACATGTTGGATTGGTTACGTGCTAGAAGGTTAAAGGATTTTCCACACAGGTTGGGCACGTGAGGGAAAGTGCTTAAGTCGGGCTTTGTTTGAAAAATCTGCATTAAATGAAGAAAGTATGGTGGTAGGTGAAGTATCAATTAATGCTCAAAAAGGGAAAAACTATAAATAAGGGGGTTAGGACACTTCATTTTTCACTTTGCATATAAGAGAACGAAGTGCTTTTTGCAACTTTGCAAACTAGGGATTCAAAAGAAAAATTGATCTATGTGAAGAAAAATTTGGAGAAATTGAAGTGTGAGTAGCTAGTTCGGATTTGCAAACTAGGAGGAAGGGATTTCATGGGTGTGGGAGAAAGTGTGAGAAGATGTTGTCTTGTGAAGGGAGTATCCCAGTTAGGGTTTGAAGAACTAGGGCACGAGTTTAAATAATTTTCTTCACAAGTTAGAGATATAGGGTTGGAGAGTGGAATAATGAAGTAACAAAAGTTATTGAAGTCGGTAGAAGACCTAGAAAATGACACCCAAGAAACCAGCTAGTACACCCAAGAAGGGCAAAGGAAAGGGCAAGGGAAAGTAGCAAGAAATTGAAGCAAGCACAAATGAGGAATGGTATGCATAAATGCAGTACCCAGATGGAGTGTTGTTGGGGAAGGAGTGGGAGTCCCATCTTAGGGATATTTCGTAAATGATTATAATCATTGGACAAGCACAATTGAAAAGGAGTTGGTGTTGGAGTTAGTGTGCCTAACAAACAAGAGGATGTTAGAAGGTTTTCCCATATATAATGATGACATGAAGGTCAAGTTGGAGAAGGCTAGGGTTACTACAACTCTTTGAGTTACCCTACTTCGGGAAACTTGAGTGACTATACCAATTGTTGATGTCACGCATGCACGAGGACTATTTCCACTTCGCGGGGCACAATATGTGCATAACTGCTTAGCTCATTTCACGATTCATAGTCCTCATCTATGAAGGAGATGGGTTGGAAGATGATTTAATGATAAGGAAGTGATTAAGGAAACTATCACCACTCTTTCTTGCAAAAAGGGGTCAAGGTATTATGATGTTGCAGACATCAAGGATCCAATAATGAAGATGGCCGTGCACCTGGTGTTAAAGCTAAATGGCTAGGAGAGATGGACTCAAGTTAGTAAGCCATGGTTAAATGTTTGCAGAAATATTTCAGAGGGCACCATCTATAATTTTTCTCGCATTCATCATGGATGAAATTATCAACTGCGTGAAGGAAGGTGACAAGATCCTTTTTGGAAATGTGTTGTTGACCATTGTGTTTTTGGAGATCGGGGTACCGGATGCATCAGATAAATTCATATGGGAGTACCTTGATGACTACCCCTCTCTCACCAAAATATTTGATAAGTACGCTTGTGACACTATGACAATAGTGCACAAGGCACACTTGGAAAAGTGGTACATGTGCCTAAGGAATGTGTTTGGGGCAGAATGGAGAATTCCCAAAAATCGCCCAATGCCACTAGGGGAGAGGCATGATTTTCTATGTATCAAAGCATTACTACCCAGACAGATTCAATTTGATAGATGACTCATGGATCACATGGTGCAAGATCCCATTTGTCTTCACATCTCAAGTACTTCCAAGCGGGATTAAATAGGTTCAAGGAGTCCAAAAATTTTAAGTTTGACCCTGGTAATTTGGAAAAAGACCACAGGGAATTGTGTAAAGGGTTGGTCTACCTTGGCAAACGTATGTACATAGAGCAGTACATGTCACATGAAGTGCAAATGACAAGGCCCGTGACTCTGCCCATTGCAGGAGGATATGTGGAATGCATTTACATTTGCATAAGGCCCAAGTCGGAGAAGGGAACATACCTAGAGAATGAGGTATCTATACCTTAGGATCTAACTAGGAGGAAAATACCCATGCCCAAATGGGAGGAAAAAGAACCGAAAAGAAAATCCCAAGTGTGGTGGAGACATAGGAAATAGGTTCCCCTAGGACAAGTGCTAGAACTAACATGTATGCGCACAAGAAAAAGGCCGTAATCAGAGAAAAGACTCCAAAACCAGAAGAACCATCAGATAAGGAGTCATCAGAAGAAGAAACAGAGTCACCTACACCGGAATCTCTGGTTAGGAAAAAGTAGAGGGTAGAAGAGGAGACCACCTTGGAAGAAGCTGGAAGTATGGACAAGTACATAGGAGAGAAGGATGGTAGTGAAGAAGTAAGTGGGGAAGAGGAACCTAGAATAAATCAAGGGCCACCTATTTTCAATATACATGATTCATAGGATGAAGGTGGAGAAGAAGAACAAGGGATCCTTTTTGTGCGGCACAAGGATATCCAGGTAGGAGGAAGTGCCTAGGACATGGGAAAATATGAAGAGGCTAGCACGCAGCGCAAGAGGTTCCAAGCTCAGCACAAGAGAAAATAGCCAAGGTGGAAAAAGAAGAGGAGATAGGGGAAATTGAGAACATGGTAGAGGACAAGGTGGAGCGCAACGTTGAGCCAGTGTTGAACAAGGAGAAGGAGAGCATGGAAGAGGAACGTGGCAGCACTAGAGGCCTAGTTTTAACTGTAAGTATACCCAAGGGTATGTGCATAAGAGGAAGGCACGCAGAGGGGGGGAGGCTAGAGATGGGTTATATTGATGACCCCAAGAAGGTGTTTCAGACGTAGTTCTAGAGTAAAATTCTAGTGGAGGATCTTGTATGCATGTCATCTTTCGACAAGGAGGTTGCCTTAGCCAATACAGCAAAGAAGATGATCTCTTGTGAAATTGAGTCCCACCTTGATGAATTGGAGTTTGAGGTAAGACAAGGGGCAATATTAACATTTCCGGAGTACGAGAAGTTAACCCAGTGGTGGATACCCAAAGTAGCTCTTAGATGAACAACTAAGCAATGCACTTAACAAAGTCTCCATTGAGATAGAAGCTAGACTCTTCGGGTGAAATGATAGGATTAGGGATCTAGAAGGGGAACTGAAGGAGAAAGAGGAAGAGCTAGCTACATTAACCAAGGAGTTGAGCTAGGAAAATTTAATCAATGCCTAGTGGCAAGTGGGAATTGAAGGATGAAAAGGCCAAGGTGAGTGTTGTGTACAAGAAAGTAGAATCCATCAACGAGGCCATACTATTAAAGCATCCAGACTTGGCATCACCCGTACAGAAGTATGGATCTGATTTGGGATTCTTGGAGGATTTAACAAGGGTCCTCACCATGGAAAGACAACCACCAGCCTTGGAGTCTATAGAGGAAGTGGCCGCGCACCTAGAGAAGGAAGATAAGTTGAAGATTGTAGTGCTCATCACGGAGTACAACAAAGTGCTTGCTGATGTAAGGGCCACTTCCCGGATTGCTAAGGCTACATACAATAATTTTGTGGATAGAGAAAAGTGGCAAGCACCCTAGTCACCACTACAAAGAGGAACTCAAGGAGTTCTAGGATAAAAACATGGGGAATAGGGTGGAAAGAGACAAAATCCTTTCCAAGGTTGAGAAGAAATCAAAGGCCATTAAAACCTTGAGGGCTTCAATTAGAAACTAGTTGAAGGAGATATATCCATGTATCACATGAAGAATGGATGCGTTAGAGGATATATGCAAGGAGTTGGAGAAAATCATGAATACTATGAGTATGCAAGGAGATGGACTAAATTTTGGGGAGGTAAGTGCCCTGGTTGGTGACCTCTGTCAAAGAGCGCAGGATGAAGTCGATGCCTGGAATAAATTGGAGGCTGACTTGCAAAAGGATTTTCCTAGTTTGTTGTAGTGATTCTTTCCCATTCTTTCATCCTCTTATTATTTTTCCTAGGTGTAAGCCTATTTGTATTCTTTCTCTCACTAAGGGAAGTGTTCCGTGGACGGAGAACAAGCGTAGTGTGGGGTGATGTTGGGCCCCTAGAATATTGACTAAGTACAAAAGGTGTGCAAAGACAAAGTGCACAAGGTAGGGTTTTAGAAAAGGGTTTAAGGAAGCATGTGGTGCGCATGACACGCGTGGACAAAACCAAGGGTTTGGGACTTAGAAAAATTGGGCATTTAAGGATGAACACATGAAAAGCATGACCTAACCGCACATGGATAAGGTGCCAACTTGGCAACAGTTGGCCTCTGTGAAGGAGCATGCTCATGTAGAATATTCTAGAAGCAAATCATGGGATAAAGTGGGAAGCTTAGGCCTAGAGGGTCATTCTTGCATAGAGAACCACATTCGACACTTGGAATTGGATCTAAGGGTGCTTTGGAGGATGAGTTGGTAGTCCAAAAAAACTATAAATACAAGCTCCTGTAGAGTAAATGGAGAGACTTAGAGTGTGGCCGGATCTCTGTAGAAATACTGCAAGAACTTTTTTATGGATAATTGCATTTGGGAAATGATGTATTGGGAATGGGGATTATAATTTTCTTTTTAGTAGCTTAGTTATATTAGTCCAGCATAATGCATGATCATGTCCGCTTCACTATGACACTGTGAATGGCTCCATGGATGTAATGAGGTTACCTATTATATATACATGAATATCAATGATTCTAATGTATAATTCTCCATCATGAGTTATCTTTCCTTTTATGATAAGTATGGATGCTTGTATGTTTCTTTTGATATGATACACGTTATAGATTCTATTAAGTACTCTATTTGAAATGACTGCAAGGATCTAGAGGTTGTTCTGAGCTCTATGGTTCTTGTATGTCCTAAACCCATTTGAATGTATTTTAAACACAAATCATAGATGATATTTCCCACTAAACTCACATAAAAGAGAGACTTGGCACCCGTGCGTGCCTTGGGTGAGTGCCCAACTTTCACTGGGTGATAGGTCAGCATGCATGGGGTTCCTTTCTTTTATGTTAAGTATAAAAATGACTACACCCTTCTTTGGTGAAACATTTGGTCCCTTCCTTGGTGTCAATTATTCTCATTTTTTCCTTGTATGATCTTCCTTCCTTATTGTCATAACTCTACTCGCTTTGTGGCTTTACTCCTCTACGAAAACTCCATATCTTGTTCCCTATCTCTACAAACCCTAACTTGGAAATCATTCCTTCCATAAGAAAATGTAACACCCGTAGGAATGAACTAAACACACATATCCTCCCACTCCCATGTACTCCCTTCCCACTCGGCTCACAAATATGTTTAATCATCTCTGCTATGCATGTAAATATGTAAAAAAAATTCTTCATAAGGATGCCCTAGTTCGCAAGATATCTTCAACACAAACATAAGGAAAAATAATAACTCACCGATGACCTATTATTGATAACACCCTAAAGACATACCTAAAGTAGTGTTTCAACCTAATCCCGTTAAATTGACTGAGAAACCTTGTTCCATCGAGTGTATATCCTTAACAAGCACACAAATTAATTATATTACTCGATAATGTATCGCCTAGCCAATGCACTTTGAATTTCATAAGATGGCACAAAAACATAGAATCATATTAAAGGAGCATTTACCCAACCTAAAAATTTTAATTCTTCATGTGCCTATCATGCCACACCTTATGCCTAGATTTTTCCATTTTTGTCTCCATCATTCTATTATACATCTTTCATGCACTGTATTAACTTTTCAATTCTTTCCTCAAGTACCTTTTCATCGATAAACCTCATGCATGTGTAATATGCGGTTATGGTAACATAAATTCAATAGGTAAAAATCCTCTATGTCAAACACAAATTGAAAAGGTGTGGCCTTGTTAAATATTTTATAAGTAGTCCGATATGACCATAACACAACATAAACTTTATCATCCCATTCCTTTCGCCAACATCACAAATCTTCATTGATGTGTGACTCAAAATTTTGTTAAAGGATTCTACCTTGTCCCATTAGCTTATGGGTGATAAAGGGTAGTCTTGTGATGGGCCCCCATGAACTCGCAAAAATATTATAACCATCTCATTTATAAAATGAGTACCCCTATCACTCGTTAAACTAAGTGGCCATCCATGCCTATTGATTGTATTTTCCCACAAGGATCTAATTGTTTTCATGGTCGTGATATCCTTCATAAGCACCACTTCTACCCACCATGTAAGATAGTATGTGCATGTAATGATATAGCATGAAACCATCCTTTGTGTAGTTAGGGAAATAGGTCCTAAGAATTCAATTTTCCACTTCTCGAACATCTCTCAGACCGGATATATGTCTTAATGAAATTTCATCTCTTTTCTCTAGTTTACCAAGGTGCTAACAATGGTCACAACATTTGCAATACTCAATACAATCCTTGTAAACCATTTCTCACCAAAGGCCAGCTAAAAGGATCTTGCATGCAGTCACATTCCCCATATAATGTTATCTTGATTTTCCACTATGAGCCTCTTCCTTGATTGCAACACTCATGCTCTAGTATGCACTGACGTAAAATCCCATCACAACCTAGCTTCTACAAGTATCGACCAATTAATATATAGTGCACAATGCATATGGCTAACTACTTCCTTTCTAATGCCTTCATCCCTTTCGGTGCTCCACTGTTTGTAGGAATAATGAAAAATATTCCAAGTTAAAGGGCATGCACTACTGCCTTAATAACTCGCATATGTCATCATATCCTCAATTCTCTACACGTCCTCACCCGAAGTAATTCTTGACAAATGATCAGGTCCCAAATTACTTGTCGCTAGTTTCACCACAACCGTAAACTAAAACTCTTTAATAAATTTTATCCAATGGCATATGCGCCCTTGCAAAACAGGATTGTTCACCAATTAATTTAATGTCATGTGGTCTGTGTAGAAAATAAAAGGAGATGCTAGCAAATGCTGCCTAAAATTTTACAACTTGTATATCATTGATAGTGCCTCGCACTCTATGGTGGTATAATTTTCTTGTTGGAGTAAGCTTGCTACTAGCAAAGCATAAAGAATGATCAACAATTTCCTCTCCAGTTGTGCTAATATTGCTCTAATCATCATCTCGAGATGCATCAACATGCACATGAAAATGTTTTTCCCAAGAAGAAAAACATAGAATGGGAGTGGTAATATTTTCCTTCAACATGTCAAATTCTACCCTACTGCACCTCTCCCCAATAGAACTCAATTTTATATTACAATATATCTTCTAGGGGCATGGAAATACAGCATATCCCTTGATGAATTTCCTATAGTACATTGTATACCCTAGAACTCACACACCACACTTTGTGTGGCAGATCCTCTAATCCCACTATAATAACCACTTGTGTAGGGTCGACCAGCAGTAAGCATTCTTTGAAAATAATGTGTCCCAACAATGTGCTAAAAGGAGTGGAAAACACACACTTATTTATATTCAAGGATCTCATAAAGAAGTCATAATGGTCTCTTATTAATCCATAAACTATAGATTCATCGAGCTAGACTTAAATAAACTTGTGAATGAAGTCCTAAATTTCTAGAACCACAATGCGAGATAAACACAAAGCAGATGCATGCTTTAGTTGAAAAGGAATTACCGTATAGGAAAACTTATCTATTCGGTGGTGAAAGTTTTCTTCTCTTGGTCTTCCTTTTTAATTCAAACTTGGTGATATCCCAAAACCCATCCATATAGGAAAAACCGTATAGGAAAAACTTACCCATTCGGTGGTGAAAGTTGTCTTCTCTTGGTCTTCCTTTTTAATTAAAACTTCTTTATATTCAGGGGTCTCATAAAGAATTCATAATGGTATCTTATTAATCCATAAACTATCCAATCATCCGGGTAGACTTAAAGAAACTTGTGAATGAAGTCCGAGTTTCCCGAACCACAATGCACATAAACACAATAGGTGCATTATTTAGTTGAAAAGGAATTACCATATAGGAAAAAGTTACCCATTCGGTGGTGAAAGTTGTCTTCTCTTGGTATTCCTTTTAATTCAAACTTGGTGATATCCCAAAATTACATCCAACTACTCCTTCCCGGATCTCCTCAATGAACGGGGTTGGGAAAGGATCAATTACACACACTACATTCAAATCCCTATAGTCAATGTAAATCCTTATTATCCCATCCTTTTTGATGTTGATGACCATCAAGGCTTACCCATTTGATTATTCAATATCTTCTATGATCCTAGATGCTATCATCTTATCAACCTCCTCCTTAAATTTGATGCGTACATTCAAATTCATCCTGTGTAAGGTCTCTTCGAATCAAGAATGCACTATCCTTCAACTTGATTCTCATTTATCCTAGCGAGGGGTGAACTCCTTCAAGTGCATGGTACCCACATGGAAAAAAATCCTAAAAATCATGCACAAACTCAATAATCTTTGAGACCTCTTGGTCTATCTAGTAGTCCCAAATAATAGCTTTGTTTGGTGCTACCTTCATACCAATGCTAATATTATTTTTCTTCAATAGCTTGTGGTAAACACGTGCTTTCTCATTAGCGCTATCTAACACTTCGTACATACCTTCTATATGGCTAACATTCAAGTTCTCCACCTCTTTATCATCTATCAAGTAGACCAACTTACCTTTCTCTTCTCCAAGAAGTTGCAATAAAGTTTTATTTCTTTTTATTATTCATCCATGAAGCATGCTCCTAACTCTGGTTCACCTAATAACTCTAGAATCCTATCCTACACCATGTCACTTTATCCTAAGGTAAGGTGATTGACTACCTATAACACCTCATTCACCGATGGCTTATTACTCAGATATTCAATTATTTGAACAATATCTTCCTTTTACTCCTGTCAATTCCCTTTCGATGCTACAACTCGAATGAATATACCATGCACACACGTAAACCTATAAGGTCGAATGAAACTTATATGCCCATAGGGAAGGGGTAAAGCTTCCACACCTACCACCCAAGTCTTCTCACACTCCTAAATATTGTATGAGATGGATCCCTTCCCATCATAGTCACAAATTTGAGAAGCCGCATTGTTTTGGAGAAAACTAACAGAGTACACAATTCTCACTTTATGCCACTCTAGAAGATTATCTTGATGTGTCACTCGCTAATGTGTTGTTGTCCCGCACAAGGTATAGGTAAGAATATTCCTTCTCTCCACTTGACACTTCCACTGGGTCTCCATTTCACATAGAAAGACATCAAGGTTGGCTTCCCTAGTGTATCATGGTGACTTCCTTCCTCCCAAGTGCCAAATAGAGCATGTTCTCACAACTCAAGTCTCAATATCCTTCGGATGCCTTCTAACCAAATTATATGTCAAATGTGCCTAGTTTTCACAAGCAACGCTAGTTGTATCACTTATGGAATGTGCATCATCCCATTGAATGACCCCTTCCTTCAATGGCTAAATGAACTCTAGGTCCTTGATGGTGTGCACATATATATATATATATATATATATATATATATATATATTAAGTTTAAGTCTTCGCCTAATGGCTCCACATACAACACACTGCAATGTCCATTAGTCGGTGGAATGATCATGCATTGTTCCTTGTTCTCAAAACTGATGTAGCCCTCATTTAAATTAAAATGAATTTTTTTTTCATAAAACGAAGGGTGCCCAAGTAATGTTGGGAATTTATTAGCCTCGGAAATCTCTAGGAACTCAAAGTATCCAGTAAACTTTTTCCCTGAATAGTAATGGATGCACTTTTCAACACCCCTAGAGGCATGGCATTTTTCCCTGTCAGCCATGTAAAACACATTTGAAGATGACTGTAATGGGGGCATCCCCATTTGATTCCATGCATATAGAGTAAGGAAATTCAACTTCAATCTCTTGTGTTATTCAATATATTACTCAGAGCTACCCATCAATAATCGCATTCCGTGTGATCTCTTTGTCATAATCAATGTTGTGAGGTGGTAGGTTAGAATGCAAGACTTGTCTGTCATTCCCTCCTCCAGTGTGTGATACCTTCACCATTAGCCACTCTCCTAATATGGGAATAATGTTATCCTACCGTAACATATGACACATTTCCATAACCTCATCCATATCCTATTGAGGAACCTTAACATTCTTCTCTACTCCAATTGGCATGATTGCTCCTTCGATACTCATTTCTCCTTGCAAACTCCTAATCAACTCCATGGTTTCTTTGTATACTTCCTTCGGTGGGTAGGATTGGGATATTTTTCATGTAAAACCTCTTCTCTTGTGATAAGGGGCCTCTTATTTGGTTCCTCTAGGGTAGATGTAACCTCAATGCATGTAGTGCCCAAAATAGGCTCTAGCTCAGAGTTAAGCAGTACCCTCAGCATCCATTTTCCACATATTTTTCCATCTTATGATTCTTTTATACATCAGAAAAATCAGTTTGTTTCTTAATAAAACAAAAGAATGTGTATTCGTGTCCAATACTGTTGTTGTATTCCCTGCAGATATTTTTCAGCCAACTCTAGGAACTCTTCATACTTTTTTATTTCCACACCATGAGCATTGCAACAAGTCTGGACACTCGTGCTTGTAGTGTTGAGTCAATCCATAATTGTAATAGGTGTCATGGGTAAATTCACTTCTTCCTCCTAAAATTTTATAGCCTCTGGAACCTCCACAAAACCTCTTCCTCGAAATCCTCCATATGTGTGCCATTCATTATAACAATCCTGGCCTTATAACTTCTCCTAATGCTGGTATGGTGCACACCGAGATCAATGATGTCATGGATTTGGTCTATCAATCTAAAATCCTTTTATCATGAGTAGTAGAGGTGTAAATATTACAATAACAAGACACATTCTTATGGATTCCATGTTGTAATAATGGGAATCTACTTGCATCATGATCTCCATGAAAAATCTCATAATATACTAACATGGTGTGCACCAAATTTTGTGGGAAACTGTCCTTTTTGTGTCTATCTACTTCACAACTGTACACCATAAACCACTTTGTGAGTCTCATGAGCTGAATTTGTAGACAATGTTTTTAGCATTGCTTTGCGGTGACAACAATTTTTTCTTCAAGAAATGGGCTAACTCTAATATAAATGATTCCCACTTCCTCAAAGCATGTAAAGCAACCTCCAAGGCCTCACGTGGATCTATGAAGATCTTACGTGAAAGTGCCCCCGAACAAGGTGATCAATCCTCTAAAGAACAACTGAGCATGATGTGACAGATGGATATCATATGATAAATTTTATAGGAGATTTTTAAAACACACATCATACTCCCACATGCTCTCCACCATACCATTTTAGATTACCTTCAATGCATTGATCCTCTTCTATTTGAACTCATGAATGTGAAACTATGCCAAGAAGTCATCACACAACGTAGAATAATCCACCACCATCTTATGGGGGACATACTTCTAGTACCACTATGCATGCACCCTTATAACATAGTTGTAAATTGATTTTCATTCCTCTATGGGGAAGTGATTCCTTTTACGTGTCATAAAGAACTTGCATTTGTTCACATGCTCTGCAGTGTCTTCCACACCCTTGTAATCGGGTAAGTGGAGGGACATATCATAAAACACACTGCGATGGTGTTTTGGGACTTGCCCACCAGATCCAAAACCTTGACCTCCTCCTAAATTTCCTCCACCACTAGCACAACTAGATGCACTAGCTTCTATTCCTCCATATCCTCCATATCCTCCATATCCTCCTCCTATCATAGATAAGGGACCTAACATAGTTGCACTCTACATGCTACCACTATCACACTAAACTACGTGTTGACAGTCTATGATACCAAAAACTCTCGAGATGTGTTTCTCGTGCCACTTCCAGATGTGATAACCAAATGATGTGCCGATAAAATACCTCTAAAGACTAGAAATTTCTACATAGCCATAGATGGGTGTGATTTAAAATGATATCTACCGAAACTATGTACGCACCTACACCAAATGAACTAGAATTACTTGTCTCAGATACAAGAAAACTAAGCATGCAGTTTTGGTGACTAGGTGGGTTAGGATGTGTGCCTACAACTCTCCTTTCTCCATACGAAAGATCTAACCAGAAGCTGAGGGGGTTTCTCTCCCATGATTTCCAAAATGGGTTAGCACAAAATGTTCATGTTCTATACCCTCCACGCTAACCTTAAATCCTTCGCACAACGTCTTCCACCATAAGTCCATCACACAAACAACTTCGCATTATCCTACTAACTCCATTTCTTGAGATTTATTATACTTGAGCCACCTCTCCTCTCTCTCGCTCTATTGCAAGGTCCACTATCTCTAGCAGCACACCATATCCCATGCCTTGCACCTAGGGAGAGTTTAGCCAACCATAGGAAATGCTTTCAAACTCAAAGTAATAATTAGGATCTTCATGGCTAATGAAAAATCACGGAAGAAAGATCCTTTGGGTTCTCACAACAAATCGAACTCAAAGAACCTCCTAACAAGAATATGTTGAGATTGCATACTCCTAGTGTAATTAGTCAACAAACCTTTCCACCAATGATCAATAGCATGATTCCATGTCAAATTAGCATCCTACAACCACCGATATTCCTCCTAGTTCTAAACACGAGGTCTATAGTACCAACTCATCCTTAATAAGATATATTCATATAAATCTACCGCAAAATAGCAAAAAAATGTCTCATAGAGCTTATGATACAGGTTCTCCTCTACCTATTTAATTACATCAAACTCAGATCCAGTGCCAAACCTTTGAGAAAACTCATCCTTTGTGATTTTAAGCCGTGTATCAACACTTTCCAAAGTGTCGATGCTCTATCATCACACATCATTCTCAAAATAGCTTCAAAAAGAGGTCGCAACAACATAACCAAGATGTAGTCTCTTTTACCTCTATTCTCTAATCTTTCTCTTATCCATAAGTGTGCTAGTCTATCACCCAAATGTTTTGCACTCACATGAGGCATGTATGGGTACTTTGCACCCCTCCTTTATGTGAGCCTTGTGAGAATTTTCCTCCATTAATGGAGGAAAGGTTTGTAGAGAACTAACACATGCATTTAATCTAATAAAAATGTAGTGATTCTAGTTCTAATCATGAATGCTCCGAGAGATAAACATAAACATCATAACCACATAATGGAAATAGATCTAAACCATGAATATCTTGAAATCACACTAGGGTTTAGTCCATAGAAAAGAATTTACAAAACAAAGCTCCATATTTTGATTAGATCTATCTATAGTAGACATATTACATCAAAAATGTCATCTCATACCATATACATCATGAAATAACATTCAAAACTTACAAAACTACTATAAACAGATATATTAGCTACACTTTCCCAATACAACCCTTGTTCAAACCCAAGCACATACATCTATGCTTAGTAACAAAATTCTTTGCAACACTTTGTTGCCCTGTTTCTCCCCTTGTTTATTTTGGACCCAAGCACTCCTTTAAATAGAATCTGGATTCACCAACATAGTTTCACCCATGAGTAGATTGCATGCCAATTTGAAGTGTCATACTTCATGATTGATCGAGTTCTTATGCCATCTTGCAAAGGCATCCACTAACTATAATGATACTCTTGGGAATTATCTCTACGTGGAAAATTATTTTCTTGACCTCCAATCCTACAGATGGCAACTTATCCATTGATCACTCCTATTTGGGTCCTCTCGTGTTTATCCTACGATACCTCCTTCAAAATGAGGATAAGTCCCCAAACCCTCTTCTACTTCCACGCGCCAACCTCCTTTTCCATTTTCCTTTCCTTGAGCACCTTCCTACTTGCTTCCCTTATGTGCACACTCCTTCAACCTTGGGACTTAGTCAATTGTGGCCCAACATCTTGTGATGGTGTGACTTGAGGTTCAACTATATGGCATGTAGTGGACATAGAATGAATAGGAGATGTCGAAGAAGAACAAAATTGTGATTCAAAAGCATCCTTAAGCTATTGAATTTTATATCTAGGGGATTTTATGGTGGATTCCATAGATTGAATAGAGGATGTATGTGATTGAGAAGCATATTTAAGCTATTGGATAACATATCTAAGAGATGTGATCATTGATTCCATAGATTTCATAGAGGATGTATATGAGTGAGAGATGTGATCATTGATTCCATAGATTGTTGACATTCAGATCTAAGAGATGTGATTGTGGATTCCATGAAAAAAATTACATGTAAGGCCTAAATCGAGTTTAATATGGGTTGGTTAGATGGAGGATCATAAAGTTGAGGGTCGAAAAAGAAACAATGAAGCATAACACTTATTTTGTGTGGTGAAATATTGTCATCAAGATACTTAGTTTCTATGTATTATTGGAAAATAGCTTGACAAGTGGAATATCTCTTAAGTAAATCAAAAAAAAGAAGCTTGACCAATGATATAAGAAGAATAAGGGTCCTAAGCGTGAAAGACATCAGGTTCACAAAAATGATTAACTAAAATTGAATTAAACTAATGAGAAGTATATCCACTAGTTAATCTAGATAGGAGGACTAAAATGTTGTATAAATGGACTAAAACAATATGAGATAATTGTAATTAATTATAATAAGTGAAATAAAAACCCTAAATATATAAAGAAGTGAAGAAGAATGACTTAGCTGATTAAAGAATATTGTTGTAGGTTGTCGTGCAGTCGATAATAAGATTTAGAAGTAAGAAAGACCACTCAAAAGTCTTACGAAGGTGAGATCTAGAGGAACCGATCGACTAAGGTGCCTAGGAAGGTACTGGAGTAACCCGGGGTGCCTTGGTCTACAGATTAGGAGCCTTGATTTCTTTAAATTCCCAGAATCTAAATTTTGTAGGGTCAAAAGGTATTATGAAATA
The DNA here is from genome assembly GCA_018340775.1 of Taxus wallichiana var. yunnanensis. NCBI lineage: Eukaryota > Viridiplantae > Streptophyta > Pinopsida > Cupressales > Taxaceae > Taxus > Taxus wallichiana. The sequence continues at coordinate 275,885,120 of CM031244.1, forward strand.
ATGCATAACTATCACATTGGATTCACTGAGCTGGACTAGATTTCTTGAATAATGAAATCATGACCTAGAAGAAATAAGGAAGTATCAAACCCTAAGAAAAATAAAAGATGCAGAATGAATGGGTAGGAATGACCTCATCCTCAAAACTAGTGGTCTTATCACTGAGCATTACACTAAAATTTTGACCTGGATGTAGTTATGGTGTGTGTTTATGCCATACCCTAGGTTCTCTTATTCCATTCACACTTTGTGAAGTAGTGAGCAATAATAACTATAGAAAATGTAATAGCATGTGTGCATGGAATAGAATAGAATCCCCCCCTATGTTGTGTGTGTTGATACAGATATCCTAACCTTGATGCATGGCACTATGTGGATGCAAGTGATGTAATGGATGTAACTATAGATGGAGTGATAGTATTATGTGATGTTAGGACCCTCATTATGGTCTTATAGTTTTATATTTATAGGGTTCTCTTTCTCTAATTTCATAATTAACCCTGACATGGCTGACTAGGAAAATGATAAGGATGAAAAATGGCTAGAAAGACCCCAAAAAGAAGCGGGAAATTAGAACATAGATTGGGAACCCTAGCACATGCCCAGGCACCCATGTTTAGGATAAAATTCTTAGACAATTGTGAAATAGTGGATATGTGTGAGGAAATGTGCGGGAATGAAGAAATAAAATATAAAATAAAGGTGGCCAAAAGGTGGGATTATTTATTACGTTATTCACTTGAGAACACTCTAAATAGTAGTATAAGACCGGGCTAAAGAATGTATAAAGTGCATTATTTTGTGTCTATAACATCTCCATAGCATACCGTATATCTTGGTCACATATATTCTTGCTTACTCATGATTACATGTACACTTTTTTCACATGTTAGGCAAATACTTTATATGTCATTATATTTTATCATACACACATGCATGTTCACTTTCCTTCTAGATTTTATCACATGCTTTACATTGAGATCTTTACATCCAACATGGATGTTTGGTGTAGTACCTCATACCGCCCCACACCGGCTCCCAGAAAATCCATTTTTCGTGCACACCACAAGTGTTATTTTTTCATTTTTCATAACACATTACTATATCATATTACTCATAATTTGACATAATTTTTATCTTTTAAAAACTAATGTGTGCTTCATGTGTAAAATTTTCTTTGTAGGTCTATTTACTACCATGATTGTCTATTAAATTACATTCCATTGTTTTTCTTTACTTTTCATTGTGTGTCAATCTTTGTGGTATTTTCCTTTATCTTATGTGTACATTGTTTTCTCTTAGATATTTTAGCCTTTCATGTCTTATGACATCATGAGTGATGTCCCATATTTTAAACCCGCTTTTCACAGCCTACATTTTCTTCTTTCATATTTTCTTCTTACATGTTAGCTTACATATTGTCTTATTGTCTACTAGCTTAAACAATATCTTTTACATGCGTGTTTTTGGTACTAAAACTTGTCTCCTAGCCAATTTATTTGCATGTGACTTTGTTTCTACTAAGCACAACCCCACCCCTATAAGGAATCAATTTCAGTTCAGCGGTTGGTCATCCTTTTGGTCTGCATAATCCTCGGTGACATTACATGCACCCAAAATGAGGGGGAAATCTATAGGGTGAATCGGTCACCCCACATAATGTCTTATAGTCATAGTTAAACACCTGTAAAATACCAAAATAGCACAATCATAAGTCACAACAACATCCTAGATCTTGACTTGGGTCCTCAACACAACATAGACACTAGCACCCAGACCTAGATAGTAGTACCTTAGCACCCTTGACCCTTCCTAGAAACCTATGACAAGGGGGAAGTTACATAACATTTTTCATTTAAAAATTTCTCATCAATTCACACACTTGAATTTTATAGGGTATATAGTCCTTTAAAGTTTGCATGCATGCACTACACAACATTTGCTATTTTCACATTGGATCAAAAATATTAGAAATGGATCAAATTTTTACACACTATATGTAGTGGTTTTCTACATTGCCGAAAGCAGTTAAAGTTTGGAGTATGAAACCATACTTTTATACCTACACTTATTCCATGTCTTGGCATGAGATTTTCCAAAAAAACTCGTGAGCAAAGACAAGTGGCTAGAGTTTTCCGGAAAAAAATTCTCTTCTACATCTTCTTGTAATCCTTTCTATATCTTTCACGCATTTGGTATCAGGTGCAAATGGTCATTTTTCATCTTCTTGCATACTTTTACACACTTTGTACATGTTTTGATCATATATATGTGCATATTGACTACTTGTTTGTTCTTCTCTTTTGCATTTTTGTCCTTATGGGAAGAGGTAGTCACATCAATCAACATAAATAATAAGTAAAACCGTGACATCTACACATATGCTCTCACCCTAGGGTCATCATCATCATAATCATCATTAAGTTTTTTAACTTCCTCTTCTCTAGTTTCCATGCTTCACATTTTTTATTACTTCATGTTTTTCCTTGTCTCTCAGCATGCTTTTTGCTATCAATCTACATGGTTATTAGGTATGCATCTATTACCTACTCTATATTATCAAGAATTTTCTCAACAACATAAAGTGAGGAAAATGTAGACACCAAATCTCACCTTGGGTATCTATCTAGTCCTTATCACATACTACTATTCATATGATTCCTAAGTAAGAAAACTACTAATTAACCCATGTATTTGGCCATATTTACTTTGTTTCTATTACCTTTATTGATATTACATTCCTAGCCCAAGATATCTCTATACACTTCATTATTTCTCATTCTAGACACCAAATCCGAGCTAAGACACCAAAATTAGGTGCCGTCTTCACTTCTAGGTGCCCCCGACCTCTTTCTACTTCTCTCACATCTTTTGGGTCCTTTCTAGCCATTTAGACATCTCATCATTTTGGTAATCGGTCTTTTCGTGGTTAATTACAAAATTTAAGCAAGGGAATCATATAAATATAAATTTATGTGGCAATAATAAAGGACCAAGTACTAAGAATTAGCTATCACCACTTAAGGTTCCATCCAAAGGCATTATCAAGAGCATTCAAGCATCTATAAAAGGTCAAGAGAATGCATTTTTATGCATACACTTCATAGGATGGGAAGCTCATTATTTCATGGACTCATCTATTTACATTTTTATATCTAGCTATTTATTTACTATCAAGTGTAATCGCACTAGAGCCACCTAGGGCACAATTTGAAACACACACACACACACACATAAATAGAACTACATTGGGTTTGAGATCTAGTGTATTGCTTGGTTGTAAGTTCACTTATTTAATAACCCAGACAGTCTGGCACCTCATTTGAATTATTTTATTTTTGGATTTGATGTGTTTTTAGGTCATCTCTTCATTTTAGGTTACAATAGACATTGGTGAACTTGATGCAACATCTTACGACCCTCTAAAGGATATTTTATGTGGTTATGAACAGTCGTAGGATCCTAGAGTAGGTATGTAGAACCCACAGATGACGTTGACCCATTCCAAGTGCCCCATTCTAGGAAGATCTTTCGGTCTCTTGATTGTTTAGGTTTCAGCAGGTAACATTTCCAATCTCTATTAATCACTTTGGCAAAATATAGATTTAATTATGAAGAAAATAATTCCTTCTATATGATCTTTAAAACTAGGGTTATTCTACTTATTGGCTTATTTTTCTTATGTCAAATTATGTACTTCATTGTTTACTCATTTATTGCTACATTGCAATTACTATTAGGAATCTATTTATTTCAATATTTTCTTAATAATTTTGGTGAAGTAGACTCATTCGAATACGCTTGGATCCTCATCTTTCTCCTACCATGGCTCATAAGGTCTCTCAAGTTTCCTTGCATCAATTGCTTCGAATGCACCCATCTCACAAATATGTTCTTCTACAATTCCTAAACACTATATATTTTCCAAGAGATACACCACCTACTCAAATTAATGTTATCTTCAATTGTATTTGATGAATCTCTTAGTTCTAATCCAATCAACCTAAGTTGGTGTCACTTCAAGTTTTGCATTATTTATTTCAAGACCAATTTCAAGCCATGGAATCCATGATTACATCTCTTAAATCTGAAATCCAACATCTTAAGGACATTTCTTAGGATCATGTTAGTTCCTCTACTACATCTCATCCCAATTCTATGTCTTCTACTTGTGCTCATATTAATGAACCTAAAATATTTCCCCTCCCTGTGCCTCTCATGTTTGATCTAAATGCTAAGAAACAAGATATGCTTTTGCAGATTCTCACTCATCACTTGATCAAGTTTCCATTTACTCGATCACTATCCTACCTATCAAATTAAAAATATCAAGGTCATCCATATTGTAATTGTCATCAAATCAATGGAAATAACGACAATGACTGCTATGCTCTACAACAAATAATCAAGCATATTGAGCGTCAAGGATTTATCTCATTCACTACACAATGTTATATTACAGTCTTATCCACTTGTGACATCTCATTGGGTTCCTAAATATGATCCATTTATGTCTAATGAGTATCATGCTTCTATTTATCATGTTCTGTTAGGTTGTGGAGCCTGTTTTCATCTGTGGAAGTGTTGAAGATGTAGACTAAAAGAATTTTTTTGGCCTAAAAAAATGTGCTTAATATTTTGGGAAACATGTTCTTCTCATATTTGTGGGATTTTTTTCCCATAGATTTATGGGTCAGTTTTGGCACATCATTTTTGTACCCATGGTATTGAAAAACTACTTAAGAAGTTCCCTATTTATGTGGTTTTGTCCATATGGTAGGGTTGATGTAACATTGCAGATTTGTGTGTATTGGTGTGAATTCTAGAGAGTTTTTTTAGCATAACTCCAAACAGATATGGGTTTTGTATTTATCGAAGAGGTGGCTTGTAATAAAATTTGAGCATGTGATTCTTGGTGGAAATATCCCAAATTAGGTTAACCATGTTAAATATTATCTCTTTGTTTTGTGTTCTTTTTTATCCTGCACTTTTATTTCAAATCTTTAATAATTTATGCACATTAGTTTTCTACTATTGCAATTCTTGAGGGATTGTTCCACCTATTTTATCCCTTATTTCCTAACAGTTCCTTCTTTTCTCACTCAAGTGTTTCATATGCAATCTAATCAAACAAAGAAACCTCCCTAAAAATCAATTCAACACCTCTTCCTACTGAGTCATCTACAACATTACCAAGTCAAACAAAGCAACCAACATCTCCTCTCATTTCTTCAATGACATTACCAAATAAGAAACCACTCATTACACAAGACAAGAAAACTCTAGTTAGCCTCTTTTGACATCTTCATATTGAGGCTTCTAAGCCATCACAACTTGGGCATTCAATTAATTTTGGTAAGGAAAATACTCTTTACATTGATCCACTTAGCATCATCAACTATATCTCCATTACTTACATACTTCAGTTCATCATATCTTCTTCCCCATTGTATTGTTATCAAATATTTATATCATCTCATACAATTGGTGCTCCATTCTTAGATGTATAATATATCCTATGAATCATTACAAACCACTTGATACATTTGTATCGACATTACCCAATGACGCACTCTTGTGATATGGTTCACACTTGATCGTTGATGGCATACTGTACACATGAAACTCACTCACTTCAGACTACACCACGTTTTACATACTAAAAATTCACATATCACACATTCATCACTTCTCTTTCTCTCGGTCTCTATTACACATCATACACACTATGCATTCCACACTCAAAGACATTCGTGACATATCTTTATTGTATTTTTTTACACACGCAATCATTACACTATGATACACTCTAGTTTCATGGTTTATACTTGAATATTGAGGGTTTCAATCTAAAATTAACCTAATCAAATTCAATCACTCATGCACTCTCTATGCTTTACACTTTCACGACTATATCTTTTAGCACACAATTCAAACCATTTCTCGATGAGGAACTCTTGTTATATGGTTCATTCCCGACTATCAAGGAGTCTTTTATAAATGAACCTAATTTATTTCATAATCATTCACATTTTTTCTTGGGGAAACATGACTCCTATCACAATCACACTACATTACATTCAATCTTAAACCTCCACAATATACTTCATATCTTCGACACATTTAATCTTGCTTATGTGTATGCAATTACACATATAAGGAGATAGTTTATATGTCATTACATTTTATCATACACACATACACGTTCACTTTCCTTCTAGTTGTGATCATCAGATTTATGTAGATATTTACATGCAAAGATGGATGCTTGGTGTAGTATTTCATACATGTCTCACATTGGCTCCCGGGGTATCCACTTTTCATTCACACAACAAGTGTTATTATTTCATTTTTCATAACACATTACCACATTAATATATCATATTATATAGGATTTGAAATATTTTTTATATTTCTAACATACTAATCTGGGCGCTTCATGTGTAGCCTTTGCTTCACACGTCTATATTCTACCATGGTTGTCTCTTACATTGCTTTCCATTTTCTATGTTTTCTTGTTATTTTCTTTCATTGTTTGAAGGATTTTCCCTTCATATTATATGCACATTGTCTCGCTTTTGGCTATATCAGCCTTACATGTCTTACAAAGATCATGAGTGATGTTCCATGTTTAAAACCCTCTTTTCATGGTCTACATTGTCTTCTTGCATATTCTATTCCCTCATGTTAGCTTACATATTGTCTTCTTGTCTACTAGCTTACCTATTATCTTTTACCGCATGTTTGTTTTCACTAACACTTGTCTCCTAGCCACTTTATTTACATGTACCTTGATTTCTACCAAATATACTCCCTTAAGTATAGGGCATTAGTTTTAGGTCAGTGGTTGGTCCTCTTTAAGGTCATATACTCCTCGGCTGATGTCACATGCACCCCAAATGAGGGGTTTATCTATTGGTTGAATCAATATTCCTATATAACGCCTTACAACCATTGTTCAAAATAGTACAGCACCATTATAACAAATTCATCACCACAACAATTTCTTAGATCCTAACTTGGGTGCTCATCTCAACACAAACACTAGCACCTGACTCAAGAGTAATGCCCAGGTGCCTCGGATCCTTCCTAAACACCTATGATAAGGGTCGATTACACAAAATTTGTCAGTTTAGCACATTTCTTAGCACTTCACACAATGGATTTTGTAGGGAACATAGTCCTTAACACTTGGCATGCATGCACTACACAATATTTTCTACTTTTGTGTTGGATCGAACTATTTAAAATGGATCTTATTTTTACACACCATATGTAGTGGTGTTCTACATTATGGGAAGAAGTTAAAGGTTAGAGGATGACACCAGAATTTTCTCCCTACACTTCTTCCATGTATTGGTGTAAGACCGCCCAAAAACTCACTAATCAACCCAACTTGTGTGAGATCACTTAAAAACTTTCTCTTCTACATCATCTTCAGGATCCTTTGTATCTATTTCACTCATCATAGATAAGGTGCACATGTACCTTTTTCATCTTCTTGCATAGTTTTACACACTTTTTACACATTTTGATCATATATATGTGCATATTTGATTGCTTATTCGTTCTTCTATTTTACAGGTTCATCTTTATGGGAAGTGGTATTCACATCATAACATATCATCACAACACTAATGGACATTAAAAACATGTACAATCATGACATATACACATATACTCTCGCCTTAGGGTCATCATCAACATCATCACTTTTTATTACTTCCTCTTCTCTAGTTTACACGCTTCACATTTTTATCACTCCATGTTTTTCCTTATCTCTCGTCAAGCTTTTCACCATCATTCTACATGGTTACTAGGTATGCATCTCATATCTACTTTATGATATTGAGTATTTTATCAACAACATAAAGTGGGGAAAAAGTAGACACTAAATCACGAACTTTGGGTATCTATCTAGTATTGATTACATACTACTATTCATATGACTCCTAAGTAAGAAAAGTACTAATTCACCCATATATTTGGCCATATTTTATTTTATTTCTTTCTATTTCCTATGTTGATCTTACACTCCTTCTAGCCCAATTTTTCTTTTTACACTTCATTATTTCTCACTCTAGACCTAAGCACCTCACCAAGATATTTAGCGTTAGGGGCCCCATCCCCCTCTAGGAGCCCCCGACCTCTTTGTACTTTTTCTCACATATTTTGGGTATTTTATAGTCATTTGGGCATCTTATATTTTTTTAGTTGTCATTTTTGAGGTTAATTAAAAATTCAAGCAAGGGAATCATATAAATATAAAGTTGTGTGATAATAATAAAATACCAATCACTAAGCATTAGCTATCACCACCTAATGTTACATCAAAATGCATTATCAAGAGTGTTTAAGAATCCATCTAGTATCCATAAAAGGTCAATGGACTATATTTTTCTCGCATACACTTCATAGGAGGGGAAGTTCAAAAGATTTCATGTACACATCTATTTACATTTTTACATCTAGTTACTTGCTCACTATCAAGTGCGACTAACACAAGAGCCACCTAGAGCATAATTTCAAAAATACACATAAATACATTGAATTTGTGATGTAGTGCAACACCGGATCATAATTTCACTTATCGACAATGGAGGACCATCTAACACCTCATTTACATTATTTTATTTTTTGGATTTGATGTACTTTTGAGGTTTTTTTCATTCATCTCTTTGTTGCAAGCTACAAGTGACATTGAAGAACTTGATACGACATACTAGTGATAGGAAGCAAAGGAAAAAAACATCTTGTTACCATCGAAGGAGGTTTTCTAAGGTTCGAGTAGTCACAGTACACCTAGATTAGGTCTCAGAGCACCCTGTAGGTGCCCCTAACCCATTTCAAGTGCCTCATTCTAGGAAGATCTTATGGTCATATCATTTTTTGAGTTTCGGTGAGATAGTTTCCCTATCTATTCATCAGTTCATCACTTTAGCATATTCTAGATTTAATTACAAATCGATAAGTCCTTCTATATCCTTTTTGCAACTAGGGTCTCATACTTATTAGCTTATATTTCTTGGTTCAAATTTTCTACTTCATTTTTACTCATTTATTTCTACATTCCAATTAGTATTAGGCCTATATTTATTTCAATGTTTCTTTAATCAAATGTATACTCCAAAAAAATATCATGCCATCTCATCCAAACCAAAGTTATTGTTATCATCAAAAACAACATCCTCGATACATCATGAACTATGGATTGGAAATCCATATTTTTGGGTAACATGGGATTGTATCTAAGTGTGGGAACTTATTAATGAGATAAAGAGAAGGCCAGATTCCTCTACCTAAATCTAATACTAAAATACTCCTATAAGGGAAAATGCACTAAGAAATCCTAAACTAACCAAGCCAAGGGACCAAGGAGAGAGAGAAAGGATGGAAAGATGCATGGAATGGAATTCCTAAGCTAAAATGTGAAGATAACACCAGAAAAAGGGTAAGATATCTCCATAAGGGGAATAAAAGTGAGAAAAAATGGGAGAGAGGAAAGACATATGTGCCTGTAAAATAACCATGTAGATTGAACCTTGATTCACATTGACAACATGGAAAAATAGAGTTGTAAGTAGGACATGCACACAACATGAAAAATAAAATTGAAATGAAATAAATGTGAATAAAATAAGCTGTGGATTTAAAATGTGCCATAAAACAGATTTATATCGCTCAAAATATGCACAATTCCATTTCGAGTCATGGAAGAAGGTGGGATTACATTGCAGAGACCAAGTTAGAAGTCTTAAAATTTTGGGATGTCACCACAATTTAGACATAGTTTCATTACATCAAATAGCCATAATTTTTACATAAGTTCCAGTTACATATATAGAAGAAGGAAGAAGGAGAGAATATGAGAAGAGAGAAGGAAGAAGATCATATTTTCTCTTGTCGTGATTAAAAGATATTTATCCTTCCCTGCAACAAGGTTTGTCACAAGTTTTTTCCCTAATTCTATTTTTCTTACAAGAGAAGGAAAATCCCTAGACTTCATTAAATTAAGTGGTTGAGCCATCTAAAATTGTTCATAATTATCTCAAACCATTTTTATCCCTTTTTGCTTTCAATTCATGCCAAAATCTAATTCTTATGATACCAAAATTGAGTGATTAAGGAAATATTTTGAGTGAGACCAATTTTGTTTAATTTTGAGTAGGGAATCAAAATATATCATTATTTGAATATTTGCATGCCTAGATGGACATAAATGTGACAAGTGAAAACATTTAATTAGCTCATATATTTCCCTCTTCCCATGTGTGCATTACTTTCATGTATTCCATGTGTCATTTGATCATTGGCTTGGGTTTCAAAATTTTACTTCACTATCTTCCTTTATTTTCTTCAACTTTTTCTTTGGCTTTAAAAAGGTCCTGATGTTTTAAAAAAATGCAAACTAGTAAGTCCCCGCAATGTTACTTCACACTAAGAGACTTTATTTATCTATCTTTCTACCCTTTTGAAATACGATCCAATGAGAAGGCTCCAAATCTCTTCTTCATTTTCAGATTGAACCTCCTCTTTGTCATCCAATTGTGAAATGTGGTCCAACAAAAGGGCTCCATGATATTTTGCATTTCAAACCCTTATCAGTCCCTTAGAAACATAATCCAATGAGAAATAACCACACTTGTTTTATAATTTTCACTTTGACCGACTATTACAAAGTATGAGCCAATGAGAAGTCTCCATACGTTTCGCATGTCATTCCTTTTGATTTCTGCCTCGACATCCACAAATTATTGGCCAATAGGATTATTCCACACCTCGTCTATTTTTCAAAAAATTTCTGTAGATTTTATGACAACCGCAAAGCATTATCCAATAGAAAATATCCATGCCTTTTGGGTTTTTAAGGGTTCTTATTTTATCTACTCTAACAACTACAAAATGTGAGCCAATAAAATGGCTCCATGTTGCCCCTCACAATACTTAGCATCATCTTCTTTGTGTCTCGATCTTTTTGGATTTTTTAATTGCTACCACGTAACCCATTTAACCTTGTCTAACTTCCCATATCAACCAAAATATGAATTATATCGATTCTCGAGACTTGGGGTTCGGATGAGCCATTCTCCTTATGCAATGTCGAATGTCTTTTTTCTATTTCATGGATTCATATTTTCATTTCCCGTGGGTTTGAGTTAAACTGCGTAAGTCTTAGACTAAGATCCTTTGTTCCATGGGTTAGGATAACCCATAGAAAACTAAATTCCATGCAAACCTACACAGTAAATTAAAATACCTTTCTCGCAGTTTTTGAAAGCCAACGGCTAGTGCATTTGGGAAAGAGAATTCGATAGTCATTTGGAATGTCACAAACCCGTAAAATGGCTCTAAGTCCATTTTAAAATATTTTTAAATCGAAAATAACTTGGTGTAATTTTGGATAATAGTTATACTAGATGAATATTAAATTGTGTCATAATAGTAGTAAAAGGATGAGGTAGGTTCCTCGTAGAACTTTATACAATCACATTTACCCATATGAATACCATTATGATTTACCCAATATCTCATATTTTTGGTATTATAAGGAAGCAAACAAGATTGAGGAATACCCAAAACTTTATAAAATAATGAAACAAAATAATATGGATGTATGTTGTCATACAAATGTGCAAATACTATATTAGAAGTATCCAAACACGACAACTATACTCCTATGCCAAAATTTTCATGTTCTATCATTCCTAGGCAACCCCATCTCTGTTCACTCAGTCCAAATGACCTCCCAAAAAAATTATAACATCCCCTTAGGTGATTTAGGAAATTCCATTCATTCCCCCTAGGTGATTTTAGGAGTTCATTGAAAATGTAAATCTTGGGCAGTCACGAGAAAGGCTATTGTTGGCCTTCCCAGGATCAGATCACCCCCTAGAGTGGAACAAGAGAAAAATCAACATGGAGGTGAATGAAATACCTTGGAACATCATGGAAATGATTTTGGAAGGTCTGGGGAAGTTCTGCAAGACTTGGAGCAGTCTGAGTAAAAAATAAGGTTCACAAGCCTAGGCGGTACACAGGCCTAAAAAAACTATTGAGCTTCAAAAGAAGATTTTGGGAGCTTCAGATGGATTTAGAAGTAAAAAAAAACATCATCGAAAGAGGATTCTAATACCTACATTATGGTAAAATAATATTTTTCACAACACCTTGGTGCATATGATTGATAGCTAGTTTTTCTCACCATTCGGGAAGAAGCAAAGGCCATATAACCCAAATATTGCTGATACCATTAAGGAGGAGGTAATGAAGATGCTTAATGAAAGAATCATATTTCCCATCCACCATTCAACATGGGTGGCCAACATTGTGCCAGTGTGGAAGAAGAATGGCGAAATAAGAATATGTGTAGATTTCCACAATCTGAATTAGGCATCATTGAAAGACAATTATCCTCTCCCTATCATGGATCACATTTTATAGGTAGTCACTAGATCTGAAATGATTTCATTGCTGGATGGATTCTCGGGTATAATCAAATCAAAGTGGCAGAGGAGGATCATGCCAAGACAACCTTCACTACGCCTTGGGGCACTTTTCCTACAACAGAATGCCTTTTGGACTAATCAATGTGGGAGCTACATTTCAAAGGGCGATGGATTTGGCCTTCAAAGATCTAAAACATTACATCATCATATATCTTGATGATCTCACGGTATTTTCAAAGAAGAGGGGAGACCATATCCATCACTTAGAACAAGTACTTGCAAGGTGTAGAAAGCATGGCATATCACTAAATCCCAAGAAGTGCATTTTCAGAGTTACAGAAGGCAAGTTGCTAGGGCACATTGTGAACAAACATGGAGCACATATTGATCCTGAGAGAGTACGAGCCATTCAAGCATTATCTCTGCCCACAAGCAAGAAAGGAGTTCATTCATTCTTCGGAAAGGTGAATTTTCTTCGTCGCTTTGTTCCTGAGTTTGCTGAACTAACAAAGCACATCATCTATCTCCAACTCTTCAAAGATATAACTCTTGTGTCTCTAGATTTTAAAAAATATTTCATCATGTATTGTTATGCATCAGAACATACCCTCTCTGCTGTTCTTGTTCAGAAAAATGATGAAGGTGTGGAAGCACCCATCACTTTCATGAGTTTTCCGTTGAAAAAGCATGAACTAAATTACATCCAATTGGAGAAACATGCTTACATAGTGGTGAAGGTTGTAAAAACTTCAGGTTCTACATCCTCAACTCTCATATAGTGGTGATGGTCCCTGGCAGTGCAATCAAGTCCATCTTAACACAACAGGATCCTAGAGCAAAAAGAGGAAATTGGATTGCAAAGACTCAAGAGTATGACTTGGAGATCGACCCTCCAATCTGGTAAGGGGAAATGGTTTGTGTAGGTTAATTACTGAGGATGAAACACTCAAATCTCAACATAGTGAAGAGAATTGTGCTTTCCTAACTTGTTTGAAAACAACCCACAGGTTCTCTTTGTATCCACTACTGATGAGTGGTATGCTGATATTGCCTATTACTTAACTTATGGAGAATTCCCTCCTCATCTTGATTACAAGAAAAGGAGAACACTCAAGTTGAAGGCAACAAGGTTTGTAATCTAGAATCATGCGCTTTACAAAAGAGGCCTAGATGGATGCTTCCTTAGGTGTGTGGATAAAGAACAACAAGAAAAATTGCTTAAAGCATACCATGACCAAGCATGTGGTGGGAATTTTTCAGTGATGGTCACTGCACATAAGATCCTCTCGAGGAAGGTATTATTGGCCCACCCTCTTTATAGACACTCAAGATTGGGTTTCCAAATGTGAAGCATGCCAAACATTCATTGGGAGACCACAACTTGCTGCACTTCCACTCAGGCCAGTTGTTATTGAAGAACCATTTCAATAGTGGGGGCTAGACTTCATTGGTGTTATGAATCCTCACTCACCTATGTGCTCACGGTGACAGATTACTTCACCAAGTGGGTGGAAGCCATTCCCACCAAGCAAGCCAACACCAAAACAATATGCAACTTCATCAAGGAGAATATCATAGTACGTTTTGGAGTACCATAGAAGATCATAGCAGACAATGCCACCTATTTCTCTTCGAGGGAGTTGACTCGAGTTCTACTATGGCTACAAAATCTCTCTATCCCATTCATTGGACTACTATCCATAGGGGAATGGATAGGCTGAATCAAGCAATAAGAACATTGTGACCATTTTCCTGCAAAATTGTAGATGAGAACCAGAGGAACTAACACAAAAGATTATATGATGCATTGTGGGTGGACAAGATCACTCCCAAGAAGGCAATAGGTATGTCACCATTCCAACTATTGTATGGAGTCGAGGCAGAAATCCCACTCATAATCGAGATGCCAACTCTCAAGTTGCTATAGGGAATAGAAGATGGTTAGTACAAGGATTCCATTGACAAGAGGATCCTCTTCCTTGAGAAGCTAGAAGAAAATAGACTCCAAGTGGTGGACCGTATCAAAGAGCACCAGTTAAAAGTAAAGAAATTTTTTGACAAGAAGGAAAAAGTGAGAGAGTTCAAAATCAGAGACTTCGTCCTACTATGGGACAAGAGGAGGGAACCAAAAGGAAGCCATGGAAAGTTCGATTCATTATGGCTCGGTCCATTCCAGATTCATGAATCTTGCGGTGAGAATTATTTTCTACTCTCATATTTGGATGGAACACCATTGGAATTACCTCACAATGAGAAATACCTCAAATTATATCATCAATGAAAGTGGGTTGTCCCCCCACCTTGTAATATAGGTGATTTCTAGGTGTGTTTCCCCTTTTGTTGTGTGTTTCCTTTCCATTATTTTGTGTGTGTTTCCTTCTTCTAGTATCTCTTTCTAGAGGTTGTACATGACTCTGCAAGGCCCAATGGATAAGGCACTGGTCAATGAATTAGATGGTCTAAAATTGAGATTCTTGGATTCTCATGTCATGTCTTCACTTCACTCAGTCCATGCCATGTCCCCAAGCTAGAGCCAATTGTTGTCGTGCAAATGTGAAAATACTAAATTGGAAGTATCCAAGCATGACAACTATACCCCTATGCCAAAATTTTCATGTTCTATCATTCCTAGGAAACCCCATCTCTGTTCACTCAGTCTAAATGACCTCAAAAAAAAATATATATAACATCCCCTAGGTGATTTAGGAAATTCCATTCATTCCCCTAGGTGATTTTAGGAGTTCATTGAAAATGCAAATCTTGGGCAGTCACGGGAAGGGCTATCATTGGCCTTCCAGGATGGATCACCCCCCGGAGTGGAACGGAAGAGAAAAATCAACATGGAGGTGAATGAAATACCTTGGAACATCATGGAAATGATTTTGGAAGGTCTGGGGAAGTTCTGCAAGACTTGGAGCAATCTGAGTAAAAAACAAGGTTCACAAGCCTAAGTGGTACACAAGCCTAAAACAACTGTTGAGCTTCAGAAGAAGATTTTGGGAGCTCCAAATGGATTTAGAAGTAAAAAAAAACATCATAAAAAATATGATTATAATACCTACATGATGGTAAAATAATATTTTTCACAACACCTTGGCACATATGATTGATAGGCAGTTTTTCTCAGGCACAAGTGGAGTACAAGATAAAAACTCTAATTTTTCAGGATTATATGGCCGAATAAATACATAAAACCACCATAATTGGATTTAAATTTCATTTTCAGTTAGGATCATATAAAATTTCACCAATAGATTCCACTAGGAGCTCAATTTACTTCGTTCTAAGTTACCCCGCAGCTCTTAGTCAAACGTGTCAATTCGGGACTTAGTCATATTTTCGAGAGGACACGTGTGCCCTCATATGACTAGACTTTGAGCCAGAGGGATTTCATGTCCCTTACCTCCCGAGGTCAGGTACATCATCCCTTAGAAAATGTGCAGTCCCCATAGGGAGTCTTCTGGACACCCATGTGACCTCCTTTCAGCTCCCAGTGCTTCAATGTAACTTTCTCCCTCTTCATTCCCTGTCGTTGGATCAAACGCCATGTGTCATGCTCTTGACCACCGTGGAATTTGATGTCCCTCATGTCCCTGAGGTCAAGGACATAAAGCATGGAAAAATTCTCCCTAACCCTAATTGTGCATATCTTTTTTAAAAATTTCCAAGTGCCGCCTTTTTCACTTCTAACTTCTAATAGTTTTTGTGCACTCCATTCCTCCATTCTTCCTCTGCAACATTCTACCATCACCCCGCCATTGCAAATTCTCAAACCAGCTCGACCCAAAAAATAAAACAAGCTCCCCATAGTGATTTTCAGGTCTCAGAAGGATCTTTCATCAAAATAAGAAGGAGAAATGAAGAGCAAGAAGAAGAAAACAGTGAAAATCTCCATAGCCTAAAAATGAAGATCTGAAGAAATATTGCAAGCCGGTGCATGAAACAACAAACCATTTGTTGCTGTTCATTCCTCTATCCAAGACCATCAAAAATACACCTTCAAACTCCCCCTCATGTGATAGAGTAGCCACAACAAAGAAATCTCATTTCCGGCTCAACAAAGAAAGAAGTGGGATTTCTCGTCAAACCGGTTACGGATTGAAGTAAGATCGCATGTGAAGCATCAAGAAAAAACCCAAATCAAAAATATAAATTTATTTACAAACATAAGAGAAAACCAGACCTGTAGTTTCAAGGTCTATTAATGGCTGTCGTACTTAGAAGCACTGTCAAGCCTGAAAATTAAAACTTTAAAATATCATGGACTATTAAGCGGGTGGGTTTGAAATTTCAGAGGGATGATATTGGGAAAAAAACCCATATCAAAAATTTTTTTTTCACATCAATCCAACTCCCAGAGGCCAACTTTCTAAAAATAGCAAGCCTACTACATAGGAACTGCTATTTTGGGAAAGTCAACAACAAAAGAACCTGCGAAGGAGACAAAGACATTGGAGGTGCACTACAACTGAGAATCCACCAGAACAGACATTTTTGGCACTTACTAAAAATAGTAAGTGGGCCCTCAAGCACCTGCTAAAAATAGAAAGTTGATCTAGAAGGAATGAGGAACATAGGGAGAAAGAGGAAGACTAAGCCGTAACATCCAGTTGAAGATCGGGGACTTGCTTTTTCATACTTACTAAAAATAGTAAGTTGCTTTTTTGAAGGGAGATATGAAGACAAAATGGATGGGTCAGAAGCCAACACAACCCTTTTCCTATGAGTATGATGTGGAAGATAGTGATGTCTTGTACATGGACCTAAACGACCTCAAGACTCACATGACCTCCAAGGACCGAAGGAGGATTGAAGACCAAATATTCACAAGTGGTTTGTTCACCGCTCAGACACCCAAAGTGTCTATGTAAAGTCTCAAGCTAGTCCTAGCCTACTCTTTCCACTACGAGCCCGAGACGCGAACCATCGAGCTGACAACGGTGTAACATTGGTGGTCATTAACCCTAGGACTATTTCAATCTCTTTGCAGATACCGACATCCCCCAACATGGTCATCATTTCCAAGGAAAGGGCCATGCACGATTGGGAAACAATGGATTCATATGTCCAAGGGGTAGCACTCAACTCATGGTTGAAAATTGGAAGAAAGCCTTCCAGGATTCCCAAGAATCTACCAAGGTGTGAGTTCTCGAGAAGGGTATTTTGATGTCATCACTCTCCTCAGTAGAGTAATGGGAAAAGTAAGCACAAGAGACTTCCAAGACTGGATGGGCCTTTTCATCTTGACATTGACAAAAGGGAAGCAGAGAATCGACTGGGGTAGATCATCAGTGACAATCTCCATCTACAACTGCTCCAAGTACCTGTAATAAAGAAGTTCCACATGACTTCTTATCTAGTTTATCTCCTCGCAAGCTCGTGATCATTCAAGGGATTGGCTCTCACGTAGAACATTGCTTCCAAGGTACCTGCATTTGAGAAACTTCCACAATTGATAATGGAGGAGAGCAATAGGCATTTCACCCATGTGAATGATGTGTTCACCATGTACGTGGTCCAAAGCTTGGAAGGGGATCTTGAAGCTAGGATGTCACCAAAAGTGGCATCCCTGATTAAGGAATATGGCTTGTACTTCATACAATTCTCAACATTCTCCTACATACGAGTCACTGGCTTCGACCAAGCTCCATTGAAACTACCTAAGTACCTTAGTGACCAGATCGTATTGTTTGAACTCTGCAGGTAGATCACTCAAGTAAATAACAAGCTCAAGAAGTAGGAGAAAGAAATTGATTCCATTCCCTATATCTCTAGGGGAGTTCATGTGTAAAAGCTCAAATGACACATCTCACCTGGAGGCCACTTTTGCACATCTGACTCTACATTCCTACATTGCTAGGCCCAACTTTGACATCCGAGAAGATCCTGACTCATTCCATGTCCTAGAATTACAACATGAACCACAAGTTGAGGACTACTGGGCCAATTGTATTGATGAGTTGAAGTACGTAAAAAAGATCACATGAGGATGACAACTAGTGAGATGAAGAAATTCAAGTTCTCTTGGTATGAAGACATCTTACATGATGATGGGATAGAGATGTATGATCCTGAGTATGCAACAGTCAAGATGTCCCCAATGCCCCAAATCAACTGGCATGTTCGTGAATCAGGAGATATGTTGGAGTGGACTGAAAAGGTGGTGAGGAGAACAAGGAATTGGTTTCAAAAGAAGAGGACTATGATCATTCGGTCATGAGGAATTTCTCCAAGCCTGAAGCAAGCTTCACATCATTTGTCTTCAAAAGTGGTGGAGGTAACTTCTAGCTCTAAATACTCTGGAGCGAGTTCAAAAAGGAAGGCCATGGAATTGAAAACTTCTCCCCATGAGAAGACATCCAAGAAATTCAGGGAAGAAAAAGATTCATTGGTGTTGCCGCAAGAGGAAGACATGATCCCAGTAATGTAGATAGAAAATCCAACAAAAATGCACAAGTGAACAAGGAGTATATGACTCATGATCCTATATCCGAGCCACTACAAGAGGTCTTGCATGTTGTTGATTCCAACGCTCCTCTCATTCAGGAATTACCTCCCCCATTAGAACAAAGAATGGTTGAGGCACCCATCATTGAACCTGAATCCAATGAGATGTTTCCGTGGATGCAGGAAATGATCATCCTCGACACTCACATGGTGCAACAAGTAGTAGCTCCCGATATATCAGCAATTGTCGCGTTGGCTAAAGAAAAAAGATCAAGAAAGATCACGCAGACAACATCATAATTCTATAGTGGGGAGATAGGTAATCAATACAAAGTAATCAAGCCAACAGTAATGAAATGACACAAGTGACTATGAGATGAGTACAATCCAATTGGGACTAGCTACTCACAAAGGAGATTTACACCTATTCCAACAATCTTCTACTCACATGGTGGCAAGGAATAAAGAATATAAAGAGAAGATTGAGGTACTAGAGGAATAAGTACGAACTCTTTCATCTTATGTGCAACACCTAGTGGAACCAAGCATTATAACACTTCCTATTGAGAAAGTGGTACCCATCAGTAGCTTCGATCTAGAATCCATCAGAAGAATGCATGAGCTCATGATGCAAGGGCAAGAAAATAATGAATGGATTGACTCAATCTCCAAAAAAGGAAGTCAACACTTCAAGAGGCAATCAATCTCTTTGCATACATGTGTGCAACCACCAATGAATGCGAGCACTCAAAAAGATGTGGGGAAAGAAAGAGATTACTGGGAACCTCTGGGACCAGTAGTGAGTGAGATGAGCAACACCCATCATCAGGAATTGATCGATAAGAAGGTTTTTGGAACTCCTATAGAAGACTTGACACATGTATGGGTGAGGGCCTTGGAAATCAGATTTGAAGCAATCAATCGGGCCTTCACAGAGCTAGAGGAGAAAGAAGAACAAACATACAAGCTGCAGGATAGCATAAATCAGAAAGTTCAAAAACTTGGAGTACCATGCAATGAGCGAACACTCAACTGTTGATGATTTGATTGGCCCTTTCAAAGAATACATCAAGAAAGGGGTGGGAAACCCATTTTCCTTCACTAAGGATACTCTCAACTTCTTCTCAGAAATCCAAGCCTCCATTACACTTATCACAGAAAATAATTCATCATGGTTCAAGAAGTGCAAGGACATCAATAGTGTGACCGATGGATGGACTAAAACCTTGAGCTGCATTCATATCCCTCATGCCGAAAAAATAGAACCAGTAGTGGCTCGTTTCAACCAAGAGCTTGGAAAGACAGAAGCCTTCTCAAGATCACAAAGTGGAGAGCAGTTAGAGAATGGAGCTAAGTCCACCACAACAGTCCATCCTTCAGCATAATCTTCTTCTTCTTCTTCTTCTTCTTCTTCCTCTTCTTTCTCTCTCTTTTCTCTTCTCATACAATACCCTCTCTCCTAAATGTTATATTTTTGCATTGAGAGTTGCACTTTTTGATATGACTTAAGTGACTTTAGAAATATAATGTAAATTTAAGTCACCTTGCTATTATAAAAGGGACTTAAATATTTAAAGTGGAATATGAACAATCTTAAGTCACATTAAGGTATTCGAAAATTCACCGGGAAGATGAAAAGTTTCCTCCTCTTCTATAAATTGTAACAAGCTCCTCATTTGAGGTCTTCTAAAAAGTCTTTTGAATTTTGCTTCTTAGATGTTGGAGATGTTTTTGTGAATTCATGAGAGAGTTATCCTTGTGAAGAGAGCAAGAGATAGCAAGTTTCTTCCATTTCTCCTATTAAAAATGTCTTCTAATGTCTCTCACACTATGTACAAATTCTTCTTGAGCTTCAATAAAGGAAGAAGGAATTTTAGCCTCTTTGATTGAGGAGTTTGTTGGTACTTTGTGCCCATTAAGCTTCATTTGGTCTTGTAGCTATTACAGATTTGTTTTCTTCTATATTCAAGTGCATGTAATGAAACTTCTGGCTGGTGTATGCAAGTCTCTGATTTTCTACTTGCAGCATTAGTTTTTCTCTTTTCTAATTTTCTCATTCCCTTTCCCGCCTTCCTAGCAAAGTCATCTCTTGCAGGTATATGCAAGAAATTTCCATAGGGTCAGTGGAGTGCCCTTGTTGGATTGTCACCAAAAGGCCACCAGGATAAAACTCACATTTCACTCGCGCATGCACATACGACAGCTACACCGGTTAAGTAGAGGGACTTAGACTCCTAGAGCATTGGCAAGATAACCACCAATTTGTCCCCAACAAATTTTATCGCCAACGTGTATTAAGGGTGAAATAATGATAAAACATGGAGCATGGGTTCCCTAAGGAATGTCAAAACTAAAAGGAAAATACAAGATAGGCATAACTATTCATAATGATGTTAATGCTTAGCCAAAGAAATAATAAATTCCATTCGAAATAATGTAGAAGGTACTTATAAAAGTTATGGACTATCGTAAAAAAATGAGGTAAAGATGGAATTGGAGAATTTTTCCAAGATCATAATGGGACATTCATTTTGGGTTACTCTTGTAATCTGGGAATTATTTCAAATCATATTATTGAAGCAACAATGACATTCTGGGGGATCAACATCATCGTTACAAGAAAATTCAAAAAAATAAAAATTAAGGAGACTCCTTGAAAATAATAAATAACATCCTTAGTTTTGGAACTATATCCATTTCCATAAAAGAATCTATATAAGGTATAAGGGAGATGGCTAAGATTTTTGAAGGTATAAATTTCAAACACATATAAATGGAAGTGAATGGATTGGCCGAAATAGTTGCGAATAAAGGATTATATACCAATGGGATGAAATCCATATCAAATTATGAAGACTGGGAACCCCCCACGAAGGCCCAACTATCCAAGGATAATAATGAATCTAAAAAGGGTAATAATCGGGTTAAAGTGTAGGTTTGGAATGATGATTATTTCTAATCAAACTAAGAATGGAAAGAATCTAATGAATTAATGGAAATTTGGGATTATTAATTTTAATAATGAAAAATATTGGCTTGAAATCAACCTTGTGGAAAATCATGTCATGTTAAACATCCAATCTGGAACTTCCATTAATGAAGTGTTAAAACGGTGGGATTATAGTTTTTTTATTGTATTGGTGAGTTTTTTGTAAGCATATTAGAGTGGATTGTGGCTATGAAATTAGGTGGATAATCTTTTTAGGTATTTTGCACAATCTACTTGGGAGAATGGGAGGTTATTTGGTCCAAACAGAGCCTAATGACATCAAGAAGATCAAGCCTAAATCTTGGGAAATTTTTTAAAAGAAAGGAATGGTTGTGTTTTTCAAACTCTTTGAAGGATATAATGAAAATTTAAGCAAGGAATTTAGCAAGGCATGGAAGACCTCAAATACTTACACCAAAGTGGCATGGTGATACTTAGAGGGTGAAGCTTCAAATCACCATTGACACCATGATGAATCTCATGGATATGAATAAAGAAGGAAGGGAGATTTATAAACCTAAGAAGGAGAGTGTAGAGGAGTTGAAGTTGTTTTTGAAAGGTAAGGAAATCCTTACTCCTCACTTTTCGGGTTTCTTAGGGATTCATTAAGAGATCCATTCAATGAGGTTGCCTTGAACCTAATTTGATTTATTACTTTGGAGGTTCTCCATAAGACCATATTTTCATATCACCTTCCTATGTTAAACTACATTCATCATGGCCATAATTATAGCTTTCCTTATTAGATGTCAAGGTCCTTAATCTCCACTATGAAACAATACAAGAAGGGAAAAATTTTGCTTCCCTTACACCAAGGTCTTATAATGGTAATGGTTGAAGGGGATTTTCATAAGTGACCAAGTATGTAAACTATATGGGGTCGTTGGCTCAAGATTTGAGTGGGTATGAAAGTGACAAGGTATCTCGAAGGCTGGAAGATGAGGAGGATTCCAATGAGAACCCTTCTTTTAATGAAGGGAGTGTAGAACCTATGGATGATGAGGAAATCATGAAGGGAATTTAGGAATTGAAAAAATAACAAGCCATTCGAACAGTAATAGTGGAAATATGGTAGGGGAAGGCCAACCAACTTATCATGGAGGAAAATGGGTAGATGCGGGGTCAAGATTCCCGAATGAGTTGGTAAAAGAACAAGAGAACGTAAAAATCCTAAGGAATGACACCAACCTCACTAAAAGTATGATCCAATTCATTCTAAATGATTGGAACACTATGAGGAGAAAGGTCAACAAGATATGGCCCAAACCTTGAATAATGATAGAGTGGAGATGTTACATGACAAGTGTAGTTTTTTGACCTGCTGAAAAAATTGACGCAATGGAGTATGTTTCATATAAATTCCACCATTCAACACCTCCATCTATTGTCTAAGATTATTATTTCCTATAAACAAAGTGAAAATGAAGAGGACTCCAAGAAACTAAATGAGATGTTTGACTAAACCAAATCTTACAATCTTGTGTGCATTAATTGAAAATTTTGCTAAAGGATGGTCTACATTATTGACATACATCGAATAACATGATGCATGACTATGGAATTTCTTATTCTATCCTATTTGGGTATGTTTTTAGTTTACTATTAGTCTAATGTTACTTTATTGTTAGTTTTTCTTTAAGTTTGGATTTATGTTCTATTTAGATTGGTTAGTGTATTACTATATATCTAATCTATAAGAGATATTTGTTTTTATATGGGAAAGGGATCCCTTAACCAAATTTTACCCTTAGTAAAAAAATGTTACGGACTATCTAGATGTTGTGAGAATAAATTTCATTCTATAAATGAAAAAATAAGTGATAAGGTTTTTTTGCCATTTTCTTTACGTTGTTGAGACAAAATAGATAAGGGTTATGGGCTGAGGAGGAATACTGTTTATGTTGTTCAGTTGATGGTTGTTGCACGTGTTCTAACTTCTCAATCCAATGTTGACTGTGAGAGCTTCCTTTTGGCTGGGAGGAACTACCTAAAATAGAAAACAAGACCACAAAAGAAGAATTAAATAATATATGACAGTGGACTGCCTAGCGTGTGCTATATCCTAGAAGTGTGATACTCCCTAGATGGTTGTCAATCCACTATTTAAAAAAACTTAATGCAATAAATAAACAAAGTGCTACTATATTTGATATGATTTAGGTATTTCATTCAAGAACAATAAGCAAATCTAACATAACAAGCTAGGCTATAGTCAGATCTGAAGGGTAGGTAGGTGTCAAGGTGTTAGAACTAGTCAGGGTCAGGTTCTAGGTTGTTTGGGTCACTTGGTAGAAGGTAGGTTGGCTCTATTATTGGCACAGGTGTAAAACAAAAAGACTGATGTTGGTTTAATATAAATGGCGACGGTCATGGGTAACCGACATCGGTAGGGTTGGGGTGAAAGGAATTCAATGAGATCTGATTGTGGGGATTGAACTGAAGCTAAACAGAGATGGAAGGGTGAATAGGGAGGTCTGTAAAGGTCTTAGGTATACTTAGAGGTGTGTAGTAGGCAAGAATGGGTGATTTGGTGGTGTGGGTAGAGGAATGGATGAGTCTACAAGTAGGTAGAGGATGGGAAATGAACATGTAAAGTATAAACTAATAACAAAAGTAACAAAGGCTATTATATTGAAATAGACTATGCTAGTAGAAGATACACTTACTGTGATGCAGGTTTGATGGCTGAATGGTGATGGAAGTTGATCAGAAGAATGGTGTTTGGTGCCATGGTAGTGCTTCCTAGAATTATTCCATGAGTGCAATGCTTCTGGATATGTCCTGATGCTGGCTATGGATGTTTATAGGTGCAAAAAGGCTCGAGTTCTGCTTGCATGCAGTTATCTTCTCATCCCCTTGATCTCAGAATCCTCCAACCCCAAAAACAAGGTTGTTAAGGTGAATAAATGGTAACTAATGACAGCCCAGGTTGACTGGCATCGGTTTAGGGGTGATAGACATTGGTTAAGGTGGGATTCCCTAGGTTTACTAAAAATTGTAGATCTTTCCGATTTCTCGGCTAGGTTGGATTTTTCCTCACGGATTAGGACAAAATCTTCCTTTCTAATGAGTGGGAATGTGGTTAGAGATATCTTAGGCATGTGCTTATAGGGTTAGACCAAATCTTATCTCATTAAGGCAAGTAAGATTAGATCTTAGTTACCTATGGATTTTGCCAAGAATAGGTCTAGGGTGAGGTGGCTAGATGAGGTGTCTAGGTGAGGTGGAAATTAGGTCAATTAAGGTATTTAAATGATGAATATTGTGAGGAAGGGTATTCATTTAATTAAGTTAATTAAACTAATATTAATGTGGGGTGTAAGGGTCATGTTTATGTGAATGTGTGTAAGTTGATTATTTGAAAGGGGACCAAGGGGAGTGTGACCCAATTTTGGTGTCTACAAAGGTAATTTCATATAGAAATCTAAACTTCATGTTAAGTAGTGATACACATGATAGAAGAGGCATGAATAGGACCCATTGATATAGAGATCAAGGAAGTGAATGAAAACCTTAGATTACTAAAGGATAATGGTGTATCACCTCTTTAAAATATTGGTTGGAGAAGTTTGTTGAAGTAGAAATCCCATAGGAAAAATGGATTGAGGTCCTAAGTTGAAAATTAAAAAAATCATGATTTTGATAGTGAGATATTAATATATGTGACCATAAAAAGCCATGATATGTGTAGTGTATTAATTAAAATTTACATATAAGTAAATATAATTACCTAGGATGCATGGAAATGAACCAAAATATCCTATTAATCTCTAACAAAATAAGCATAATCTAAGTTAGTAAACACAAAGGCATAATTCTAGATATTATGGGAGAAAATTTTAATGTGGACTTCTAATTTGTTAAACAAACTATGCAATGAACCCATGGAGGGTGACTGGAAAACACAATGGTTTTTTTTTAAATTATATTTTTCAATCACTTTTACACAACCATAGATAGAAATAATTTCCGCTCAATTTCCTAGTCTTACACATAGAGAATTGTTATCCAAAATTCATCCCCAGTGGTAAATTTTGATAACATGCATTGAATACTCAATTCCCAAGCAAATATATTGATTCAAGGCAGAAAATCATGTTTCTAGGGTCCCCTCAGATTTTTTCTAACTCTCCTGTCCAGGTTGAAAAGAGCAAGTTCTGAGAAAAGGTGAAAAAGTTGCAAAAACAAGCTTGGGCTAGAAAAAATCATGAAAATTGGCTAAGTCCTGGTCCAGGTGGCCCTTGAGCATGTTGGGACGTCGTGGCGCGAACGTCGAAAAGCCTCAGGCGGCCCAGCAAAGACTTGCGATAGTTGGACCGCGGGGACGCGGAAAGGCGAACCAGCCAAAGGTAAAAGCAAAATCGACTAATCGGCGAAGTGGGACAGTCCTGGGACATTTGGGCGTGAGGACGCGAAGAGGACGCGAACCACCGGATCGGCCGTGGCGAGAGAAATTTAGTTCGGGACATCCGGGGACAGAGGGACGCGAAAGATGCGAGATATTTGAGGGAGCCGAGAGCCAATCACATTACGCCACATGTCATCGGCCGAAAGAGGGACAAAGAAGCCCGAATCGGGCAGATTGGAGGAATTTGTCCCAAACAACACCTTTGGGACGGCCGGGCCAAATGGACGCGGAGGACGCGAAAGCCGACAGCCGCGGACAAATCAAATCACGCCAAGTGTCCTAAGGAGAAAGGGAGTGTGGAGCTCGGGGAGGAATTAGAGAATTTGGAAAGAGTTTTGGCAAAAAACTAAAAGGTGAAGGATAACCCCGCGCCCCTGTCCTCTAACCGAGATCCCGCCACGTGTTCCAAGTGGCGGGGCATGGAGGAAAAGTGAAAAATGTTCCAAAATCATCAAAAAGTCAAAATTTTCAAGGAAAACCCATGGATAAGGAAAGGAGAGAGAATTACACATCCAATCAGTGCTTGACACGTGTCATCCAGGTGGCAGAGCGCGGGAAAAAATTTCAAAATGCATTTTTGCCTGTTTTGTGCCCTAAATAAATCCGATCACCATATCTTTCGATCCAGAGCTCGGATTTGCACGTTCTTTATATCATTGGAAAGCTTATAAAATTCTCTACATGATTCTAGGGTCAATCTTGAATTTTGGTGCAGTTTGAGAGAGAAAGTTAAGAAATGGCTCTGACGCATGTTCATGGCCAGAAGTGACATTTCAGCGACCAAATTTAACGCAGAATGGGTCGCATTCTCCTGTAATTCGGTCAAAAATGATAGGGTATGGGTTTGTAAGGTCTCCCATGCCATTTTAATACATTTGCAGTCAATGAGGAATGGTCTCCCACGTTTTGTACGTTTTCTCTCTCCTAGGCTCGATCTATGCAATAAAAAGCCGCTTTTGGCTCATTTCTAAAGGGGGAACATTTTTGGACATAGCAATATTCTTCTTTCACCTCCAAAGTAAGTGATTGTGGCAAGAATCAGACCTCTTTAAAGATCAGAATAGCTTTTACCTCTCTGAGGTTGTAATGCAGTGTTTTTGACATTGGAAATAATAATGCAAGCTTTGTGAATGGGTTTCAGTCCTTTGTTTGTGTTATTTGCTTCATTTCAGATCCTAAATTATATCTTCTCAGCCTGTGTATGTTTTATGCTGCAATCTTTGGTTTGTGTCTATTTACATGACAAAAATATTCACCACTCCTTTTGGTGCATCACCATCTTTAGTTAGTTTCAATTTTTGCACTTCTATCCCTGTCTCCTTGCAATTTAGAGTAGGATTAGGATCTGAACCTCTGTAGTTGTGCAAGCATTAGATCTAAATCAGAGGAGTTTGAGGAACCAACCTCTAATCTAGAGATTCCTCTCTTAGTTTCACAAGTCCCACACTTGGAGAGAGGTTTCCATGTTGTGCAATCACACTGGATGCTAGAGTGATCAACCTAGAAGCCTGATCTACATCCAAGGGTGTGTGAGCCTAAAAAAAACAGTTTTGGCATGCCCAAAGTGGGACCACTAGAGGTCTCATTTTTATTGCAACAAAGTTGATGTGCATCTGCTACAATTTTCTTGCTTGAAAAGAGCTATTATTTGCATATCTGGCGACTCCAAGGGGAAGAATCAACTGGTTTCAGCAGTGCAGGCCTGAAAGCTCATGAGAAAAGTCACCACAAAGTCAAGAGTTGGAGAAGAAGAAGTGCTATTTGAATACCTACAGTTATCTCCAAGAAGAAGGCAAAGAGGAAGAAGGACTCAAAGGTCTCCATCTCCACCAAACAAAACTCTCTCAACTCCTCCACCTGGTAGGCCTTTCATTCAGTCAACAAGGGTTTTAAGACCAATTAGAATGGCACAAAACAACCCCTACGTCAACTTCATAGGCAGCAGCCCACTTTCCCTCAATGCACAACATCCAATTCCTATTGCAGCCTTGAAGAACATTCCCTACTTCACTGGAGAAAATCAGACTACTCCAGGTGATCATGTTAAAGATATTGCTAACCTTTGTGCAATCCATGAAATCAATGAGATGCAAGTGGCTATCAAGTTACTGGCATCTTCATTCAAGGGTAAAGCATTGCAATGGTTTAGGAGCCTTGGAGCTGGTTCTATCACAAATTGGAAGCAGCTGTGTATAGCACTTCATGAGAAATTTGGAGAGAAGGGAGACAACTTGTCTCTTTTGGAGCAGCTAACAACCATCAAGAGAGCTCCCAATGAGTAGCTGACTGATTTCAACTTCATATTTCAAAAGACTTGGGAGAGAATTCCAGTGGCAGTCAAGCCAACAGCAGAAGGTGCTTTTCTCTACTATCTCAAAGCTTTAAATTCTGATATTTCTATGTTGATTCAGTCCATGGGAGGCATAACTATCCCTATGGCTTATAGCATTGCCATTAGGGCTGAAAATTGTCTAATCCAAGTTGGAAAACTTGCCCCTAGACCTCCCATGCCACTGTTTCCAAGTTTAGAGAGTCCAAACACCAATCAAGCACCTAATTTGGCTCCTTCTCCCACTCCTAGAAATCAAAGTTCAAATGAAGCTTCCACTTCATCTCCAAGTGCCCCAAATGAGCTTCAAGAAGTCATGAAGCAATTGCAAAACCTAGGCAATGAGCTGGTTACTCTCAAGAGGCAACAAGCCCAAAGTTTTAGACCTTCTTATCAACCCCAAGCTCAGCCTAATAGGAAGCCATACCAACCACAAAGACCACCTAATCCTACTGCAAATATGAATCAAACAAGGCCTCCTACCAATATACCATTTCAGCCCTGTAATCCAAATGCCATATCTGCCTCTAAGGCATTGGTGCCAACACAAAACAACATTGCTCAGGAGTATGACTAGTGTTTTCAATGCAATGAGCCTCATAACCAATCCATGTGCTTCAATGGTGCTTTGAATCAAGCACTAATGGTGACAACTACTGGTGTGGAGGGTGAGGGCAGTCAAGGAAATAGTCAACAATAAGAAACATTCCAACAGCAATCAGCCCCAAATGACACCACATTGGTAAACTGGTAAGCAGAGGATTTTTGTGGCATGAACCAGGCATTTTCTCAAGGTGTTGTAGCCAACACAAGGTCAAAAAGGAGGAATTTGGGTGAAGAATAGCCATTAGCCCCAACCAATCCACAACCTTCTATGGTTCCACAAATGGTTAGCAAGTAAGGTCCAATTTCAAATGCACAAGGGCAGCCGAGAACAACTCCTAGGCCAACTCAAATACCGGTTGTTGCTGCCCACATGCAAGGAGTGAATGTGCAAACCAAGGGATAGCAAAGAGATCCTTCATCCCCATTCAACATCATTGATCAGATGAAGAAGACAAATGTTAATATATCAATGTGGGAATCCCTATCCATCCCAGGCCAAAAGATCTGCTGCAAGTTCGCCATGAGAGCGCCAACTTCGAATCAACAAGTTCAAATGCAAGACAAAGTGCTTACCAATGTTGCTCGGCTGAGGGAAATCATGGAGGACAACAAGGTAAAATGTTGAATCCCTCTCCTTTCTATGTTTCATTGATCATTGGAAATCAGCTAGTGCACAATTGCATGATAGACTTTGGGGAAAGTAGCTCAAGTAATGCCTAAATAAATAGCTGATCAGCTAGGGCTCCAAAGTATGAAACAACATCCAAAGGGGTAGTGCGGAGTAGATGGGACAACAAGAATAACAACAGTTGGGGTGATTAGAAATTTGAGTCTTACCTTGCATGCATGTCCAAATGTTGTTGTTTTATAAGATGTATCAGTCATAGACCTTCCACCACTCTTTGCCCTTTGCTTGTCAAGGGACTTCACAGCCAAGATTGGGGGATATTTGACTGTTGATTGGTCACACATGCTGTTTAGAACGAGGTATGGAACTAAGGCTACAATTAGGTATGAACCTATTGCAAACTTCCATATTGAGCCTTACACTCCAAGCCGATTAATGCCAATTGCTCAAAGCATTTGATCAAGAAGATCACCCAAGCTAAGCGATGAGGTCGACACCAAGGTTGGAAGCATCCGGATCTAACTCTTGATGAATGGGCAAACAAGATACATGCATTTGATCCTTATCAAGAAGTGGAAGAATCGAGCTAGGGGTCTATGCATACACGAAGAAAATTAGCCTATCCCTAAGCATCACCGGGCCAAACCACAAGGATGACAATGAGGTATGGCAGCTGTTTTTGATGGATCAAGGAGTAGACAAGGTGCAGGAGGTGGAGCCATGCTTATTTCACCTCAAGGAATTAAGTACTATTTAGCTTTTATATTTCAGTTTGCATGCTCCAATAAAACTATTGAATATGAAGCCTTAGTGCAAGGGATGCATTGGGCAATAAAGAAGAAAATAAAGAACTTGCAAGTCTTCGGTGACAGTGAATTGATTGTAAATCAGGTCGAGGACAGCATGCTGCCAAGAATGATCTACTCGGGTGCTACAAGAACAGGGTGTGGGACCTCATGGAAGATTTTGAGTTTTTGGCATCAAATTCATTCCTAGGAAAGAGAATCAAGTCAGCGAGGCTTGTAGAAGTGGGGGCATCCTTTGACATTGTGGAAAGCATTCAACAAGACAAGGTACAACCAAACAACCACGTGATTGTGAGGCCTTTAGTGTCGAGATAACAATGTTAGTTGGCAAGTGTTTGAAAATGACCAGCAAATCATCCATTTCTTGAAGAAGAAGCCGAGTTCTCACCAAGAATCAAGAAAAAGCTGAACAGCAAGATATGGTGACCAAGTGGTGCGAGTTGAGAACTAACAAGCTGCCCAAAGGACTTATCACTTTGGAGTCCATTTTTAACCCCAATGATCAGTTTAGAAAGGAGAAAGCAAGCATTCAGGTCAAGAGAGAGGATTCAGTATCCATCTTGGTAGAAGAGAACAAACCGTTGCAAATTGGGAGGATGACAACTGAACAAGAAAGGTATGAATTCATACAGCTGTGTCAAGAGTTCCCTGACGTGTTTGCTTAGAGCTATGAAGACTTGAAAGGTTTCAATCCCAACTTAGCTCAAAGATACCATTGAATTGGATCCAAATACTAAGCCTTTGTGTAGAAACAAAGACCAGTCAATCCACACATGGAGCCTCTCATGAGGAAAGAATTGGACAAGCTAATTGAGTCAAGGATTATATTCCCAATCAAGCATTCTAGTTGGGTTGCCAACTTAGTTCCAGTCAGAAAGAAGAGTGGAGAGATCAGATTGTGTGTTGACTTCAGAGACTTGAATAGAGCCTCTCTCAAGGACCATTACCCACTCCCTTCCATGGAGCAAATCTTGCAAGTTGTGGCTGGCTCCGAGAGGTTTTCACTACTTGATGGCTACTCAGGCTACAATCAGATTATGGTGAAGGAAGAGGACCAGTTCAAGACAACCTTCACAACCAAATGGGGAACTTTTACATACAGGAAAATGCCATTTGGGCTGTCCAACGCTGGTGCTACCTTCCAAAGGGCAATGGACATGGCATTCAAAGGTTTGATTAACAATGTGGTGCTGATTTACCTTGATGATATCACTGTTTTTTCCAAAAATGCAGCAGACCACCTCTCTCATTTGAGACAAGTCTTCACGAGGTGCAGGAGATTTGGAGTGTCTTTGAATCCTAAGAAGTGCATCTTTCTTGCACATGAAGGAAAGCTCCTTGGCCATATTGTCTCCAAAGAAGGATTAGCAATTGATCTAGAGAGGGTTGAAGCCATAAGAGCACTACCATTGCCAAGCCACAAGAAGGCCCTTCAGAGTTTCTTGGGAAGGATAAACTTTGTTCGGAGGTTTGTCCCAGATTTTGCAGCCCTTGTTAAGCCCATCACCAAAATGTTAAAGAAGAGCATGGCTTTCAAGTGGACAACAGAATGCAAGGAGAGTTTTGAAGCAATCAAAGAAGCCATCTCTCAAGCACCAACTCTCATCAACCCAGACGTCCCCAAGGATTTCACCCTCTATGCATTTGGAGGTAATGACACTATCTCTGCCATTTTGGTACAGCAGAACAAGGATAATGAGGAGCAGCCAATTGCCTTCTTCAACCGAGAGCCTAGATGACTATGAGGTGAGGTACTCTTTTATTGAGAAGCATGTGCTTGTAGTAATCAGAAGCTTGAAGAAATTCAAGCATTTAGTCTCAAACAACAAGGTCTAGTTGCTGGTCTCACATGCTGGGGTCAAGGACTTCCTCCTCAACAAGGATTTGAATGAGAAAAGGGCAGGTTGGATCACCCGTGTCATGGAATATGACATTGAGATCAATATCACCAAGCTGGTAAGAGGGAAAGGACTATGTGAGCAGCTGGTTTTGGGAAGCAAAAAGAAGTATGCAATGAAGAAGAGGCTGTTTTGTGATTCGGGACAGCCATAATTCCAAAGTGGCAATCAAGAAGAAGACAATGCTGCCCCCACTCCTTGATGGAGTTTTGTTCAAAAAGGATGTGAATGGAGTGCTACTAAGATGCATTAGCACAAATCAGATTCAAAGAGTGTTGGAAGAGTTCCATGGTGGACCAAATTTGGTGGCCATTTTGCACCAAGAGTGACATGACTCTAAAAATCATGAAGGCTGGTTATTATTGGCCCAAAATCTTGATGATTGCTATGCATGGATCAAGAGGTGTAAGAAATGTGCATTCTTCACGGGAAAAGATAAACTTGCTGCCCTTCCATTGCATCCAATCTTAGTTGACCAGCCATTCATGCAATGGGGTTTGGACTTCATTGGAGTCATTAATCCCAATTCAAGCCAAGGGCACAAATGGATTTTGCATGACCACAGACTACTTCACCAAATGGACGAAGCAGTGAGCACTCCAAGAGGCAAATGAGTCTAGCATCTTAGACTTTTATGAGGGGATAACAACCAGATTTGGTGTACTGCTACAATAATTTCGATAATGCATTGGCATTCATTAGATCTAAGGTGACCGTGAGTGGGCTGTCAAGAATGGTATCTATCTAAGAACTTCATCAAACTATTACCCTCAAGGTAATGGCCGTGCCGAGTCTACAAACAAGAACTTGTTGAGGATCAGTAGGAGGACTCTTGATGAGAATCGAGAGGTCTTGGCATACTAAATTGAAATCAGCCTTATGGGCTGATAGGATAACTCCCAAAAGATCCACGGGTAACTCTCCATTCAAACTCGTTTATGGAAGAGAGGCAATCTTACCCATGTCACTTGAGTTGCCAACATTGGAACTCATGAAGCAGCTGGAGTTGCTAGAGTTTGAACCATGGAGGTGAGGTATGCGAGTTGATGGAGCTGCAAGAAATCAGAAATCAGGCATCCCAAGCCATGGAAAAGGATCAAGATTTGATCAAGAAGACCTTTGATAGAAAGGCCAAGGATAGATCTTTTCAGGTTAGAGATCTAGTGTTGAAATGGGATGTGGATAGAGCAAAACCGGGAAGGCATTTGAAATTTGATGCCATTTGGAGTGGCCCATACCTAGTCACAAAGTGTAAGAACAACAACACTTTCCAATTGGCCTCTTTGGATGGTGAAAAACTGCAGATTCCAGTAAATGGAATCCATCTCAAGTGTTGATTCTAGAGGGAAGTTCACTACCTTGTAAATATTAGATTAGTTTTTCATTCTTCCAAGTGCTTGTGCACATTATTTTGCTATAGGTTAGTTTTGTTCTCCCTAAGTGCTTTGGCACAACTTTTGTCCATGGAGATGTTTTGCAATCCTTGCACCCACTAGGTGATATTCCATCTTCTTCCTTGCACATTCCGAGTCGGTTAGGGGTTCTAAAGAATATTTGATGACTCCATGCCCAATGGACTACTTCAAGCAACTAATATCTTCTACCAAAGAAAGCGAGTAACCCCATTGAAGTCACCAAATTGTTATCCAATTTTCACCCCCAGGGTAAATTTTGATAACATGCATTAAATACTCAAGTCCCAGGCAAATAGATTGATTCAAGGCAGAAAATCATGTTTCTAGGGTCCCCTCGATTTTTTTCTAACTCTCCTGTCCAGGTTGAAAAGAGAAAGTTCTGAGAAAAGGTGAAAAAGTTACAAAAAACAAGCTTGGGCCAGAAAAAATCATGAAAATTGGCTAAGTCCTGGTCTAGGCGGCCCTTGGTACAGTTGGGACGTCGGGGCACAAACCGGCCGAAAAGCCTCCAGCGGCCCAGAAACAATTGGGACAGTTTAGACAACGGGACGCGCGGGACGTGGAAAGGCAAACCAGCCAAAGGTAAAAGCAAAATTGACTAAGCTTTGGCTGAGCGGGACGCCTGCAGGACATTTAGGCCGTGAGGACGCGAAGGATGCGAACCGCCCGGATCGGTCGGCGTAGAGAACTTCAGTTCGGGACATCTGGGACAGAGGGACACGGAAGATGCGGATAGCCGAAGGAGCCGAGAGTCAATCACATTACGCCACATGTCATCGGCCGAAAGAGGGACAGAGAAGCCCGAATCGGGCGGATCGGAGGAATTTGTCCTAGACAAAGACTTGGGACGGCCAGCCAAATGGACGCGGAGGATGCGAAAATCCCGGTAGGCCCTTGCAGACAAATCAAATCATGCCACATGTCCTAAGGAGAAAGGGAGTGCGGAGCTCGGGAGGAATTAGAGAATTTGGAAAGAGTTTTCGAAAAAAACTAAAACGTGGATAACCTCGCCCTTTTTCCTCCAACAGATCCCGCCACGTGTTCCAGTGGCGGGGGCGCGGAGGAAAAGTGAAAAATGTTCCAAAATCATCAAAAAGTCAAAATTTTCAAGGAAAACCCATGGGTAAGGGAAGGAGAGAGAATTACGCATCCAATCAGTGCTTGACACGTGTCATCTAGGTGGCAGAGTGCGGGAAAAAATTTCAAAACGCATTTTTGCCTGTTTTGTGCCCTAAATCTTCAGATCACCATATCTTTTGATCCAGAGCTCAGATTTGCATGTTCTTTATATCATTGGAAAGATTATAAAATTCTCTACATGATTCTAGGGTCAATCTTGAATTTTGGTGTAGTCTAGAGAGAGAAAGTTAAGAAACGGCTCTGACGCGTGTTCATGGCCAGAAGTGACATTTCAGCGACCAAATTTAATGCAGAATGGGTCGTATTCTCCTGCACGGTGGTCAAAAATGACAGGTATGGGTTTGTAAGGTCTCTCATGCCATTTTAATACATCTGCATCAATGAGGAATGGGCTCCCATGTTTTGTACGTTTTCTCTCTCCTGGGCTCGATCCTACGATAAAAAGCCGATTTTGGCTCATTTCTAAAGGGGGAACATTTTTTGGACATAGCAATCTTCTTCTTTCACCTCCAGTAAGTGATTGTGGCAAGAATCAGACCTCTTCAAAGATCATGTGATTTTTACCTCTACGAGGTTGTAATGCGAGTGTTTTTGACATTGGAAATAATAATGGAAGCTTTGTGAATGGGTTTTGATCCTTTGTGTTATTTGCTTCATTTCAGATCCTAAATTATATCTTATCAGCCTGTGTATGTTTTATGCTGCAATCTTTGGTTTGTGTCTATTTGCATGACAAAAATATTCACCACTCCTTTTGGTGCATCACCATCTTTAGTTAGTTTCAATTTTTGCACTTCTATCCCTGTCTCCTTGCAATTTAGAGTAGGATTAGGATCTGAACCTCTGTAGTTATGCAAGCATTAGATCTAAATCAGAGGAGTTTGAGGAACCAGCCTCTAATCTGGAGATTCCTCTCTCAGTTTCACAAGTCCCACACTTGGAGAGAGGTTTCCATGTTGTGCAATCACACTGGATGCTAGAGTGATCAACCTAGGAGCGCTTCTCCGCATCTAGGGGTCTTTGTGAGCTTGCAACAACAAGAATAACAAATGCAAGAAGTATAATAAGATAAAATAAGTAATACATAGTTCTTTATCCTAGTATATTTATTTGTGTCCTTTATTTTAAATTGTATATTTTTATTTTTTTACATCATAATTAAATTACCAATACATAATAAATTAAGTAAAACTTCCTACATCATTAAATATATTATTTTTCATCTAATTAAAATAATTCCTTTCAATCAATTCATCAAACATGCGTATATATTCCAATCATTGCATTTAAGAAAATGAGAAAATTTTAATTAATAATTTGATTTAGTTAGGTTCATCCAATTACCTAATAATAAAGCATCCATGTATAGTAATTCATAAGTTATATCATATTTACAAATTTATTTCAATTATTCGAAAGTGTGTGATTTCATTGATTCATAAGTATTACACCATTATAAAAGATTATGTCACATATATCAAATCACCTTTAATCACATGTGAATTATTGGTTCTCATTACAAAGTTTATGATATATAGTATTTCTCATCTTTCAATTTTAAATGTTTACAATTTCTTCTCTCAATATACAATACAATAGATATCACCAAATAAAAATAAAACAATTTGTAAATATGACATAATTGTCATTTTTCTCAAAGATCCATCTTGATGCCAAATAGTGTCATCAGATAAAGAGTATAATTAGAGTTTTTACCTCTACCTAAAATCCTAACAGATCCATGGACACCTCCCAATAAAACGTAATTTTCCCTACCCTTCATAAGAATGAAGATGCAAGCAATGAATAAGGTAGGAGAGAATACCATTTTTAGTGTATTCACCCTAAAAGTGGTAGACCTATGAATTAGGTAGGAGTGTAAAATCCTATAAATAATAGAATTAATGAATATTCTTCTATCCAAAAGAATTATGATAACATAAGTTACACAATCCTAATGAAATATGCAAATGTACAATTACATGAAATAATTCTAATTTAATAATCATGAGAGAATACTTTGAATCTATCCATAGTCTATCCCTAAGCCTAAAAGTTTTCATGTGTGAACAAATCCATCAAGCTACCTAACCCATTCATATAGGTCACTACCTATTATATGTACACATCTCTCAAAAAGTTCCATTTTCTCACTAACAATTCACAATAATACATATATTTCTCCATACACTAGAAACTTGGTGAAACTATTAATAGACCACAAAAACAATAACCTTCCTAAATGTACCATAACACTTATTTACATTAATGTTATAATGATCAAAATCACATTTTTGATCCCCAAAAAAGTAAAAAACTTAACCATGATTAGGACATAAGAAAGTGAAACTCTCTTGGATGTCTCATACCACGAAGAGTATTTTTATTGTGGGAGTTGTAAGCTTAGTTTAACATCGTATTAAAATTACTATAATTTTATTAAAAATTCCATGCATGTTTATAAGTTTTACATGTTTCAAAATTTGATAATATTTCATATAATTCCCATATAACATAAAAAATATAAGGTCATGTTCCATTGTTGAAATTTCCTATCTAGTGTTTTGTTAAGTTTATGTATACTTCAAAACATTATACTTTGTCTCTCATTATAGGATTAAAATATAATTGCATATCTTATAACTATAATGATTTTTAAAAATTCCAAGATCCTTTGTTTTTAACATAATCATGTTCCTAGTACATCCTTTGGTTTTATCATATTAACATGTTAATGATTTTAAATTCATAAATAAATTTATAAGAAAACCATGAATTTCCTTCTTAACTCAATTCATTTTTAAATTTTAATCATAATATTATTTAAAGTTAGAATTAAAATTATATGAGAGGGGTATAGAGCTTGATACACATCCCTTCACATTGCAGTATTTTCCATGCGGTCCTTTCAAATTTTATATTTATAAAGATATTATTTTTATAATAACATATTTGGTGTTTGATGTTTGTTAATTTTCAAAGTAAAAAAGTTACATTTTTAGGTTTCAAACTTGTGACCTAGGCTCCCTAAGTCCGATGGGCTATCCATCTAATTGAGTTAC
Organism: Taxus wallichiana var. yunnanensis; assembly: GCA_018340775.1. Lineage (NCBI taxonomy): Eukaryota > Viridiplantae > Streptophyta > Pinopsida > Cupressales > Taxaceae > Taxus > Taxus wallichiana. The sequence goes on from CM031244.1 coordinate 275,923,294, forward strand.
CTTTTAATAAAGCATCCACTTTTGTTACTTATAATATGTGTATGTATCTTCTTAAGGGTTTTAAATGAAAACACATATGATTTTTGGGTCAAACTTGAGACCAACTGAGTCTAAATCCTCTCATAATTTTGTATAATTAACATGTTTCTATTTGACCAAGAAAAAGGGAAGAACCTTGAGTGATGTTAATTTCTATTGCTCCTTCTTCTTTTCCTCCTCATACTCTTGGAAGGCTAGTGCTCTAGAAAAATAATCTTCTTTTTCTCTCTATTAGTTAGATATGTGTGTCAAAATTCTTCTTATCTACCACTTTAATAAAATTTATTAGTCTACTTTTGGATTTTATTTTTCCTATGCATCATTAAGTTTAATTTTTTTCTTAATTCCTTCTTTTGGAATTGAGTTTCATTTTCCATTTTCCCTTCATGTCAATATTTGGTATCTTATCATTTTATCCCTTTTTAGTTGAATGCACAATCTACATTTAAGGTCTAATTTTATATTTTTAAATCTATTGTTTGCATTCCATGCATGTTCATTGAATTCAATGCCATAAAATCAATGCAAAAAGTTCATGGTAGTTGGAGGTTAGGATAAATATTTAGATTTAAACACATTTCACACAACCTATGTTCTAGGTTTAAAAATAAGTTTATTTTTTCGCTATGTTCCACTATACGATAATAATAAATCATTATCTATAGGTTGGTTATGAAAAAGGTTTAAATTAATTCATGTTTCTATTTATACTAAATCCTAATTATTTTTCATTCAAAACATTCTCCGAATATCATGTGTGTGATTTGGGATCCCTAGCTCAATGAACTATGTGGAAGGAGTTTCAAATTCATTGGTAAAAATGTGATGTTTGATTAGTTTGGTTTCAAATAAATTGATTTATAGTGTAGCTCAATTTGTAAGAACTGGTATCTTGAAATGTAAATTGTGAACTATAATTTGATGTAGCTCAATGCTTCTTGTGTGATGTTTTAATTAAAAAAACATTGGTTAGATATAAAATGATCTCGGTGAGCTCAACCCTTATTATACATTTCCATGATTTAATCCCATGTGTGCCCTATAGGGGCCATATAATGTACATATGAGAAAATAAACTTCTATATGCAAATAAAACATTGTGGCACATAACCACGCTACCCTATGATATCTTGGGCTAGCAAGTGCATGCGTATAGGGAATTGAGAAATAAGAGGGGCATGTATAAGGATATTATAAAAATGAAACCTAGATATGGAAAACATCCCATAGGAAATTTACGACAAGGTACCCCCATATAAATACCTTTTTGAACATCAAATAACCGTTATTACTTAAATAAGAAAATTATTTTTTTCTTACTCGTAGAAAAAGGATGCAATCACAAACATAATAAAATTATGAAAAAAATAGTGAAAATGTGTCACTTAGAAAGTACGCATTCAAAAACATTTCTCCTTTCGTAGAAAGAGTGTGAAATATGAGCCCATCATTGTAATGAAACAAGACAATCATGTTGCACAAGGAGACACATTATAAATGAAGATGAATTATAAAGTAAATCTACAAGAAATGCGTAGAGTTCGACACCATGTTTCATGCATTGTAACACATGATGAATCTCTCTTTCCATACCCATTTGTTACATATTTCCACCTCTCCCAAATAAATCCATTTCTCAAAACTAGATAACACTTGTACACATGTAGACAAGAATACCCAATGCATTATCCATTAAAAATAATCATATCAATTGCAATTAAACTTAACCAACACAAACACACATACATATGAACACTAATCCAAAAATATTAATATGAATCTAAAATATCATCTAGTTCTAATCAATCATTGATATCATTTGTTTTACTTGTAAAAATGTCATAATGCTAACAATAATGTAAACTCCTTTTCCTTTATAATAATGATATTGAATAACCATTCCTACCTAGATGGGACCCTATAATAGAAAGCTTTCATCTAAAAGTTGAACGTACCTTCGAGGAGGAGAATTGGCAATAGAAAATATGGGAACGCTGGGATATATTTGATGGAACTACATAGTTGATTTCCTCAAGGCATGTGGTGAGATCCATTCATGAGTTTTTTTTTCTATACTAGATATTTCATGAGCCAATGAGAATTCTAAACATATTATGTAGACCTTCTTGGGATCTAAGATGTATGCTAAGACAAAAAATATTAAGATAATAACATTATAATAAATATCAATCTTATGAAAAATTATACTTAATCATATCAATGAAATTATTAAATAAGTGCATGAGAAATGAATTATGGATCTCTAAATGATAGGTATGGAGGAATTAGTTGTGGACTACATGGCAGAATTCAAGGTGGGAAGTTTAATTTTAGATCATACTAGTGTTAATTAGAAGGGTCTTAATGGGTGGATTTGATTGAGCCCTTTGTTTTAATAATGTTGATGTAAAAATAAATTTTAGTGATGTATTTAGCTTGTAGTGCCCTACTATAGAGTTTTGTTCTTTATCATGTGGGATACTTTATGTACTGTTGGGTGCCTTATTTGAGTCTTACTTCTTGGCGAGGTTGTCTTGTATTTTTTTGTTTTCAAAATAGTAATATAGTTTGTAATGTTGACTTGTGATTCATTTTTGACTGGTAGAATTTTCAATTTTAAGAAAATATAATATGTAAAAAAGTACTTCATCCAATCCTATATTATATGTGGCATAAGTATAACATAGTTAAATTTATTATGAAATTTTAATATAAAGCTCGGGAAAAAAAATTAAGTCATTCTCTAATTCTTTATTGACATGTGAGGGTGCATGTTGGATATCATCCCTATAAGTATGGCTTTAATTTTTTTCCTTACTTATTAAATAGATTCCACTAAGATGCAATCCCAAAAATCATTCAAACTTAACATCAATAACACTAAAATGTTAATGAAACTCTTAATATAATAACATGATTTTAAAATTAAGTAGTGAATTTTTTTAAAAATAATTTAATCCAAGTATTGTCCTAGTTGATGATCGTTGAAATAAATCCAAAAATTAAAGTGTCACAAGAACTTTTTAAGGTGATTCTGATGTGATCTTTGTCAAATGTGTTATAACGTGAAAAATTACTATAGTACCCATCCAATTTATTCTAGGTTTTGGGATTACATATTAAGGGACTTATTTTTCAAATCAAATGTTTTTATTATGATTTCAAAACTTGGTATATTTAATAGTTATCTATTTTCAAATTTCACCCAATTTTGATATTATTTTCTTTTATTTTCACATTGAAGATATCACCAAATTTTGGAGAAGATGAGTATGTCAATTTATTCTTAGAAGGTAATAAATCTAACATAAATATGATGTACCTTGAAATAAGTAGTGCACTACATTTTAAATGGATATATAAATTTTAGGAACCTACCTCCTAAAATATTGAATATAATATGAATTTCCCAAGGATTGCATCCTAGTTGATACATTTTTATTCGATAGAGAACAATTTCATAATCAATTTGTTATTGAAAGGGCTTCTCTATATAAAAAATGATCTTTGATACAATGTCCTTCTAGTTGGTTGGCCTACTTAGATGGATCAACTATGGATGTCAAACTAAAATAAATTTCAAAAGAGGTGATAGTATATATGTGGAGTTCCACAACCTCAAATAATATTTCCTATTTATTTTAATTTGATCAATCACGAGTAATCGGGAAAAGTTTATAAAAATGTCTTACAACTCTTAAGCATAAAAATTTAAATACAATTCCATATAGAATAATATTCAATAAATATTTTTTCTAAAAAGATGGTTGTATCTCTAAAATACCTCTATCTTTGTTCACATATAAAGGGGTGGGTGAAAATTCCATTCAAGACTTTTTACTTAATTAATTCGCCAAAAATTCAATTAGTCACAATGATGTCTAAGATTTAGGGAAAATATACATAAAACACAAATTAATTGGAATGGATGTATGTCATAAAAATCCTATAGAGATTATGGGATTATAAGGAGAACTACTATAATCATTAATTTTTGGATAAATGGTAAGATTCAAGTGGTAAATGGTTATTGAAAAAATGAAAACAAAGGCCAAATAGTGTTGTGGGAATAACATTATTATCAAAAGTAGAAGATGAAAATTTAAATATATCCATGTATTTGTCTTAATCAATTGGACAAGATGGGACCAAAGTTCCTATGATAATTCTTCATACATGTTATACCTTCCCTTTAACCCTCAACACATATAATTAAGAAATTTCTTTATTAAACCTTCGACTAATTCTAAAGTCAAAATTTTGAAAAATATGGGAAAAATAGTTTCTAGATGTTTCTATACCCAAGTAAAACTTATTTTCCAAATGTGATGAATGTAGAAATATTAAGAACAAATGATAAGGGATCCCATGCCTAAAAACATAATTGCAACATGATCAACATAATAAAAAGACAAAATCAATACATTTAAAGTTGTTAGCACATTACTATGTAGTCAAAGGAACAACCCAATGTATACTGAAGCATTGTGTAGAATAGAAAAGATGAAAACTTCAATACTAATGACATAATAAAAATAAAAGTCTATTAGTAATGACACAAACCTTTGACTAGTCTATTGACACATGGTGATAAGATTAGGGATTTTGTCACTTTGGGCTACCATTTATTAAGCAAGGAGAAAAAATTACATTCACATCATTATTTTTGTGTAGTTTAAAGATAGAAGAAATAACACCCGATGAGTATGGTGATTTATTATATGGTATTTGTTCTTCCAGATACTCATTGTATGTTGAAATTTGGGTAAGTGCACCAAGTTGGGGGGCCAAAAAGGGGTCTTAAGTGGACGCATTTTTATGAAAAATAAAAAACTTCAACTTGTACAAGTTTTTGAAATAGTTACACTCAAAATTGGAAGATGTTGTAGAAATATGAATTGTAGCATTTTGAGTCTAGTTTCTAAGCTACTAAATTTTATTGAAAACGGATAAGTTTAAGTGGGTCAAACAACTAAAATACCAACATGTGCTCCTGTTTTTGTTAAAAAACATAATAGAGTGACTTTCATGCCCCCACCATTTTTGAGCACCATTGAGTATTTTTGAAAAACCCTTTGGTAGAAAGATAGCTAGGAGCATCTAGTTTGTGTTAGATTTTTTTAGATTTTTGAATGAGTATTTTTTTATTTGAGATTTTTCTAGTACACAAATTTTATGTTTTAAAAAAGAACGGAGATCTGATTTGTGCCCCCCCTAACTACCTCAAAAAATATCAAAAATTAGAATTTTTTTGAATATGTATAGAATTATGCCTAGTTTGTGCTAGTATAATTTTTTTTTCAATTTCGATGACCCAAACAAAAGATACATGATGAAAGATAAACATATTTAAACATTAAAAATAGCTATTAAAAGGCATAGTTATAAAATAAGTAACATGGAAACCTTATATTAGTCACAAAATTTGAAAAATTATATTTTTAGAAAGAAGAAACTTGCTCTACGTCATGGTATAATTTTTAAATGGATCGATTGTTTTATTTTGATTTTTCATAAAGGAAGTGGAATTTTTACATTTTCTAGCAAAAAAACATTATTTTCTGTGTTTTTGAGAGTCCATGCCTCAAGGTTGGGGATCAAACGGATCCCAAGCCTTGAGGCATGTCTTGAAAAGGTAAAAAGCATAATGTCTATGTGTTATAATGTGTATGCATTATGATTTGTTTATGCTTGAGCCTCTTTTTTATTTATAGAAGACATAACGCGTATGAATTATAACGCGTGCACATTATGCTTTGGTAAATCCCAAACCTAAGAATTTAAAATATGATTGCATTATAATAGAACTCGTACACGCTTTTCTTTTTTTCGGGTTTTTTTCCACTTTTTGGCCTGCCAACTTTTTGCAATTACCCGTTTCAAAAATGAATCCTATGAAAAAATGAGATGGATACAAGGATATTTTTTCAGAATTTTAAATAATTAATGTCAAAATTAAGGGTACTAATTCATTTAAAAAATAACTAACAATGATCTACTTACAACTAGGTAATGCTTTAAGTGATAACAAAAATGGAACCTTATTTCCCTACATCTATGTTGATAGAAATGAGGTTTTCAACATTGTATATGTTACCTTGCTCCAATGGGATACTCTCATGAGGATATACGGGAAATTTGGGAGATTATAACATCTCTATGTAAATTAGAAACATACCCTTTGCCAAATATCATGGCACACACACACATATGTATTATGCCAAGAAGGGTCGAGGAGTGTGTGTGTGTGTGTGTGTGTATTATGCCAAGAAGGGTTAGGTATATCAACTCCATGCCTTATTTATGAGGTTTCCGACTTTAAACCTTTTTCAAAACAACACTTATTAGATGAAAACCACAATATAGTAGGTACTAGAAAACCAAATATTTTTAATTCCCATGTCATCAATAAAATTATTGTGATGGAATATAAAGTAACAATCAAGGATCTTGTATGGTCTAAACCAATCAAAATTTGGAAGACATTGGGCGAGAAACTAGACTTTCCTTAATGGAATCCTCCCTTGGATTCCTTCAAAGAATTTAAAGAGATGGAATATTTGAAAAAGTAAAAGATAAGGATGGATAGAAATATTTTTGGGTTTTGAAGATAAAATATTGGGAAATTGTTTTATTTCTCTTGAAAAACCATTTGTTACCTAAGTGGGATGTTAGAAAAATATTTTTGGCCAAAAATAGATGGCTTGGATATGTATGATCATATACAAGGATCCATGCCATTTCTCGTGGATGACTACTTCAATTAAATTATCCCTTAACATTTTTTATGTTTATGTTTGGACTATTTTTGATAGACCTAAAGAGGAATTGAATCTAGCTGTGGATGTATATAACAAGAAAATGATTCTAGTACAATGAATTAATGAACACATCCCTATATGGACAGGTATGGTTGAAGGGAACAAGAAGGATGAAAAAGTGATGGTTCATTTGTGGGAACCCATAGTAAAATTAAAAAAATTAAAAAATATATAGAGAATGTATATGGAAAAGGAAATGTTAGAAGAAATCAAGAAAAGCTGTTGTAAATTGATGTGGACAACATTATTTTAGCATGGACACCAAGAAAGAACTTGATTGGAAATTAAAATAAAATATCAATTTGTGGACATGAATCCATTCAATCATACCTTAACCAATTAAAATAATCTCAATTATTAGATGATATTTTAGTCAATGAGTGTTGGGAATTTAGTGGTAGAATGCAAAGATAAGGTATTAGTAGAAGCAACAAGACATTTGATTGAAAAAATTTGGCATGAGAACACAAGGGTCTCACCTAATCTTAAAGATGTATTAAGAAGAAGAAATGGCTTAATTTTTTTAGTCACATCTATAAAATATCTTGGAAACAACCCAAACATAACTCTATAATAATTTTCGCGAAGAATATAAAGTTCAATTGAGTATTAGATAAAGGTAATTTGAGATGTGTAAGACATTTTATGTAAAAATAAACCAATTATGCACCACTTTTTGTTGTAATGTACATATTGAATTTTTATGCATTTTGATGTTTTTTACTAATAAAATGTACTTTACATCTTGACAATATTATCTTGGAATGTAAGGTCTGTATTCACCAAAATCCACAAGTAAATTAGTTTCAATTCTAATATGTGAACGAATTCATGGATAGTTTTTTTCCCCCAAAATTTATAGATGGAAGATGTAATGATTGGCGTAGCTTATCCCAATGGAGTGGTTTCCTACATGAGGAAACTACACATACGTTCGAAAGTAATTGGTTGAATTTTAGAAGTAAAAATTTGTAAAATATGCATTAAAAATGGACAAGATTCATCAAGATGTTAGTTAATTACAACCTAGGTGCATGTATCTAATTTCATAGTATAATTTAAGAACATTTTTATGAGTATGCAAGACACAAAAATTGAGCTCAATGTTTTGATGGGTAATTTTTATTATGTAAGGACAACTTCCCAATTGGGACCATTGTTTCAGTTGAATATTTTGTTGAAAATGATACACAACCATAAAATGAGGTTCAATCCTAGTACTATAATTCATTTCAAGTTTTAATTTTTTTCATACTACATTTATACATGAACTTGATAGTATAGATGATGCTAGAAATATTTTGAGAGAGTACAAATTTTATATTAGTGATGAAAAGTCATCTTCCCTAGATTTATTCCAAGGTTTTTAAAGATATTTTAAAGGAATTTGAATTTAAAAATCATGTTGAATCATCACAACATCTGGTCAAAAAATTGTGCAACTCAATTTAATAAATCATCCATGTGAATACTAGAGTTCAAAATTTTTGGTGTTTATTTGAGGATGAGCATGGAAAATGGGGGATGATGATGCTAGAGCATGTGAAAAAGGGCCTTGAAAAGAGAGGATTTAAAGTAAAGTAATTGTGTAAAATTTATTGATTCTATAACTATTATAAATTGGTGTAGTAAAATATTATTAAGTGGATCAAAAATATTCTCATGTGAAAATATTATTCTAGTTAGTGAAGGAAGAAAATAAGGAAATGTATGAAGATTACAACACATTAATTGGATCAAATTATTTCCACTCATTTTTATGTTGTGATTCTAATTATTGTACTATTTATATTATGATCATGGTATGCTTTTCTTTAGCTTATATGGATTTCTATTAGGATGAGTATTCACAAATCAATATTAGCATGTTATTGCATAGGTGTTTTCATTGATGAAAAACTCATTAATGATAAATTGGATGATGTAGTAGGCTTATATAATTATGAGGATAATGATGAAATGATGGTTTAGAGGTGTTTATGATGATATTAGGTGTTTCAGTGAGGATTATTTGTTCTTGCAAGCCTATTCAAGTGAGCTTACTAGGCTAGGTGATGGTGCATGGAGGTTGTAACTTATTGGTGTCTTGATAAGAATTTTTACATGATGGATATAATTATTGAATAGTTATTACAAAGTCACATGAGTTGTAAGGTGTAGATACAGGTTGGTGACCATGTTTCAGGTACACATTTATACCGAGGTATGGCTATTAGATTGCATGATATTAAGTTGTGGAGATAACGATCTAATTTATTCATGTAGGAAGTTGATACCTATTATACTAGGTATGTTAGGACCATTTGGAGTGTTTCTATAATGCGTTATAGTGTCATTTCAGTTGACCCTATCCTTTACAATGCAAAACCCTAAGGGCTAGCTATGTACATGAGATAGGATGGAGAGATGGAGTCTTGTTGATGGAATTTTTATTATTGGAGATGTATTTAGGGTGTGTCATGGTGATGTGGTAAACTTTTAAAGTTTCCATGATGAGTATTTTACAGGATATGATGTTTTTGGTGAAACATGGTCAAGAACAAGGTCATTTCTAGCTTGAATTGGATCTTATGATGCTCGGCTGAATTGTAAGATTTTTAAGGGACCTTATTTCTTTCAAGGATTTTTTTCAATGAATATATAAGGTTTTAAAATAATAATGAGTTCATTTCATCATCATATTTTTATTAATGAATGTTAAGAATGTAAACAACTTTTTATGAGTTTGAAACCCTAACTCAAAACCAAGTATGAGAGAAAATTCTCCTAAGTGGAGAGATTTTATTTATAATGAATTTATTATTATTTTAACATGTAGAATACCCCTTCATCTTTCTAGAAAGGTATAGTAGAGCTCATGGTGATGAGTGGACCTCACTCAAATAGGTTAGTTTATGAAGAAAATCAGTTTAGTACAAGGTTGTTGAAAGGTGTTGAAAACTAAATGACCATTATATGACTTATGTGATTTTTTTAATGATTTAATTGATATTTTTAGGTTATGGTGATTCTAATAAATGGTTAAGTATGATTTATTTCTATTAACTGGTCAAAGTGTAGTTTTGGGTAGTTTCGGGTAGTTTCTGAGAGATCAAATTAGCTAAAGGCCTTCCACTTGGATTTTGAAGGAGTTCAATATGTTAAGGAAATATAATTTAGATATATTTCTAATCATTTAATTTTGGTCTCATGATGATCTAATTTTATGAGGTTTTTAGGACAAGATTGCTTCTACTGAAAGAATGAGTTGTTTACTTCATGAAATGGATTGGGTGATGTTTGATATCACCTGGAAAGTGAAGAGGGATTAATTTTTGTCCATTGAATCAATTTTGGGGTCTTTAAAGTGTCAATAAGGGTGTTAATCAGTTGCATTTGTAAAACTCCTTTTGGGTAGTTTTATTTGTTGAAGGAAAAAGTTGATGTGGTTTGAACATATGATTGTTTTATGAGCTATAAATTTCTTATAAGTGTTATAAAGGTTCATGAATTTCAAAAATTTCACATTCCATATTTTAGATGTTCTTTGGTGATCTTGAGGCCAAAAGGTGAAGATAGGGTGTTGGAAACATGTATTTTGTGAAGGTAATGAGCCATTGGGCCCATTAAATGAAATAATTTTATTGGTTCATGTAAATTGAAACCATGGATGATGTTTAAATTTCATATTACACGTGTGTGGTGATTATTAAATATTTAATAAAAAATTGGTGTTAGATAATTTTTTCTCATTCCATTGATGGGATTTTGAGGATTTTTGGTACATGGATGAAGGGTTTTTTCTAGGCCGACATACTTGGGTAAAATTGTGGTTTTTATGATAAATTTTATGGGATTTTTAAGTTAAGGGGTTAAGATAAAGGAGGTAAACCGACCTCACTTGAATTCTAATAAAGAAGACTCTATTAAAGTGATGTTTTTGCATGCGATTTTAACTAGTTTTATGTGTGCATGAAGCGCGACCAAGGTGTGAGATGTTTATAGGTGTGTGAGAATTATTTAAGAGCTGAGAAAGTGTGTGAAATTTTTTTTAATTACAGTAAGTATGTGTGAAAGTTTTGAAGCTTTGATATGCGAAAAAAGTGCCAATTTGTGAGATATTAAAGACCTAGGGTCTAAACAAGAGTTTAAAGGTGTTCTGAGCATAATTTGTAATATCTATCAATTTTGGTAGAAGAAATAAGTCAAATCTATTCTTTATATGGTATTTGAGTTGGTAATTTATCATTTTGGGGGTTGTAACATCCTTTTGGAGTTAGTGCTTCACAAAACTAGGGGTTGGTGTTTTTGTAGGGTTATAGCTCTACTAAACTAGGGGTTAATGCTCCTTGTGGCATTGGTACCTCACTAAGTTTGAAACATATCCATATAAGGATTTTTTTAGTGGGTTTTCTTCCCCTTGATGGTTTCCCACTTATACATTGTATCTTGTGTTGATTCTCTTGTTCATGTTTCATTACATATATGATATTTGATGGTGTGCACACATAAATGAATGGTAAACTGGTGTTGTGTTTTGGATAAGAAATCTAAAATATCATTTAATTTTGCAAGGACTGATTCACCCTCTCAGTCCATTTTCATTCCAACAATTGGTATCAGATTAGGTCCTTTTGAAGAAGTTTGATCACTTGAAATTAGATCCTTGAAGCACAAAAATGGTGAATGCTTCCTCTATCGAAAGGTACCATTGTTTGATGGAATAAACTATGATTTTTAGAGTCTAAGGATGAATAATTATATTATGTCTCAAGGTTTTGATGTTTGGAAAATTATGGAAGATGCCTATACTAGTCCTATTAATCCACCTACTATTAATGCAAATAAGAAGGAATATGAAAAAAATTATAAGGCCTTTAATGCTATTATACATGGTATTAGAGAATCGAGTTGGGAAAGGTAATGCATTGCAAATCAGTAAAGGAAGCATGGGATAAATTTCAATTTTTGTATGAAGGTGACTCAAAGGTAAGAATTTCTAAGCTTCAAACTTTTAGAAATCAGTTTGAGTCTCTTAAGATGAATAATGATGAGTCTATTGCAGCATATCTTCTTAGATTTGACAAAGTGGTTAATAACATAAAAGGGCTAGGAGAATATGCAAAATAAGAAATAGTTTTTAAAAAGATTTTGATATCTCTAACTCCAATATACAATTCCAAAGTATATGTTATTGAAGAGGCAAAGGATTTGAATCAGCTGAAAATGGATGAGTTATATGGTACCTTGACTTCTTATGAAATGAGGATAGGTGATTCTAAAATTTCTAAGAGAGTAGTTAATTTCGAATCAAAATTGAAGCCCAAATGTAAGAAGAAAAATATGATGATGCCACTCCTGAAATTGTTGATGAAGAGATCTTTGCAATGATGGCTAAAAAATTAAATTTTTATTCTGGTAATCACAGTAATAAAATTCCCTTCAAGTGTTTCAATAGTGGTGAACTAGGTCATTTTTCTGTTAAGTGTCCTCATAGGCATTAAAATAAATATGATGAAGATCATGAGACTGAACCTAGAAAGAAGAATCACAAGTTTAGTAAAGGTGAGAAGAATTTTAAGAGGTTTAATTATAGGAAGAAGGAAAAAGGAGATTTTATGAAAATAAGGATGATTTCTTGTCTCGATGCTAGCTGTTGTTTTTCAGATTATGAATCCGAATCAGATCATGAGGAGGTAGGAAATGAGGTTTTTTTCATGACTAATTATGTTAAAATGTATTCTAATGATGAATCTTCTTTTCTAGGAGACTTTATATTAGGTTATCGCATCTATTCTAATGAAAATGAAGAGGATATCAAGGATGATCTTGAGGGAAACCAAATAGAATTAAATAATGTTGAGAAAGAGAATAAGAAGCCAAGCCTTCAAGTTAAAGAATATGAAAATCAGATTCACAAGCTAGAAGAAAATTACAAGTCTGAATCAAGCAAACAAAATGGGTTTATCAGGTTGATAGAAGAAAAGATTAAGTATATTATTTCAAGATTATAAGATAAAGATGGGTTTCACTCAAAATATGAAGAAGATATAGAGTTCTAAGGGTTTACCTACTAAAGGTTAGCAAGAATACTATGTCCTTTCAGAAGTTTGAAGAATTTACAAGGATCTTGATGATCTCTTGAGAAATCATAAAGTTGTAGGTGATAGAATTGGTTTACGCTTCAAATGTGAAGTTAGAAAAATAAGTGAAGCAAGTGGACTTATTTTTAAGCAAGGAATTTGGTGAACCAAGAACCAAGAACCAAGGGAGACAATATGAAATCGAGGAAAATCAGGTAGCCTAATGCTTCAAGGTATGAAATAAATTTCAATAGTTATTGTTATACATGTAATGGATTTGTTCATGGGTCAAAAAGTGTAGAAAAGTGTCTAGTTATGATCATCCTTGGAGGTAAAATATAAGTGAGTTTGCTAAGAGTGTGTTATTCTACAATTACAAATAACAAGGTCATGTTGTTAGTTAGTTCTTTTATGATCCACGTAGTTAAGATGAGAGTTACAAGGAAATAACTTAGTGGTATGTTATAATTGTAATGAGGTTGGTCATGTGGAAAAGGAATACTTACATGGATTCTCAAGAAAAAAATTAGCGGACACAAGGTTCTATAATGCTAGGTAATGGCTTTCAAAGGCTTAGAAAGCATAAAAACAATCAAAGAAGAGTGTGGGAACCTAGAAGAGATCATGGTTTTTCACCAAGAGTAGATAGTAATGGAAGAAAAGGTATAATTCAGAGTTTAGATCAGAAGAAATTTGATGAAGGAGTATTCTAGGTTTCTAAGAGGTATTGGGACCTTTACAATACCTTCTTTTTCAGTCTTCATGGTGTTTATATGCCTCTACTATGCTTCTTAGAGGTATATCAGTCCATATGAAGCATTAGAGTAAGTGTGGGCTGTATAATTCAATGTGTTTCTCCTCCATGATGTCAAGGTATGTCTTCTCAAGTCATTTTTCTAGTTCTTGTGGATCTAAGTGATTGATCATGTTGTGTGAGTCAAGTTTTAAGTCTTGGTGTCTTTATGGGTACATGACTATGTTCACAAGTTAGTGTTTATTTTACCATGGTGTGTTTACAGTCTAAGATGACTCGGTGTGTTTAAGGGTCTTGTTGATATCTCTTATGAATATTATAGTATTATTTAATTCATGAAGTGATTATTCTTATTCTCTATGTCTAAGTTTAACAATGTTGTCTTGCATAGTATTTTGTGGCATCTCAAAGTCCCAATTTTGAGTCAAAATTGAAGTATTTGAGTTTGTCATGAGTTGTAAAGGAAATTTTCAAGTATTTCTAAGAGTGTATGAAGTATGTGAAGCTGTAAATTTTCTTTAGAAGGATGTTTAAAGTGGTCAAGATTCCTAGAAGGTACACTCACATTAAGAAGTATGTTTTAGCCATCATGAGTGGTCTTGGTATACACTTTAGATTATGTGTATTTTATTCCTTTTTCAAGTGTGTCAAGGGGTCTTGATGGATTTAAAATAAGGTGTAAATATGTGTTGAGTCACAAAATATGATGAATTGGTTATATTATCATCATTATGTGGTATCTACTAGTGTTCTTGAAGGTTGAGAAGTGAAACCCATGGTTGACTCCAAGAGTAATTTTTTTAAAAACTATTCTAGATAGTATGGAAATGAAGTTGCAAGTGGTCTCGAGACCACTGATTGTTTTTGATTCCTTGGGAATCTTTGATAGAATTCAAGTTGACAGTGTTAGTACTAAAGAGACCTAATTGTTGAAGAATGACTTACGAATGGGTATGTTTCCTTGGATTTAGTCCTCAAGGTTCATGATGGAGATAACAAGGCCAATGGGGTATTTATAATAGGTGATATTTCATTATAAATGTGTGTAAAAAAGTTATTAATGATTCTTCATTGGTCTAGGAATAATTGGCTATGTGTTCACATGTTGAGGTGAGAAGATAATATAGTGAGCTCGTAATGATCCTCGAACTTGATAACATGTACGAATGTATAAAACCCATGAATGTATTATATATGTTGCAACAAGGAAAAATATGTTGTTGCTTGATCTTATGTGATCATTAGAATATATAGACTATACATTGATTTGCTATAGGCATGTAGACATTTTTGTGTGTTTTGAATAATTTTTATAATGATTTTGCAGTATAATGGAATTATAAATATGATCTAAGAATAGTATATTAGTCTTCATTATAAATATAATTCTAATTTGAAAATCCAAATAAGATAAGGTATTTTATAGTCCATGAGTGATTTGATAAAGAAGTGGTGAAGACTACAGTGCATTTGGAAAATTTACTTCATTGTTGATAAAGTTGAAGAGTTAATGCTCATGACTATATAGTGATGAATTTTTCATTAGGATTTTGATTTGGAAAAGATGATCCCTTGTACATGTTGACCAAGAATAGTGGAATCGGGTCCCAGTGATCTTAGAAGTTTACAAATGTTCTTCTACAGGTATGCAAGTTGGGATCTTGATATTTTTAAAGTGCATTGGCTTAATGAGGTAGGATTAGCAATGTGTGAAGGTATAATGAGTCTTCTAGTTGAGTCAATAAGTTTACTTTAGGGTTGATAGGGTTGGTTGGTTCACTTAGAAATCCATATGTAAGAATTTCTTCTACAGGTGTAGGGTATACACAAAAGGAAAAGCATGATGTTTTTATAGGTGAGAATGGTCCGAAAATTCCATTTTGGTGAGTCAAGTAGACCAAATCCTTGTTTATATGATCTTGAAGGTGGATATAAGTTTAAATATGCAAGTGTGTGTCTTGTTGATTGGAAATGGCCATCTTTCTCATTTTTCACACCCTACAGGCATGTAGGTGTTAATTAGTGCTTGTTAAAGATGCTCAAGAATGAAAATTCCTAATCTGGACATGGGGAGTACATATATGGTCTTCTTGAGGTACTCAAGGTGAAATAATGTGCTAGAAAGTATTTTGATTGAAAAACTTAAACATATATTTCAACGTTGCGTCGATGTCTTAAAGGTGGTTAGTGTATAATGATATGAAAATGAGCTTCTATAGTTGTAAGATGATATGTATGGCTCATATAAGTCAAGGGAGCATGAGTGTGTGCATGGTTTTGTTTAACTAAGTTAAGAAAATTAGAACTAACACCTAGTAGTCCTAATAAAAAAGTTAAATCAAAATCTAAACACCATCACATTAAGAGCTAAGCAAGATTAAATAACAACATCATAACTTTGAAATGGAAATCAAACTAACATGTTAATTATTAAAACCTCTACTCTTTAGATCACCAAAACAACTAAATTGAACCTAGGTAGATTCATGGAAATCAAATTTGATTGTTTGATCTTTAAGGGATTAGGAATGGAAGCTCATCAAAGCATGGCTACAAGACCACTTTGATTATTTCCATATGACCCAAAAGCTTAAATGGATGAAATGCAAGAATGAGGCTTAGCTCTTCTAATGGTGAAATGCTTAAGGATGACAAAAGGCTTATAGTGTATGTACTATATGCTTTCTTTTTTTCTCGAGAATTGGGTGTAAGTGTAAAGGTAGGAGGAGGACTTTTTATATAGACCAATGGATAGATGAATCTTTACATCCCTTTGTATGTGGGATAATAGAGATGTTGAGTTAGTTGTGGATAAGGGGGTTTAGAAAGGGTTGTGTTAACTTTAGGAGAGTTTAATTTGTCCTTTAGTGACTCATGTGGATAAAGGGGTTTATTAATTAACAAAAGTGATTAATTAATAGGTATGTAAGCTTATAAAATATTTTTAGAAGAATATTAGCATGATTTAAATCAAATAAATAATGAATTATTTATTTACTGAAAGGAAGCTAATTAATTAATAATAATTAACTAGTCTAGGTAGAAACGAAGATTAATTAATGTAGATAGAAAAGGGAGATTAATTAATTAGAAATAACTAATTAATATAGATAAAAAGGCATTCTTAATTAATTAGAAATAATTAATTAATCTAGATGAAAAGGGAGTTTATTAATGGAAGGTCGTTAATTAGGGTATTGGTTGAGTAGAAGACTTCATTAGTTAATATAATGTAATTAATTAATGATGATACGAGAGAAGATCAGCATTATTGACTTATATGTCGCCAATTTGTGGGAAAGGGGATGATTAACACAATTTAAGTATTTAAATTTTTAGGCTAAATTATAGGTGTCTACAATGAGTGTATGCCTCTAGAAGGATTTTTTATGTTCTTAAGTAATAAAAGGTATGATGTGAGTTTTTTCTTCAAATTTAAGTTGAATTTGGATTATGAATGCATGATATCATCCTATTGTGGACTGTAATACACCGATAAGATGGTTTAGGAAGCACCAAAGAAGTTGAGTATGTTTCTTGTCAAGTATCCAAGGTAAGATGCTCAATTTTTGTACTTTTATACTAGATATGGTTGTAATAAATAGAGGGGGACAATGGTATGACTTGTCATGGTGTGAATGATGCTTGAGAGATTGTCAAAGTTTTTATAAGGCCACTAAAGAGACTTTTCAGGATCTATGTAATCAAGGTATGATGAACACTAGAAACATGAGACTAATCAAGTTTTTGTTCCTAGATAAGAAATGAGATCCCATGAATGAAGGTAAGGTGGATTGTTAGCTCATATATAACATTGTTGGCATGTTCAAGAAGAGTATTCTTCAAATATAGGTATGGTATAGTGGTTTCTTGAAGGTGAAAACAAAGTTTTGGTGAGAAATGAAATTGTTTGCATGCCTAGAAGGTGGATGATGGTTTTTAGCTCAAATTAGAGGTATAATTTTTATTTACTCATGTGTATTGGAATGCTCAAATTGCTTATGTGATTTTCCTAGGGGAGCACAATGTTTTCTTGTTTGAAATGATGTCAAAATTTAGACTTTTGAGAGAAATTTATTGGATGAGAACCTATTTTAGATATTTGGTATTAATGTTTCCAACAAAAATATGATATTATGAAGTAGAGGAAGTTGAAGAACATGTTTCTAAAGGTATGTCTATATGCACATATCGAACCCAAAAATGGTCAAGACGGTTGTACAAATGTTTTTTTATTGAGATGAAGAGTTCCACATGTTCATGATTAATGACAAGGTTTAAAAATGATGACTGAGAAAGGATACTTGCAAGGGGAAATGATAATGGACTTGGGCTCCAAAGAGAAATATTTTTGTGCAATAAAACAAGACCAACCAATGAGATGTGCCTAGAGTATAAACAAAGCAAGCAACTAGCTTTGTGAATGGTTGTGAATCTGGAAATCCACAAGTCATGTTGATCGGTGAAGATGTGACAATTTTCAATAGGATATGGAAAAAAATACCATGCGTAAGACACAAGTTTCAGCCGCAATAAGCGAGTTACCTATTTTTGTAGTCATTATATTTTTAGGATTTTGTGGAGAATTTTTCCTTGTTTTTGGATTTTGAATATATATATATATATATATATATGTTTTTGTGTTGTCTAAAATGTGGTGGATAGTGGATGCGTAGAAGAAAATAGAAGAATCAGAATGAAGTTCCTAGATGCAAAAGAAAATTCCCTCGGGAGAAGAAAGAAGAAACAGTGACAATTATTGTCCCCGTATAATGCAAAAATTAATAAAATAATTATTAGATAGAGTGTGGATAAGAAGAAAAATCACCTAGGAAAAATGAAAGAAAAATAAATATTTAATTAAAATAATTATTTGACCTTGAATAGAAGAGAAAATGGCAATCAAAACAAGCCTCCACCCACGCGGGGTGGGGGTGTAAATCACCGTGACCAATTCATTTGTTACTGACCGCTGCCATTTTTTTACCATGATATTCTAACAACAACGAGGAAGATGGTGACAGCATGAGACAACTTGAGATGAGAAGACATAATTTGGGGGTACAACCAGCATGTAGACGATGGCATCTTTGTGAGTAGCCTAACCCTCTTTGTTAATTTTTTAATTAATGCTAGAAGTTTGAAATAATGGTAGGGTTGTGCATGCGCAGGTTCAGTGCTCTAATGGTGGCATATGCACCCTTGGAGTGTATGCACACACGCATAGGCACCAAGAGACATACACGTGCATGCATATATGCCCACATGATAGCATACATAAAAATAAATGTGTGCACGTGCAAGCACCAAAATGGTAGTGCACATACATAGAGCACACGTATGCGCTCACGCGAGCAGCACACAAAGATTGGCACAAACATCCATAGGTGGATGCATGCATGTGAATGTGCCAAAAAGAGAGCGCACATGCCATGTGGTGTGTACATTCCTAAACGGCAAACAGGCACATGGAGTAGATGAAGGAGAGATAGAAAAATGCCAAAAATGATGACACTTAGAAGAAAATTAGGATTTTTGGGTTAACCCTAAAGAATGATAGGCAAGACTTAGAAGAAATGTTAGTAGCTAACATATAAATGGTTTTATAGAGACAGGTTTCCCATGCTACAAATGCAAGAGTGACACACGTGCATAGCATAGTTATAGGGGAGCATACACCATTGAGATCGACGCATGGTGGTGATACTCCTAGAGGTGGTGGGCCTAGGCCCCGTATCCTAGATGCCTTCCATCACATTGGATCATGGTCTACTAACCGCATTGACCGGGCAATGGTACGGTGAGAGCCGAGTGCTTTAGGCTCCTGACAGAGAGATGATAGTTACCTTGGAGGATGTATGGCAGATCCTCTGCATACCTATCATAGGCTCGATGATCGAGTACATGAGTGACCTTGGGTAGATCAGGGTAGTAGTTAGTGACTTGTTTGACCACGATGAGATACCCCACGATGGCATGACAATGTCATTGCATGAGTGTATAGCTGATCCGACATTGCACTAGGGGCTGCTATATGTGATGTCACTTATCAGTGGGTTTTTTCTCACTGATAAGACATGGACATCCTTCCCTATGGGTCTGATGACATTGGTTCATGGGATTTTCAGTGGTGAGCACTATTGTTGGGGCCAGTGCATACTGGCACATCTATACTGGGACCTACACCTGATTACATACCACCATCAGAAGACAAGTGGGGCCGACTTCTTTACTGTAGATTTGGTCTTGGGACCACATAGCTATCGGGCATCCTGTAGGTGCATTACATGTCTGAGTCCCGAAGGATCCGACATACATGGCTTGGGTTTTTATAGGTGATGACATACGAGGGCACCTAGGCAGCTTGTATCATTATCGACGAGAGTTCGACGAGCTGTTAGACAGAGACATTATATGGAGGCCTTACAGGCATATACAGTGGCCAGAGGATGGAGCAGAGCTCAGTGTTTGTGTGGTGGAGCACTTTCTTCTTGGTAGCCATAGCTACATCATAGATTAGAACATCCTACCGACACACATATGGGATAGTAGTGATAGCCCAAACTCATAGAGATCTAGGTACAATAAAGAGTAGAGTTTCCTATTACATATCATTATATTAAAAGGTAGTTACGGATGAGGTGGGCACCTTCTCTTATAGCTAGTAGTTGAGTAGAGTGACGAGGTAAAAGAGGCCTCAAACCTCAATGGAGCAGCCATGGGGCATCCTGTAGGACCAAGTGGTGCTCATGTTATGCCTCCACCATGGGACAGACCAGCCAGCCCATCTGAGGGCTCGAGTCACCCTTGATCCATATTATATTGATACATGTGCCTCTTGATGAAGGCTATGAGCATCTTGTGCTTGATGTACAACATTCTTTATGTATAGTAGTTTTGACATATGCCTCTGATGAAGGAAGTTGTATTCTTTGATCGATGTATATCATCCTTTTGTATGCCTCAGATGAAGGCATTTTTGATGTATAGTAGTGATGTATATCTATTTTTGATACAGATATACCACACACATGTATATAGAGATGGAAATTTTTGGACCTGATACATGTGTTATGAAATGATGGATGTTATTGTTGTTTTGATTACATTTGCATGCATATGTATCTTGATGTTTGATGTATCATATGTGCTTTGATTTTTAGATGATAGATCTGTAGAGTATATCAAATGTATTTTCTCATGTGATGTGCTAGATTTAGTGGATGGGATGACATGATGATATGGGTGTGGGGGGGTAGATTTTGATATTTTTATCCCTCTTGCCCCCATTTGATGATACAATATGTGATGATTAGCTTAGCATGCATGTATGATGTATACTTAGCTTTTTCTTTATATATGATGTATAGATGATGTTAGATGTGATGATATTGATGGAAACATGATGATGTGATAATAAAATGATGCACATGCAACAGGAAAACACAATCAAATTCTAACAAAGAACATAATGAACCAACACAACAATGTACTATGATTCACTAGCATGCAAAAACACACTTCCATATGCACAAGAAAGAATAAATCTAATCTAATCAAGAAAAGATGAATCCTAACAAAGTATGTCTAAGAAAAAAACTATACAAATGTACCAACATGAAACAACTAGACAGGCAATCAAGCATAGCAAGAAACAAGACAAAGGAAGTAAACTAAAGTGAATGTTTTTGTAAGGTTGTTTTGTGAACCAATTTTATATTGTTTTGATTTTTACGAAAAAAATTCTATTGTTTTGATTTTTACGAAACAATTTTCTATTGTTTTGATTTTTATAACATATGTGAATGGTTTTTTGTTTATTATAATAGTTTTCTAGGGCTATGCATAAGGAATTGAGAAAACGTGGATGCCCCGGTGTTAGATGAGGAATAGAAAAAGACCATCCCTCTATGGACCAATAATGGGAGAAAAATCCGGATCAAGGTGGGACAAGATTAGGCTCATAAGGAATCTCGGATGCAGATGTGGAACTAGCCCTAGGCTAAGTAAAAGTACTCTCGGTGTGAGATTCTTGTGAAAAATGAATCCTCAATTGCATGGTTTTCACTTATGGATGACATGTTTTCTAATTTTTCTTTTTCACTTATTTTAATAATGTTTTTGTATTTTGATTATTTTTACCCTGTTTTTGGTTTGATTTAATGAGTTTTGCACACCACATTTAATCATAGAACCGCTTAAGGTGCATGTCATTCATGGGATTGTGGAGCTCATCACTATTGAGGTGGGCAATTTTGTATGCTCTGTTCCATACTTGGCCATGATAACATATCATCCTAACTAATGTGGTTCAAACTTACCTTTCTTCTCTCTCATCACCCGTGTGTTGAACTGATTTTATTTCATGACCAAATCACCAACCTCAAACTGATGGGGTATGATTATTTTGTTGTAATTGCAAGAAACTCTATTATGATAAAATTTAGAATGATTTAGGGTGCAGATGCACTTCTCATCTAGGATTTCTAACTCTACCAGTCTATCCACTTGGTAATCCTCATCCTTATCTATATAATCCCTAAGAGAGATTCGTAGGGAAGGAATCTTGATTTCTAACGGGATGATAGATTCCATTCCAAATACCAGGGAATATGGTGTCACACCAGTAGGAGTGTGAATAGAGGTCCTGTAATCCCAAAGAGCTGGGTGTATTTGCAAATGCCAATTATGACCTGTCTTACTTACCATCTTCTCCATGATTCGAACCAAAGTCTTATTAGTGGCCTGGACTGTCCATTGCCTTGGGGGTAATACGGTGTAGACCATTTTAACCTTATTTGAAACCGATGACAGAGATCCTTTATGGTTTTATTCTTAAATAATTTTTGTTATCAGTAACAATGGCTGCAGGAATGCCATACTAGAAAATAAGATGATTCATGATGAATTTTGAGATCTGAGCACCCATTACATAGGTCAAAGGGATAGCTTCCACCAATTTGGTAAAATATTCAGTAGTTGTAATGATGTAGGTGTGGCCATCAGATGAAGTAGGGGTAAGCTTTCCTATTAAATCAAGTCCCCATTTAGAAAATGGCCATGGGGTGGTGATGGGTTATAATGACTGTGATGGAGCATGGATGAAATTTCCATACTTCTAACAAAGTACACACTTCCTTACATAGTTACAGTAGTCAGTTTCCATGGTAGGCCAATATTAGCCCACTCTCAATAATTTTTTATCTAGAACCATTCCATTAGTATGGGCCCGTACACCCCTTCATGCACCTCTTTAATCACTTGGACCGACTCTATCATATCAAGACAACGTAACAGATTCCCATCATAGCCATGACGATAGGGCGTACCTTCTAAAAGGGTATAATGAGCTATTTGGTGGATGACGATTTTTTTTTCAAGACAAGATATGTTAGGAGGGAATGTGTTGTCTTTAAGCTAAGTGAAAAAGGGCTCGTACACAGTGGCATAGATTTTCCATAAAGAATGACATATCATTACTTTCTAGTGGAATGCGAGCATAGAACCTACGATTTCCATAGCATCGTAGATATATTTTGTGCTCTTAGAATCTTTCAAATATGATGTGCACAAAATACTCTTTCAAAGTTTCTACCAGCTTCTTATAAGGGATGAGTTTATCATCCTTAACTTTGTACTAATCATTTACTTGATTATTAAATGTGAGTCACCAACAATCTTAACATGATGAATGTCCCATTTGATGGCGAGCTTCATCCCAACAATGAGTGCTTCATATTGTATGATATTGTTCATGTAAGGAAAACCAAGGCAAAAACATTGAGGTATGGGGTTTTAGAAGGAGTAATGAGGACCACACCTACCCCTGAACCATGAAAAGTAAAAGATCCATCAAAGTGTACCTGCCACATGACATGATTCTTCAATGTACAGTAATGAAGCATCTGGAAGATCAGATTCATAGGTTCAATTCCTTGTAAAGGTGCTTCTACTAATTGATCAACAAGTACTTGTCCCTTGACTGACTTTTGGTGCATAAATTCGATGTCAAATTCACTTAGCAGAATGATCCAATTAGCCATTCTACTAGTGAGGGCGGGTTTAGAAAGTAAGTATTTGAGCGGGTCAACTTTTGATATAATCTTGGTTTCTGTATTTAACAGGTAATGGTGAATTTTTTGGAAGGTAAAAACTACATCCGAACAAGCTTTTTCAATTTGGAGATAGTTTAGCTTATAATAGATGAGAGCATGACTGAGGTAGTATACTATTTTTTCTTTGTGGCCAAGTTCATCTTGGGTGAGCGGTGCACTAATAGAAAATTATGTAGCAAAGATATAAAGGAGTGGCTCACCAAGAGTTAGAGGCATGAGGACAGGTGGATTGGCAAAGCATTGCTTAAGAAGGGAAAAGGATTATTGTTGCTTTGGTCCCTAGATAAAGGCAACATCCTTTTTAAGTAGGTGAGTGAATGAATGAAACTTATCGGCAAGCTGGGAGATGAAGTGGTAAATAGCCTATATTTTTTCCTACAAGATGCACAGTTGCTTAATGTTTTTGGGAGGAGGCATCTTAGTAATAGCAGACACTTTAGTAGGGTCTACCTCAATCCCCCTTCTTGATACAATGAAACCAATAAATTTTCCTGATAGCATGCCAAACACACATTTCTTTGGGTTCAGATGGACCTTGTACTCTTGTAGGCATTCAAAGATATGCCACAAAATAATAGGGTGGTCTTCCCTCATCTTAGATTTCCTAAGATATCATCCACATAGTCTTCCATGATATCATGGATCATATCATGGAAAATTACCATCATTGCCCTTTGATAGGTAGCTCCTACATTTTTAAGGCCAAACGACATTACTTGATATGAGATAGTACCCTAAGGAGTTTTGAAGGCTGTTTTGTGTTGATATTCATCGGCTATCTTGATCTGATTTTAGCTAGAAAATCCATCTATAAGAGATAACATTTCATATCCTGTGATTAAATCCACAATCATATTGATATTAGGCAACAAAAAATCATCCTTTGGGCATGCCTTATTTATGCCTCTGAAATCAGCACAGATTTTGATCCCAATAGGTTTCTTTTGTACAGGGACGATGTTTGATATCCATTCGGAGTAATCAATGGGTCGAATGAATCCTACCACGATCAATATTTCTAACTCTTATTTATCTAGGAGAGACACTCTCGGGTGTATATTTGTGATATTTTCTTGATGGGCTTGGCGTATGCATGTACAACTAAGTTGTGCATGACCGAAGTTGGATCCAAGCCAGGTGTATCCTTATAGGACCATGTGAACACATCTATAAATTCCTGTAGTACCATTGTGAATGTTTTTGTTCCCATGCTGAGAGTGAAGCTCCCAACTTGACTATTTCCGGATCATCTTCCTGCCAATTTTTACATCAATGGTCTCTTCTTCCAAGTAATTGTGACAAATCCTCCATACACATAGGGTCAAGAGGAAGGTTGATCTAAGGATATCTCCACAATATTTTCATCCTTGGCATGGTCACTTTTATTGTCCTTTGATTTTTGTACCTATTTTTTACGCGATTGCCTTAAAGAGGTTTTCACTGTGCAACTTGGACTTTGAATCTTGCCGAGGCTTTTAATTGGAATTTTTTTCACACAATTTTTCTTAAAATTTTTGACCACAAAGCTCTACTTCCTCTCCAAAGTAGGCATAGGTATCTAATTCAATGTAAAAACCCTTTTGTGATCTCCAATGGGGATTGTATCTTGAATGCCCATGGCTTCTGCAATAGCTTCATCATTTTCAATTAGATCTAGTGGCATATGAAATTTTAGTCCCGTTCAACAGGCAAGGGTAGAAAAGTTAAATTTTAGGTTTAGTAGGGGTTATGGTGAGGACATCGTATTCATGAATAGGTTTGTAGAGGAAAGATCTTTGTATTGGCTACAGTGGGAATCTGTATCATTGTCTAAATAGTCAGAGCTATCTTCACACTCAGAATAGGTGGCATCTTGATCATTGGGGTGTGACCCATAGGGTCGAATGTTGATGTCATACCTTTCTGTCTTAAAATGTGGGAGAGGAACTAGTTCTTATTGTCCTTGCTCATTCCTTCCGCATCCTAGACCTTTGTAGCCCATGGAATACATCATTCGAGATAGATTTCTCATACTCAAGGGTTTGGTAGCAAGTTGGTTGAGTATCTTCTGGGACCCAAGTCATAGGTGGATCCAACAATTTCTCTTCAGCCAATAAGCCTCTGGTAAGAATGAACTAATAGTTTTCTCATCTCTAGGCCATCTGAAATGATAGTTGGGTCAACCTCTATTTTTAGGTGACAATGAGAGGTCTGAAACTAAAAGGGCTTGTTGCACATTATATTCTCCACAACCATATTCTAGAACCTTCATCTCCCATGAATAAAAAGGATAAGTTGATGTAGAGGCACCATGGGTGCAAGAATTGAGGGAATCTAAATCTACTCGGGACTCTATGGCTTCGGATTGAAGAGGAATAACTATATCAATAGAGGGACACGTATAGGAACCCTTACGCACAAAAATATTGAGAGATCTACAGTGAGTGAAGGGCTCTGGATCTCCTTGTATCATGACAGTGTGTCCCTTGTGTTGCAATTTTATGCATTGATGAAACATTGATGGCATGGCCTGCATGGCATGAATCCATGGTCGGCCTAGAAGCATATTGTATGGAAGTTCCAAGTCCAGGACATGAAACTTTGTGTGATGACAAGTGGGTCTGAATTCTATGGGTAATGTGATTGTGTCAGCTGACTCTCTTTCCATGTTTTCGTAAGTGGTTATGGTAATTATGTTTGACTTAAGGTCTTCTTTGGTATGTCCCAATTGCTTAACTAATTTCAACGTGCATATATTCAATCCTGATCCGTTGTCCACAAGAACCCGTTTTATCTTTCAACGGAGTAACGAATACCTCAATATATAAGGGGAGATTATGTGTTGGATTTTCAATAGGGATTTCCCTATGATTAAAGGAAATGTGCTTAGTTGGTAAAATGTTTGCTACCATAGCCTGAAGATGTGTAGGATCTACTTCTAGTGGCACTCCTGACCCTTGAAGAGTTTGGTACAAAATGTATTTATGTACATTGGATATTTCGAGAAGATCTAAGATTGAAATCTTAGCAGATGTATTCTCAATTTATTCTACGAGATTGTACCTATAATTTAGTGTGGTTGATGGAGAGGGTTTAGGAATCATGAGGAGGCACACCTTATTACAGCAAAGACATAATCCATTCCCTTGATTTGAATGGTTTTCACATGGTCACTAAGGGAGAAGATACATCCAATGAGTGAATCATAATGATTATTGTCTTTATTGGTATATATATGATTCATTGCTTTATAACTCTAGGATGACTCTCCTCAATCTGAATTTGGCTCCTCGACTTACCATGTTTAGGACATGGTTCTTTGTATATCCCCGTCTTTTCATTAGGCGTATGAGTTTTTCTAGGATGTCCACTTCTATGTCCCCGTTGTCGATGAGGTCTTAGATGTAGTGACAAAGTCATAGACATTTGTCCTGTTTTGTGTCCCTTAACATGATGTAATTCACAATAGTCATACTATTTGTATCGGGATGGTTTTGGATCATTGTCATCAAATGGTTATGTTGTGGGATAAGTCACCATGTGAGCTACATCCAATTTTTTTAATATGGCTGAAAAAGGCTCGTTGAGAGGAGTGAACATTCTACATTGGTGGTTGTTGAAGAGGTCCTTTGGTCAGTTTAAAAGGTTGACCGGTTTGAACCGTTTACACACATTTGAAATCTATGATCCGTCTCCCACCACGTTCTTGTTTTTAAAAATATTTTTAGCTTTTCCATAGGTTAAACACTTTGGTTATCTTTATATTGTGACTCAAGCATTCCTTTGGTAATAAGGGCTTTCTCTATTTGAATGCCCTTTTCAATGACCTCCTCAAAAGTGTGAATAAAATGCATTTGAAGGTGGAATGCGATGTCTGGATCTAGATTGGGCACAAAGATACTTACTAGCTGTTTTTCAAGGAATGTGTAAGGGAAGTGACTGGATATCCCTCTCCAGCATTGTAGGAAGCTGGTGAATGTCTTGTTAGGATGTTGTTTGGTGCTGCACAAGTTTTTCATGGTGATATAACTTTCTATATTATATAAGAAGTTTCACACAAACCTCTCTGCCGATTCTAACCAAGTAAAAATAGACCCCTGAGGAAAATGAGTAAACCACTCCATGGCTTGGCATCCTAAACTCTTGGGAAAGAGTTGGATGAGGTAATTATCACTGTAGAATACCTCTTGGCATGCCATCTAAAAATCCTTTACGTGATCTTGTGGGTCTCCCTTTCCTCTATATTGGTCAAATTTTGGAATGTCGAATTTTTTAGGGAAGGGTTGAAGTGTCATATCTTTTTCAAACGAATGGGGACATAGTTATTCATATTGATATTTTTTGATGCTCCCCATATTTTTCTCTTGAAGGCTTGTGAGTGTCACTTTCATAGATTGTACTTCTTGTGTGAGTAATTGTTCTTTAGTGGGGGAAGAAGGTATATACACTCGATTGTACTCTGTATTGTCCCCTCCTAGTTTTCCCTATGAAGTTCACTGTTTTTGACCTTAGGTTTTGTCTTTTTGTAACATCCTCATTTTTGTACTATTAGAACAAGATTTTTTTTTATAAGTGCTTTCTAGTTCTAAATACATAATTTAGAACTCACAAATCATAACAATCATTCTTATAATGATAACCATATGCATTTGTAATGACTCGGTGTACCACCTATCTATTCATTCCATGACTCGGTGAACTACCGATCTATTCATGTGTATCATAGAGTTGGTGTTTTCATCAGAAAACTTCACTCTTGCAGTTCTCTTCCTAAGCGGGATTTTAGAATGCTCTGTCAAGGAACCTATCTCGAATAATTGTTACCATCATTCATCGGCATCACGTCCCTTAGACTAGGTGACATAGGACAACGCAATCAAGAACTTGTGATACTTTGGCCAAAGATTTGAAACATAATGTTCATGTCTCTTATTCCTTGATGGAATACTCGTCGCCAATCTAGAATACGTCCTTCACCCCACTCCAATGTTATATAAAATGTCTTATATTGACTTCATCAGTCTCCCTGTCCCAAGTTTTCACTTAGGAATGGGTTAATATCATACTCACATTATAACGATGCTCTTGAAGACTAGGGGTAGGTGACATCTTTGGGTCACCGTTCTGCCGGAAAAGCAACAGGCGAGCTTGAGAATCTACAAGTGACTCTTCCGCATACCCGACCTCTCGAGGTTATGTTGAGACAGCCGGTGGGGGTAGAATATGCGTTGGATTCAGACAAACTAGTTAGGCAGTCTAATGTCTTCGACACGCACTAGTGGAATTTGTGAATCTAAGGCAAAGAAGGCCCTTCTAACTTGGACTGGTGTGATAGATCGATCAGCAAGGATGACTGCTCGAAGGCTCCAATCAATATCGAGCTCTGGCGTGATTCGATCTATGGGTTGCGGAATACGTGGAAAATGACCTGGGATAGTTTCGTGTATATCTCCTGATAAGGTCATATAGTGGATGATGAATATAATTGACTCTACGGATGATTTTCTGGCCTAGTCCAGAATTCCCTAGCTTCGTTAGCCGCGATATCTAGTAAGGACAGTTGTTCGATGATGATAGGTGGAAGTGGAGTGGACCTGAATACCAAGGCGCGTAGGTTAGTGTCTATATCTAATTGACTTGTGGACTCGTTGGGCTGTGGGATCTGTGGATCACAACCATAGACTCTCGGTTGTTGCGGTCCTGTTATGGTCATACGCGAGATCAAGTTCTAATCCCTAGTATCCAGTAATCGTATGCTTTCTCAGCTTCTATATTTAGAACCAATAGTTGTGCAATCTTCTCAGAATACCTTACAGGGGTTCTCGCAACCTGGATTCTTAAGCTGGTATCTATATCTACGAGGGTGTCCCCAGCATCTGGCTATGGAACTAAAGGATCACACCGAATATTTGTTCTCTTTCGAGCCCTTCTACAGTCATGTGAGTGCTTTGCCTAGGGCAATCTATAGTTTGGTTGGTTCGACCAAAATGTGTGTGCTTGGTCGTCTTCTATGTTTAATCCTCTTAATTGAGAACTGATCTGTTGTAAATCTGTGGTTGTTTGGAATACTTGTATCCTGAGATTTTGGTCTATGTCAACTATTGCTGTGACTAGGTTTGGTTGAGGCACGATTGGCTCAAATATATATTCCCTGGGCTCCGAGGTCCCGTGATTGTCATACGAAACAAAATGCAAATCTAACTGTAACGAAACAAATTCTAACTACGTGAAATAAATCTAACATATATAACTTTTATTCTTCTAAGAAATCTTTTAATAATTTTAAGGAAAGAAAACTATTTTAAGCGTATCTAGAAATAATAACTAAACAATAATTTAAAACAGACAAGATAACCGAGTGTAGTTATTTGCACCTGTGTGATTTGTAGAATTATTCTAAATAAATAAAACAAAGCTTGTCTAATCTACCTGCAAGATTCTCGATCCTACCTCAGAAGTGAGGAGTGAATCATAGTTTCTCAGAAACTATCAATCCCCACAGCTTCCCTGGCAATATCAAGAATAGAATTTATTGAAATAAAGTGATTAACTACTCTATTTGATAAGGTTCTAACTAGAACTTTGAAATTTAAAACCCGGATTCCGCATGTAAGCAGTGGCGAATCCGATGGTGTGTGTGATCCGTCCCCTCAGTATGATCTCCTCATTCTTTCATGTTCACGTGGATCCAGAAAAGCATGTAATGCTAGCACCGATAGGAGTAGATTTTGGGACAAGGACAGCTTAGAATGCAGACCGAAAATGTGAGTAGGAGAGGGATAGCGCAAGAGTACAGAGCTTGGCTTATGCGATTCCTAGTGGGATTTTACTGTGAGCCATGCAACATGAAGCGACCAGAACCTGTAACTATCCTATACGAAGAGCAAAACCTGCAACTTTAATGGCTTCCTAAGCTATTCGTTCCAATGGATTGGATAAAATAAAGACACTATTTGCACAAGTTGGATATGTGGCTTACCAATAAATTGAATAAAGCTAACCAGGCATATAATGAATTGAACTAAGAATACCAAGATATGATGAAAGAAAATCTACAAAGAAAGATAAACTCGAGAGGCAAGCTTCTAAGCTGGATTTGGATGAGATAACAACACCTTTGCTGCACAAGATGGGTGCGTGGCTTACTAAAACTAAACAATACTATCTAAACATGCAAGGAATTAACACTATGGCTTCTAAACAGAATAAAAGACTGAAATATGAGAATCAGAGCATGAAATTGAATGAGGGGCAGACCATTTGCTTATGCACAAACCATGCATTTATAGGAATTCAATCACCCAAAACCAAAACCAAATGGAACTCCTAAACAATAAACAAAGGAAAAACACTATTCCAGGGGACCAAAAACATAAATGCATGCTCAAGTCGGCAAAGAAAGCTGGTGAATCGTGATATTTCACATGAGTCGCGTCAAAGAACATTCTGGAAAACGTGCAGGACCGCCGCTCTGAGCAGGGCGGTGGTTACAGGACCGCCGCCCTGATCAGGGCGGCGGTTTCGTCACTGAAGAACAAAAGGCCAAGGAAAGAAGAAAAAGGGGGAAAACAAAGGGCGCTGGGGCTAAGTGGGGCATGTGGGATGTTAACGCATACTCGAGGGCTTTTCCGGATCCCGAACACCTTGCGAGGAGACCTGTATCATCATCGGGGCACTTGTTACACCGTTCCACCAGTACCTTACAATTTTGGGTACGTACATATTGCCCCCTCGGAGAAGCGTTTTAGCCATGAAGAGGCATAAAACGGTGGGTCCGAGTATGGCAGTCCAAAAATGGGGAGTTAGAAGCTATACCTTACTCGTCCGTGTGTTGAGGTGACGCCATCCGAAATTCCCGCTACCTGCAAAATGAAAAGAGAACTCAAGTGCAAATAGATGCAATAACTTGGAAAATAAACGCTAAAATAATAGGGAATGAGAACGTACCATTCGTGCGGGGATAGAAACTTACCTCCATTAGCGCTCCCAAACTCCGTGAAAAGTCATTTTAAACGAAACGAGCGATATATATATGAAAGTGGGCCCATTTTCCTATTCATTGCGCGAGTTGATTTGATTGATTTTGAGCTCGGGACCCACGGTGACGGTTTGTCACGCGAGTAGAGTCAAAACGTTTGCAGCAAGATCATGATCATGCCTCCACGTGCGGAACACCGCCCGCATTAGATCACAAAGTTGGTTTTCTTCAATTTTGTGTTTTTCCCCTTTAAATTTGAAATGTTAAATTCGTCATAATGGGGGGGTTATTTTTGAAAATGTTAGGTTCAAAAGGTCCACACTAGGGGGCGCTCTTGGGTAGGCTCCATTTTTAGTTTAAATGGTCTATTTTTCCTTGTTTTGGGATTTTGGGATTAGAGACCCGCGC
Organism: Taxus wallichiana var. yunnanensis; assembly: GCA_018340775.1. NCBI lineage: Eukaryota > Viridiplantae > Streptophyta > Pinopsida > Cupressales > Taxaceae > Taxus > Taxus wallichiana. The sequence continues at coordinate 275,955,450 of CM031244.1, forward strand.
GGGTTTTCGGACGCGACCGCCGCCTGGCCTTGGGCGGCGCGTTACATGCATGACCGCCACTGTTCAGGGCGGCGGTTACATGACCGCCACCCTTAAGGCGGCGGTTACAAAACCGCCTCCCTGCTCAGGGTGGCGGTTCTGACCAGAATGCAAAAGAATTTGATTTTTGAGATTGCACTTGTATTTTCTTGCACTTCTATATGTTTTTATGACCTTCTTGGTATTGTTCAGATACTAACTTGCTCTGTTTTGTGTGTTTTTGGGTGTATGCAGGCGAGAGCGGAGTATATCAGATGGAGCCGAGAGAGAGAGAGTGTGATTGGCTCTCCGGGATATTGGATGCCCTTTCTCAGGACGAGGAGGACACACTACAGAGGGCCGGCATACTGCGTATATCGCGCGTGCCCCATGTCACACCATCTAGTCACATCCTTTGTGACTTATTTTCATATTGGGACGCAGATCGGAACACTTTCCGATTGCCAGGGGTCCGTGGTGAGTGGACTAGTCGGTTGTGGGGTGACATGTTGCCCCTACTACGGGAGTAGCCCCTCGGTCGATAGCGGCATCTGCACCAGGCTTGCCAGCCCTAGGGGCGATCCATCTTGGAGGCCCGGTGATCGAGTAAGTTATCCTTTCTTCCTTTCAATGTTTGTTTAATTTAGGATTTGTTATCTCTCCTTGTGTTTGTACCTTGTATATTTCATCCTTTTGCTTGGTTTCTAATTCATTTTTCTCCTTTGTTTGCAGAGACTGTTGACGAGTGGCGGGATCTGATCCGTAGGGTATGCACTGATTCCCTGATGATCCCCATGGATAGGACCCGTGCGGAGCTATCGCAGATGCTTGGGAGCCCTCGGCCGGCGAGCATACCGGCGTCTTCGCTCCTATTTGGCACGTGGCCAGGATGGTGTCGACTCTTCGCACAGAGTTAGCGGGCTACAGGACGGCTGAGCATCTTATGAGGAGCCATTCTCATGGTGAGACCGCGGCTGCCCCTCGGGACCCAGAGCCCTCCGTTCATTCAGAGCGCCATGATAGCCAGAGCTCCTAGGCTGGGGCGCGCACCCTCGAGAGGGGTCGCGTAGGGGTTGAGAGACCACTTGGCTCCTATGTATTTTGTACTATAGATTCTTTTGTATATTACGGGCTCTTTGAGCGTTTTGACCATGCCTAGTGCATGATGGCATTGTATATAAACATTGATTATTTATATATATATGCATTCATTTTTGGATCAAAAGCTTGTCACTCATGCTTTCCCTTTCTGTTTCTAGTTTCCTCATGTATACTACGATGTATGTTTTATATGCTTTCTAGAATGTATGCAATGGAAAACAAATGATGCAAATGTTTGTTTTCTTTTTGTGTTTCATGATGCTGATACGTGATACTGTAGATATATTGTGATCTTGATTTTTAGCTTCTGTGAGAAATTTGGATACCTCATGTTTGTTTTGGAAAAGTGATGAAAATAACCAGTATGATGAACAGATCAACTTGCCCCACTCCTAACTCCACGCAACTAGTAAGATGTGAGGGCTCATCACCAAGAGCCAAGAAGGGCGCAAGTTATGAAATATGGTAAAATGATAGTGATGAAAGACAGACAAAGCTTTGGCGGAACCAAATTGGAAGCTACAAGCCTACCCTACCTGAATGACTTCATAGTTTTGGATGCAACTTGCTTTGCGGTTTATCTAGACTTAGACCCGTAGATGGCCACATAGTAGACAAAATCTGGGTTTTTAGGATTTTTAACTCTTTTTGGAATTTTGAATATCTGATTCATTCATTTTTGACTCAAAGTTTGAATAGTTTGTTTATGACCTTTTAACGTTTGCTTTGTCAAGAGGACCCCCTACACTTTGCCCCATGCTACTAGTAAGAAGCATGGGTTTATCACCGTGGGCAAGGCATAGGCGAGTAAGGGCATTTCCATCCTTTCCCAACCCTACGTCACTAGTAAGAGACGCAAGCTCATCACCGAAGGTTGGTGGGGCAAGGAAATGTGTAAAATAAAATTTTCTATTTAATCACTTTTTGACTTGTCTTTTTGAGTAAAATGTCAGTATATGCTTATTTCCAAAGAGATGTATATATGGGATAGATGTGACACCATGAAGCTTCTAGAACAGACCTTAGGCAAGACACCTATCCTAAGAAGAAATCAAAGTGAGAACACACTTGCAGATCTTGGTATGGTTACCGTTAGGGCTTTGTCATATTTGATTTATTTGATAAAAGATTCCAAGATGATTCGATGATACAAGAAGATGGAGAGGTATGATTAAAGAACATTATGCCAGAAACATCACGAGTTTGTAATGAATTGCTTTGAGAATAGATTCCTTGATCACAATTTACGTAAGAACAAGTGAACAAAATGATCTAGATCTATATGAAAATGCAATGTAGATAGTTATATAGGTAGCGTTAGCTGCCTATGCGTAGAAATGTTTGAGGTGCAGGGAATTGACTGTTTCACCAAACTCCTCACCTTCTAACATACATAAGAGGTAAGCACCATTTCCATATTCCTTCATGACTCGGTATGGGCCCAACCATTTGGGCTAGAATTTCCTTCCTTCGCCGGTCTTCTTGTCGATCCGGCTGTCTAGCCTTAGAACTAGATCACCTTCACATATATCGCGTTCATAAACCTTCTTGTTATACTGCTAGCACATTCGGTCAGCATAAGCTCTATGCTGCTGCTCAGCATCTAACCTAGTTTCATCTAGGATTTCTAGTTGGGAAAGACGTGCTTCTTTGTAAGCGTCCTCATCTAGAATCCCTTGTAGTGAAATGTAGAGACTGGGTATTTCAACCTCAAGTGGGAGAACTGCTTCTGCCCCAAATACTAGCGAGAAAGGAGTTGCTCCCGTTGGTGTTCTTATTGAGGTTTGGTGGGCCCACAAGGCCGGATATAACTTCAAATGCCAATCTCATTTGTTTTCTTTCACCGTTTTAAGGAGAATGGCTTTCAGTGTTTTGTTTGTCGCTTCAGCCTGTCCGTTGGCTTGGGGATAATACAAGGAAGCCGTATGATGGCTTATTTTAAATTTACTACATAGTTCGCGAACTTCTTCATTTTTAAAAGAAGTTCCATTATCGGAGATAATGATTTGCGGGATACCGTACCTACAAATGATTTGGTTCAAAATGAACTTGGCGATCACAGAACCAGGTACAGTAGTAAGAGGCATAGCCTCTACCCATTTGGTAAAATATTCAGTGGCCGTGATTATAAAATTATGGCCATCTATGGATGAGGGAGAGAATTTCCCTATTAAGTCTAGACCCCATGTAGAAAAGGGCCATGGAGTAGTGATTGGTTGCAAAGCTTGTGTCGGCATGTGGATCTCATGGGAGAATTCTTGGCACTTATAACACCTGCGTGCAAACTCTATCACGTCATGTTCTAGAGTGGGCCAGAAATAGCCCATTCGATGTATTTTTCGAGTGGTGGCATGGCCACCGAAGTGGCCTCCACATATACCACTGTGGGATTCATGGAGAATTTTCTTGGACTCTTCTGTATCGACACACCTTAAGAGCATTCCATCGAATGCTTTTCGATAGAGCACCTACTCTATAATGACATATTTGGCTACGATTATGTACAACCGCCTTCTTTGTTGCGGTGTAACTACCTCCGGGTACGTATGGTCCATGATATAATTAACAATGTCAGTGTACCAAGGACACTCAGAGATAGCGGGTCGTGTTTCAATGTAGTATACGCATTCATCTGAAAAGTCTAAATCTACTAGATCGCCTCCGTCTAATGAATTGTTAGCTAACCAATCCGCGATGATTTGTCCTTTAACCGACTTCTGATTTACAAATGTTAATTCGAACTCTCCCATTAAGGTTATAAAACATCCAGCCTTTTTAGATAAGGACCCTTGTGTGAGAAAAGTTTGTAAATGGTCCGTTTTTACCATGACCTTCATTTCTTGATTCAGCATATAATGTCTTAGGCATTTAGTAGCAAAGACTATGGCAAGGCATTCTCGTTCTGCCTATGTATAGCGTGTTTCATAGTCGAGCAGCGTTCGGCTGATGAAATAAATCGCGCGTTCCTTCTTGTCATCGTCCTCTTGGGCCAACATACAAGCCAGCGAGACATCGGTAGCTCGTGAATATAGAATTAACGGGTGATCTAACTTAGGTGGCATTAGCGTAGGTGGTGACAAAAGGAAACGCTTAACCGCATCAAAGGCTTCATTGCAATCTTCGGTCCAATCAATGCTATAGTCTTTCTTGAGTAGATTGTTGATTGGATGAATGGCGAAGCTTAAGTCCAGGATAAATCTCGGATTGCACCCAGTTTTCCGAGAAATGATCTGATTCCAGATTCACTTGAAGGTGGGACCATTTCGAGGACAGCCCGAATTTTGGTTGGATCAACATCAATCCCTCGTGACGATATGATGTAACCTAGGAGCTTCCTCTATTACACCAAAGACGCATTTCTCTGGATTTAGCGTGACTCCGTATTCTATTAGACGTGAAAGAATGACGCGGAGTACTTCGGGATGGTCACAACACTTCTTAGCTTTAGCCAATAAGTCATCTACGTAGGATTCCACGATTTTATGAATTAGATCGTGAAATATGTATGTCATGGCCCGCTGGTACGTAGCACCGGCATTCTTGAGACCGAATGGCATAACAACGTAGCAATAGGTTCCCCAAGGAGTTATAAACATGGTTTTAGCTTGATCTTGCTCGGATATTCTGATTTGATTGTATCCCGAGAATCCATCCATGAGGGACAAGAGTTCAAAACCAGCTGTTGCATCAACAATAACATCTATGGATGGTAATGGGAAGTCGTCCTTAGGGCACACTTTGTTGATATCTCGAAAATCTATGCAGATGCGTATCTTTCCATTCTTCTTGAGAATGGGAACGATGTTGGATACCCATTGGGAGTAGTCAACTGGCTTGATGAATCCTACCTGAAGGAGTTTTATTACCTCCTCTTTTACCATGAGAGCTACTTTGGGCTTCATGGGTCTTGATTTTTGTTTAATTGGCTTTGCATCTGATTTAGTGATGAGGTTGTGCACCGCAATGTGGGGTGCGACTCCTGTCATCTCCTTGTAATTAAATGCAAACACCTTCTGATGTTCTTTGAGAATCTGAGTATGTATTTCCACTTCTTCTGGGGTTAATGAAGAACCTAGTTTCAATATTCTTGGTTCATCTTCTGTCCCGATGTTGACATCGATTGTTTCTTCGATCAAAGAGGCATTACCCTCTTCGAACTCAGGTGGTGCTGGAGGTAAATCTAGATCATCCCCATTTTCTATTGCGTATATGCTAGGTTCCATTTGTGAGGGAAGATCCGTTATGGGATTTCCGAAGTAGGAAGACGAATGTGGAATCAAGGATAAATCTAGCATGTGATAGGAGAGATGTAGTGCTGCATAGGCATTTAAGTAATCCAAAGTAGCCGCATCATTTCCAACATGGTCTAGGACGGTAGATTCACTTCCGCTTGAAAGAGGATTTGTCATTGTTTTTACCAATGGTTCATCACGAATAGATACTGTGAAGTGAGTATCTTTTAGCTCATTGCTTGGAGTAAAACGTGATGCTGAGGTTGCTATTGAATCGGCGAGAAGATTTTTCTCTCGGGGAATTGCTTCAATGGATATAAAGTTAAACGCCTTGCTTAAATCTAATACAACATTTTTGTAGAGTTGCAAATGTTCGGCTTTAGTTTCATATACTTCAGAAACTTGGTTTGTCACTAATTGCGAGTCTCCCAGGACTTTGATGTTATCAACACCAATTCTTTTAGCTAAGGTAAGGCCAAGGAGGAGGGCTTCGTACTCAGCGACGTTGTTTGTACATTCAAAGTTTAATTTAAAAGCGAATGGGAGGACTTTCTCCTCAGGCGAAGTAAGAATTATACCTGCCCCTGCTCCATAACGACATTTAGCTCCATCGAAATGGAGAGTCCAATACTTAGCCGGGAGTATATATGTTGGGGCATCTGCATTGCGTTTGCGCACTCTACTTCTACCATACAGAGATCCTCTGCTGGCAAGGAACCAACACCTAGGGAAAATCCCATGCCTACTGAATCAAATGGTAAGAACATTGGTGAATCTTGTTCTATCAATTCAACGATTTTCGTAGTAGTCCCTAATGATACTGTTTCTTTAGTTTTACCTTTAGGGGTTGGAATTGTTTTGGATATGCTGGTAGTTTCAAGATCCGTCGTAGGTACCAACTTTTCCTCTGGCTTTGGGTCAGAGGGTTTATTAAGTTGGTTGGTTGGAAGTTCAAATTCTGAGTGCACCCCTGGTCTTTTCTTTAAATCAGCTAGGTGCAAATCGAAAGGTTTTGGATCGCCTTTGGCTACAAATACCTTTCCTAGATGCAAGAATCTTACTTCTTGAAATAAAGTAGAAGGGATTGCCTTCATTCGATGTATCCAAGGTCGGCCGAGGATCATATTATAGTTAGTTTCCCGATCTATAATATAAAACTCAGTCAAGATGGTTTTGGGCCCTAAGGTGACCGGCAGTATTATAGTTCCTATCGAAGTGGCTTTAAGGCTATCATAGCCTCTCAAGGTATTTCATGTAGTGGAACAATTTGTTTCTCCATATGCAAGTTTTTGGAGGAAAGAGAAAGGAACTATGTTAACTGTGGCCCCATCGTCAACCATTGCCCGTTTTACATAGTTATTATAAACCCACACTTGCAAGTGTAAGGCTGGGTCACCTCGGCATGCGATCTCAGCATCTGTGGGCATTTTACTTATTTCGAAGATGAATTCGACATCCTTGTCCGGCTGCCCCGGAGGGTGGATATCAAAATCTACATGATTTACTTGTGTTTCGGGAGGTGGAGTGATGTTAATTAGATGGCCTAGACCTAATGCTTCTAAAAGAGCAGCTCTGTGAGGGGGAGAGTTCTTTAGTAAGTCCAAAAATGAAATGTGTGAGAAGGTCTTTGTTAGGTCACTAATTAAATCATAGGCACCGATGGGTTTTTCAACTATTTGCTGACTCTTATCTGTCTCTGGCAGATGACTTGGGCTCGGTTGAGAGAAATACTCTCGTGTTCTTGTTATAGCTTCGATAGGTAGTTCAGTGTCTAATTCTACCAAACTAACTATCTTGGGTCTCGGTTGAGCTCCCAACTGTGGCGCAACTGATGGATTTAATGAAGTCGAGGCTTCATGATCATTGTTTCCCATCATTGCACCTTTGTTTGTTCCGGTTGGATTCAGCCTATTGCTATCATGATTTGGGAGCGGATCATTAAAGATCTTGAGGGGAGCATTCTGAGGAGAAACTACCCCTGCGAGAGTATTTGGTGATGATGAGATGGGATCCGCCAAAAACAGGTCTGTGAAGAACTGTCTTTGTTCTTCTGGCAAGCATTGCATAAATTTATTGTAGTCACGGCACGTTCTAGTATCGTGACCCCAAATTTTATGGAAACCACAATAAGAATTGGGGTTGTAATTCCCATTTTGTTGGTTTGGTGTGTATTGTGGCCTAAAATTCTGATCAAACTGTTGCCTATTAGGACTAAAGTTTTGGAATTGTTGTTTTGGTTTTGAATTTGGTTTTGGTAACCAAATGAGTTTTAGCTTAGCTTGGCCCTGTATGGGATTTCACCATTGTTGTTGTTGTTTTGTTGTTGTGGGATGGTTAAAATCTACTTGTATTGATTGTCGGGGTAAAGTATTTGTTTTGTTGGTTATTTGTTTGTGACGGAGCATTAACAACATTTACCCTCTTGGGCTGGTCGGTTACCCCATCCGTTGTTACCCCACGATTTTTGTTAAGGATTTTGGGTCCTTGATTGACATTTGTGGTAGTTGTAGTGTTTTGAGTGGAGGTGATTAACCTCCCGTTTGTTCCATATGTCTTACGACCACTATCTATCGCTGCTTGATCTATTCGTAGAGCGCTCTCAAGTACTTCATCATAAGTCCTTAGTGGGAACTTCTGGACTTCTTCCTTCACTTCTCTATTGAGAGAATGAAGGAATAAATCGCATAGTTCCATCTGATCCATGTTTGGAGCACTTGCTGATGAATAAAGAACTGTATGCCACCTCTGGATGAAATGGGCAACAGATTCGTTGTGTTCTTGTTTGATATTCTAGAATTCCCTGATTCCTGTTCTCAATAGTTTGTTCATGTCAAAGGCTTTGATGAACTCTGACACGAGTTGTTTAAATGAATGTATGGAAGCCTCAGGTATTCTATAATACCAATCGAGAGCGATGCCTTCCAAGGTTTTGGGAAATATTTTAGCAACCACCCCATCCCAAGGGAGTAATTCTCGTATGGCTGTAGCGTAAGCTTTGATATGTGCGTTTGGATCTCCCTCACCCTTGAACTTGGGCAAATCAGGGAGAGGTCTTGGAAGCATGACACTTCGTATGGTGAAATCTAAGGGTTCCTTTAGGTATTCTGAATAAGTCCCTATCGCATAGCTTTCGACCATTGATGGTGTTTGTTGAGGGAGTGGTGGTGGGATAGGTTGTTGATACGGTGCAGCGTATGCGTTGGCAGGGGCATAGGGAGGTCCCTGCGTTTGAGCAAACATGCCGGGAGAGGAGAACATATCTCCTTGTGGTGATTTAGAGTATATGTTTAAGTAGGATGGGGTATTGTCAAGGAACGGATTGTTCGACACTAGACCGGGAGGAATAGTGTTAGAGATGATAGGCCTTGTTGGCGTTTGTTGTGGATATTGAGGAGGCATGCCTAACATGCCTACTCCCGTAAGGAGATCTACCTGGCCAGAGTGGTATGGAGGATTGGAACTTCCTGTTTGTATGAACGGAGAATTTTGACTTGCTTGAGCCAGTTCTAACCCTCTCACTCTTTCTACTAACGTTGAAATGACTTCATTTGGTGAAGTCATGGTACTTTTCCTGAGTGGCGTTTGTTGTATACCTTGGTGTTGTATAGGTACGTGATATCCTGTCATAAACTGATCGCTATCTTGCCAAGTTTCTCCAAGAATATTTCCTGTATGCAGTGGCATAGAGGTATTTTCTTGAAAAGAGATTTCGGGTTGTATTTGTAAACCTCCTATAGGTGGGTACATTCCCGGGAGCGTTGTTCACTCCTAGGATAACGTGTTGGCTGTCCATCATCTAAGACCAGGTATGGATCTGATTGCCTACTAATTTGTGGTCTGAGTAGCATTTGAGGAGACGAACCAGATTCTCCGGTAAACGTCATATTGTTTGAACCTGAAGGCTCTGTTTGTTGGGTTCGAGGGGGTTGATCTAACTCCTCAATTTGAAAAGATGAACTATATCTGATTCTTGGGGTTTGTGTTGACAACTGATTAGTTGAATAGTTGTCGCCCCATATTGAGAGCGAGGGTGATGATTGCCTATTCTGTTGGGCGTAGTATGCCTCAAGACATAAGAGGGTCTGCCATATGCATCGAATCCCGACATATTAATGGGGGTATATGAATACCCCTGAAAGGAAACGTGATATTATGACTCCGGATGAGAAAGTAGGAAGTTTTATGTCGGCTTTCACTAATTTTGTTTATTTCACGTCGGGTTCACCAATTTTGTACACCGGAAAAGCGATAGGTGAGCTTGAGAATCTACAAGTGACTCTTCCGCGTGTACCCGACCTCTCGAGTTCATCTGCCGAGATAGCCGGTGGGGTAGAATATGCATTGGATTCAGGAAAACTAGTTAGGCGAGTCTAATGTCTTCGACATGCACTAGTGGAATTTGTGAATCTAAGGCAAAGAAGGCCCTTCTAACTTGGACCGGTGTGATAAATTGATCGTAAGGATGACTGCTCAAGGCTCCAATCAATATTGAGCTCTGGTGTGATTCGATCTATGGGTTGCGGAATATGTGGAAAATGACCCGGGATAGTTTCGTGTATATCTCGATAAGGTCATATAGTGGATGATGAATATAATTGACTCTACGGATGATTTTCTAGCCTAGTCCGAGAATTCCCTAGCTTCGTTAGCATGCGATATCTAGTAAGGACAGGTTGTTCGATGATGATAGGTGGAAGTGGATTGGACACGAATACCAAGCGCGTAGGTTAGTGTCTATATCTAATTGACTTGTGGACTCGTTGGGTTGTGGGATCTGTGGATCACAACCATAGACTCTCGGTTGTTGCGGTCCTATTATGGTCATATGCGAGATCAAGTTCTAATCCCTAGTATCCAATAATCGTATGCTTTCTCAGCTTCTATATTTAGAACCAATAGTTGTGTAATCTTCTCAGAATACCTTACAGGGGTTCTCGCAACCTGGATTCTTAAGCTGGTATCTATATCTACGAGGGTGTCCCCAGCATCTGGCTGTGGAACTAAAGGATTGCACCCGAATATTTGTTCTCTTTCGAGCCCTTCTACAGTCATGTGAGTGATTTGCCTAGGGAAATCTATAGTTTGGTTGGTTCGACCAAAATGTGTGTGCTTGGTCGTCTTCTATGTTTAATCCTCTTAATTAAGAACTGATCTGTTGTAAATCTGTGGTTGTTCGGAATACTTGTATCCTGAGATTTTGGTCTATGTCAACTATTGTTATGACTAGGTTTGGTTGAGGCACGATTGGCTCAAATATATATTCCCTGGGCTCCTGAGGTCCCGTGATTGTCATACGAAACAAAATGCAAATCTAAGCGTATGTGAAACAAATTCTAACTACATGAAATAAATCTAACATATATAACTTTTATTCTTCTAAGAAATCTTTTAATAATTTTAAGGAAAGCAAACTATTTTAAGCGTATCTAGAAATAATAACTAAACAATAATTTAAAACAGACAAGATAACCGAGTGTAGTTATTTGCCTATGCGATTTGTAGAATTATTCTAAATAAATAAAAATGACTTGTCTAATCTACCTGCAAGATTCTCAATCCTACCTCGAAGTGAGGAGTGAATCATAGTTTCTCGAAACTATCAATCCCCTTAGTATGATATCCTCATTCTTTCGTGTTCACGTGGATCCAGAAAAGCGTGTAATGCAAAGCACCGATAGGAGGAGATATTGGGACAAGGACAGCTTAGAATGCAGCTGAAAATGCGAGTAGGAGAGGGATAGCGCAAGAGTACTGAGCTTGGCGATGCGATTCCTAGCGGGATTTTACTGCGAGCCATGCAACATGAAGCGACCAAAACCTATAACTATCCTATACGAAGAGAAAAACCTACAACTTTAATGGCTTCCTAAGCTATTCATTCCAATGGATTGGATAAAATAAAGACACTGTTTGCACAAGTTGGATATGTGGCTTACCAACAGCTGAATAAAGCTAACCAGGCATATAATGAATTGAACTAAGAATACCAAGATATGATGAAAGCAAATCTACAGCAAAGATAAACTCAGAGGCAAGCTTCTAACTGGATTTGGATGAGATAACAACACTGCCTGCACAAGATGGGTCTGTGGCTTACTAACAGCTGAACAATACTATCTAAACATGTAAGGAATTGACACTATGGCTTCTAAAGAATAAAATACTGAAATATGAGAATCAGAGCATGAAATTGAATGAGGGGCAGACCATTTGCTTATGCACAAACCATTTATTTATAGGAATTCAATCACCCAAAAACAAAAACCAAATGGAACTCCTATACAATAAACAAAGGAAAAACACTATTCCAGGGGACCAAAAACATAAATGCATGCTCAAGTCGGCAAAAAAGATGGTGAATCATGATATTTCACGCGAGTCGCGTCAAAGAATGTTCTGGAAAACGCACACAGGACCGCCGCTCTGAGCAGGGCGGCGGTTACAGGACCGCCGCCCTGATCAGGGTGGCGGTCACGAGACCGCCGCCCTGCAGGGCGGCGGTTTCGTCACTGAAGAACAAAAGGCCAAGGAAAGAAGAAAAAGGGGAAAACAAAGGGCGTTGGGGCTAAGCGGGGCATGTGGGATGTTAACGCATACTCCGAGGGCTTTTCGGATCCCGAACACCTTGCGAGGAGACCTGTATCATCATCGGGGCACTTATTACACCGTTCCGCAGTACAGTACCTTACAATTTTGGGTATGTATAGTCACCCTTTGTTACCCCATGTGTCAAGGTACCCCGAGTCTCAAAGGGCTGCCTCATAGCATGTCTATGGTCCTAACCGGTCCCAAAGGAAAATCTTGTTCAAGTTTCAGGTGTAAATCTTAACGATCAACGCAAAAGGGTGTTGCCATAAGTCACCTGCATTGTTGTATCCTTGAGAAGATCCTAATCTTCTCAAAGGTACAACCTTACGATTGCCATGTGTCAACATCCTACAATACTACCTCGGAAAGATTTACATAACTTCAAGAAGTTACTTAAGTTGAGTTGATTTTGAATTAAAGGCCCTCTAACTGGATAGTCCTTTCCCACCGCATGAGAATTCCACACCTTTGAGTTGCCTTACATAATTAAGTTCAATTTTCACAGAGAGAAGTTTAATAAGATTTGTGACCTTGTGAAGGTTTCCATCGGTTCGAATAATATTATTTCAACATAATAGGGCAATAGCCCTAAGTCCTCTCTTAAGGAAGCTAACTAAACCTGAAAGGGTTTATATCAACTCGAAGACTAAAATATATCGACTTATTGTTATTAAGACATGGTGATTTAATCCATCAATTACGTTGCCTTGACTTAGATCATTGTTAGGGAGTAATAGAATACTCCTCCGATTATAGCTACATATCGGGCATAATTTAACCTTAACATCCCTAAAAATGCAAAGTGGACTAATTTCAAATTTAGCTTTAATCATAATATATCAGAATTACTATTCAAACATGATGTATTCGATGACATAATTTTTACAAGGCTTACTTAGGGAATCCAACTAACTCCCATGGCATATAATAATAAAAATGCACTCTCATTCATTCGGACATAAGAAGTGCAATTCAACAAATAAAAATGCAGCCACATAAGTAACAATTTCCCCATTTCATTTATTTCCAAGCCTTACAATTACAACTTATGCACTTTGGCATATTTTGATACAATAATCAACATCAAAAGAATAACTTTCTTCCTATAGTACAATTAGAGAAATCAAGTTGGAGTTCATCATAAAAAAACCAGATTAAACAATCTGAGCATCATATCGATCTGCGTGCCTTTACCACTTATGATGACCATCCGCAAAATTTCTAGCACAAGTCGGTTTAGTGAACCGAGCATGATAAGCACTAATTCTTAAAACAATTGCATTCCACCAATTGTTTCCATTAAAAAACCTATTTAAATGAAATCATTTCATCAAATCCATTAACATGAAGAACACTATTTATCTTTCTACTATTCTAATATGACTTTAAAACATAACTCACATTATAGCTTCCATTTAAACTTAAATCCTTTCGGATGATTCATCTTACACACTAGAATAAGAAGAAACAAAATGAATCTTAAATACCTAGCCATCCAAAACCAAGGCGCAAGATCCATCCTAATAAATTTACTCCATTAAAGAAATGAAATCTTACCAACGCATGTAACCAACATATTTGCATTTAAACAATTCAAACAAAGGCAGATTATAGCCTCAAGAAAGTTCAACTCGATGGATTTTCCTTTATACTTTATGTATAATTTCATAAACATTGATAAGTATACCAACTATTACTACAATACTACTTTCATACAAGTAGATAACCTGAATTACTCAAACAGAGTAGTAATATAGCTAAAGATAAGGAAAAGGGACTTGTCAAGATACAATGCTTACCACTCTCTCCACATAACTTTAATAATCTATTCATCTCGTGACCATGCTGAAGAAGGCATATAGAAATTCTAAAGAAGGAAGCATTCATTAATTTCCAGAAAGGGATAGAATACTTTCGTATTCCAAAAATCATATATCAACATATACTTTACAACTAAGAGAAAGAAACAGAGGCATTCAGATCTCCATTCCAAACAAGTTTAGGACTGTACCAAATTTCCAGGAGTAATGCATATACAATCAATCTTGAATTCAATTAGGGAAGAAGAGAAAGCAAGAAAATCAACACCCAAGTTTACCATTAGCTCCAATCTGGTAGAACTGTTTAAAAGGTCACCCTTAGATCCCTAGGGTCTTGCAATTACACATTAACAAAAGCCACATGTTGTTATAAATGAAATACATATACGTTCAAATATCAGTCCACAATCCTGATCCAAATAAAACAGTCTACCCTTCACCCAGGACTCGAATCATTTTAGACTACGAGTTAGGGTAACTGCTATCATTACTTACCAATAGGTTACACTAACTATTTCCAGCCATTATACTGGATAGTTTGTTATTGCGTTCAAGGATACCAAACAAATAGAAATTCCAGTGTTAATAGATGAATTCTAATGATAGATTTCAAGGTCACTATAGGAAACATCAACACAATCCCATCCCTTCCAAATACAAAACCTAATTTCCATTCATGCAGATCTAGGATTACCCACACATTGTTAGGGCGAGTTCCTCAAAACAAGATTCTCTCGGTCGAATTATATTCCCATTATCCGAGTAAAATCATAAAGAAAACAATAGCTACACCAAATATTTCATTACTTTAGAACCTATAATCATAGAAACATCGGACCCTTTTCAACAAAGGTACGGGCTTAGTATTCAAACATATTTCTTATGCATGCGACTAAACCAGTTCAGCTCTATATAAGGAACTAATAGTTTCATCACAATCAAACTTTATATTCACTGAGAAAAAGCTGTCAAGTAATAAAAGAGCTCATACAACTAAGAAACAATCAATAAACCAACCAAATTAGACACAACAATTCTTTCCGTGTCATTCTTCAAACACGAAATCATCAAGCTCAACGTCTAACATGGTACAGTTTGGAAACTCATTATCTCATTCGGACAAAGAGACATAAAACATGTCTACAGAAGACGATACCCATATAGTATTCACAGCAAGGCAAGAAGATAGAAGAAGCAGATTCAACATGGTCTATGTATAACCAAGGATTCCCAAATCAACAAGAAAGAAGAAAACCAATACATTGCTACTAAATGGCGCCGATTGTACATAAAACTCATCGAAACAGAGTTGTTCTAATGAAAGCATTTAAAGGAAAGCAAGATTTTTAAAAGTTATGGCAAATCATGCACGATAGTGTCACTTAAAAATTTGAAGAAGACCTCTGAATGTTCTCGCACCTTCTCTTCTTCTTGCCACGAAAGATTAAACAAAAATAAATTGTTATCTCCATACCTTATATACTTCCCCCGACAGAGAAGGAAGCTAGAAACTCTCAAAGTTTCCATGCAACACAGAGTAGACGATTGGTTCGAAGAACCAGTGCTTAAGCAGAGTGAAAAAAAGAATGAATTGAAAACCAAACAACCAAACAATATTCCACTTGCATACCTTCCCAAGCAATCCACGCTCGGGAACCAAAGTTCATTAATTGCATTAAATTCCATCCTCCCACCTATTTTCCATTGCCCTTGCTGGCCACCAAAATTGGTGATCGCCACAAGAAAACAAACAAACATTCCCATCCTTGGTATGACATTAGGCTCACTTCCATAGTGCTAGGTGTAGTTAACCCTTAGGAGCATTAAGCTCATAGTTGAGGGCTAGGTTAGATTAGAAATTATTTTAACCAATAGGTTATAGTTTAGGTTAAGACTATTAACCTTAATGAATCTAGTCTAGGTCCCCAAAATAGGACCAATCCATGTTAGAGTCATCATTTGGATAAAACATTCCTGTAAAGAGTCTATTAGGCATCAATAAATTAAGCTTTCGGTATAAACATAAACATCTTACATACCTTAAGGTCCATGCCTTCCGATGTTATGATATACGGAACCAAATTCGATTTATCATGATCACTGAGTTAAACTCTAGGATTGATCATTCAAAACTCATTCATACCTTGTAACTTTCGTTGGATCAATAAATTATGTTCATCCCGAATAAACTTAAAACATTCCTTGGATCAATGCAACTGATCCAAGGTGAGTCATAAAGGTGGATAAATCCCCAATTCATCCTAGAAATCGGGTTGAACTCAAGTGCAAGAATGAAAGAAACAAAAGAGTCCAAGCATTTCTCGGCTCAGTCAAAGATCTTCAAGAGCAAAGAGGATACAATCTCTAATAAGCATGACTTCCCAAAACCAAAGGAACTTGTCCTTATACAGAAGAAATCATTTATCAATACTTGAATGCTCTGGAGAAAGTAACAACATTTTGGGGTGTTACATGCTTCCCTCCTAAAAGATTCATCATCCCGATGATTACATCCTTTGATTTACCTTCAGGTCAATCAATTAATTGGTTCACAAAAAAAATTACTATTTTCAACTCGAATAATTCAAGAAATCAATATCATGGTACAATTTATTCAACCTGATAATGTTTGCCCCAAAGTTGGCTTACATAAAGACATGAAAAAGATAAATCCATAATAATTATATATTTTTTTCAGTCAATAGATTCCATTCTGTTTAAAAAGAAAGGGAAAAGCAATTTTCATCTCTTCCAGATTTTCCCAAGTTGCACTTTCTTCGTTAAATCTGGTCCCTTTGGACCTTACATTGTCGTATTTCACAATTTCTCAAATGCAATTGGCAAGTTTCCAGCACTCATGTGGGTTTAACTATGATTATTCCTGGGTCTTGGACCTGCAAGGAATTCTAATTTAAAACATGTGACAAGTCTGAAACATATTTCTTAAGCAAAGAAATATGGAAAACATCATGCATGCGAGACAAAGCAGGTGGTAATGCTAATTGGTAAGCTACAGGATTGATTACTTTGACAATTTCGAAAGGTCCCACATAACGAGGTGATAACTTGGTAGCCTTTCCAAAAGTTATAGAACTCTTTCTGGGTTTAACACGAAGAAAAAACTTTTCACCAAGTTCAAACTTTCGATCAACCCGCTTTAGGTCAGCATAGCTCTTCTACCTATCTACTGCTTCTTTCAATCATTCACGAATCATTTTAAATTGTTGTTCCATTTCAGTGAGGACTTCTGGTCCAATTACCACTCTATCCTCAATACTATCCCAACTAACAGGGTTTTGCACTTTCTTCCATAAAGTGCCTCAAAATGTGCCATTTTAAGAGAAGAGTGATATGTGTTGTTGTATGTAAACTCAACTAATGGGAGATATTCTTCCCATTTATACTATTGATCCATGCAATACATTCGTAACATATCTTCCAATGCACGATTTACTCTCTCAGTTTTTCCATCCGTTCTAGATGATATGCGAATGAAGTTTAGTTTAGTTCCAAGAGTTGTATTAAGTGTTTGCCAAAATCTTGATGTCATTCTAGGATCCCTGTCAAATATAATCAATTCTGGTACTCCATGTAACCTAAAAATTTCGTGCACAAATCTTTTGGCTAACACTGGAGAATCATCCTTTAGATTTCTAGTGATGAAATGAGCTACCTTTGTTAGTTTGTCTACAACTACCAAGATAACATTATGTTTATTTCTCGACATAGGCAGCCCTTGTACAAAGTCCATGCTTATTACTTGCCATTTATACTGCGGTATGCTATGGGGATATAATAGACCAGCAGGGTGCATGTGTTCTTCCTTAACCCATTGACATTCTAGACAATGAGTTACAAAATTGATAACATCCTTTTTCATTCCTTTCCAGAAGTATTGTTGTTTTAGATCAGCAAGCATTTTAGTAATACCCAGGTGTCTAGAAAAGGGTGAATTATGAAATTCAACTAACAATTTCTTTCTCAAATCATTTAGCAAAGGTACGTATACTCTGTTTTCATAACGTAAGATTCCTTCTTTATCAAAATGAAAACCTTTATACCTTTCATCTTTTCGTTCTGCAGCAAGTGCTGCTTTTACTTGCTGAAAGTATAAATCAGATTCTGAGGCACTTTTTACCTCATCTTTAAACTGAGTTCTTAATGTTATAAGAGTAGAAATGTGCTTCCTACGACTTAGAGCATCTGCTACTCTATTCTCTTTTCCTTTGATGTAGCTAATATCAAAATAATATTGAGACAAAACTCTAACCACCTTCGGTGTCTTGCATTTAGATTAGGCTGAGTGAAAATATATTTCAGCCCTAAATGATCAGTTTTCAACTCAAAAGGTTTCCCAAGTAAATAGTGTCTCCAAACTTGAAGCGCATGAACAATTGTAGCAAGCTCTAAATCATGAGGGGCATAATTCAGCTCATGTAACTTAATTTTTCTACTTTCATATGCAATGACATGATTATTTTGTAACAAAACACCTCCAAGGCCTTCCCCAGAAGCATCTGTTACAACATTAAAGTCTCCATTAGGGTCTGGTACAGCTAATATAGGTGCTGAAGTCAACTGA
The DNA here is from genome assembly GCA_018340775.1 of Taxus wallichiana var. yunnanensis. Lineage (NCBI taxonomy): Eukaryota > Viridiplantae > Streptophyta > Pinopsida > Cupressales > Taxaceae > Taxus > Taxus wallichiana. The sequence goes on from CM031244.1 coordinate 275,973,791, forward strand.
ATTTTCAAACTTTTAAAAGCAAGTTTCACACTTATCATTCCAAATAAATTTCCTATCCTTCTTCTGTAATGAAGTTATCGGTGCACCACTTTAGAAAAATCCTTAACAAATTTTCTATAATAACCAACAAGGCCCATGAAGCTTCTTACTTCATGTACATTCTTTGGTGCAGGCCACTCAGTTATTGCCACTATTTTTGAAGGATCTACTGCAATTCCTTCTTTACTAATGACATGACCCAAATAGTGAACTTCAGTATCAAAGAAAGAACATTTGGATAACTTACCGTATAACTTTATTTTTCTCAAAATTTCCAAAACTATCTTCAAATGCTCATTGTGCTCTTCAACACTTTTAGAATATATGAGAATATTGTCTAAGAATACAAGCACAAACTTGTCCAAATATTCTTGAAAGATATTATTCATTAAGTTCATAAAAGTTGCGGGTGCATTAGTTAATCCAAAGGGTAGAACCGTGAATTCATAATGTCCCATACTGGTTTGGAAAGGTGTTTAATGAATATCTTCTTCCTTAATTCTTAATTGATGGTACCCAGATCAAAGATCTATCTTGGAATAAACCGATGCTCCATGCATCTGATCAAATAGATCATCAATTCTTGGAAGTGGGTATCTATTCTTGATTGTTGCTTTGTTTAACATCCGATAATCAATACACAGTCTAAGTGTTCCATCTTTCTTTTTCACAAATATTACCGGTGCTCCCCAAGGTGAAACACTTGGTCTAATCAAACCTTTAGAAAAATTTCTTGCAATTGTGCCTTAAGCTTGACTAACTCTGTAGTAGTCATCCGATAAGGTGCTTTAGAAATAGGTTCCGTCCCTGGTTTGATTTCAATGGTGAAGTCAAATTCCCTTTTGGGTGGTAAACCTGGTAATTCCTCTGGAAATACATCCTTGAAACTTTACAACACTGGGTATCGTTTCATGGAATCACCATCTTCTTCTACAAATTTAGATATCTTTACTGCATATAAGGTACATCCTTTGTTCTTAGCCTTTTTAAGTTGCAAAGTTGACAGTTTCCTAACTAAAATTTCCCTTTTTACACCTTGAATCACTACTATTTTTATCCGATCATCTAAACATCTTATATTCTTTTCAAAGCAGTCTACTTTTGCTTTATGGTCAGCTAACCAATTGACGCCGATGACAATGTCATAGGATCCCAAAGGTGCAACATAGAGGTCAACTTCCATGGAAAAGTTAGGTAAGTCAAGGATTGCCCCAAAAAGACACATACTCACTGTATGAACAGAGTTATTACCATACCTGTATACCCAAGATTTATCCATTTTTCCAGCTTTTCTTTTAAGTTTAGAAGTGAGTTTACTAGAAATAAAACATTCAGTAGCTCCTGTATCAAAAAGAATAGTGACAGGTATGCCAAATAACTTACCTGGAACTTCTATAGGTGTCACTTGCTTTTCAGCTTGCTTGTCTACTACTGCAGCATGTATCTTATGCTGCTGATTACGATCATCCTTCTTCAAAGGGCACTAATTTGCATAGTGATCTTTGCCACAATTATAGAAGCCTCCTACAGGTCCCTTTTTAGGCTCAAAATTACTTCCAACCTTAAAATTATCACGTTGTCCTCCATAGGGCTTCTGCCCATTGTTATAATTTTTGGCAAAACTATCCCTTACATTTCCAGCAGGCTTATTCACTGTCATTTTCTTATTATTATCCACTAGAAACTTACTTCTATTTCCAAACTTTTCCATGGCCCCTTCTTGGGTGCAAGTGAAGTTGAAGAAGGGTTTGCAATCTTCTTCCGCACTTCCTCTTTATGAGCAGAAATAGCCTTTAATTTCTGTTCTTGCCTTATGGCTTTTTCAACAACCCCTTCCATAGTGGTTGGGCTGTGAACATCGACCTCTCCTCCTATCATGGGATTTAGTCCCATGATGAATTTCCATATTCTAAACTTCTCATCAGTTTGATATTATGGTACGTACTTGAAGAGTTTCGTAAACCGCTCCCAATATTCGATTACTGATTAGCTTCCCTTGAACTAAGTTCTGGAATTCTGTCATTTTCTGATCATAGAAAAGTTGTGGCAGCCAACGTTGCCTAAAATAGCCTTTAAATTGATCCCAAGTGATGTTGGTCTCATCAATATTTAGCTCAACTTTACGGCTGTCCCACCATGAAGATGTTTCATGGGAAAGCGATAGGCTCCCAAATAGCTTTGGTTTCCTCCGAGAAGTTTCTTATTGCAAAGTACTTCTCCATTTTTCTGAGCTAGTTCTCAGCTCCATCTCCTAATGTGGTGCCATCATATTTAGGTGGACTTATCCTTTTATATCATTAGTGAGTTCCGAGGCCAACCTAGCCTTTTTGTTTTCTGGTTGGACAGGTACATTTCTAGTGTTATTACCAACACCCATATCGGGATTATCCTCAGGAGGTAGCTGATTATTGTTACCAGCTTCATCATCCTCCTCATTTCCCATTACTTTCTATTCAAGTACAGCCAAATGATCTCTTGTGTCCAATAGTGCAGCAAGGATCTCATCAAGTTTTTGGGTTGTTGCCACCCCTTCCTCTAGGTGGAGCATTATTCGCAACGTTCCCCTTGTTCTAACCATTTTCTGTTACAAGAAAATTCAGGTTTTTATCAGATTATGGACACAATAGGTCCAAGAGCTGCAACCTTCAGCTCTGATACCAAGATGTAACATCCTCATTTTTGTACATTAGAACAAGATTTTTTTTTTTATAAGTATTTTCTAGTTCTAAATACATAATTTAGAACTCACAGATCATAACAATCATTCTTATAACAGATAACCATATGCAAGCTGTAATGACTCGGTGTACCACCGATCTATTCATTCCATGACTCGGTGAACTACCGATCTATTCATTCCATGACTCGGTGAACTACCGATCTATTCATGTGTATCATAGAGTTGGTGTTTTCATCAGAACACTTCACTCTTGTGGTTCTCTTCCCTAATCTGGGATTTTAGAATGCTCTGTCCAAGGAACCTATCTGAATAATTGTTACCATCATTCATCGGCATAACATCCCTTAGACTAGGTGACATAGGACAACGCAATCAAGCACTTGCGATACTTTGGCCAAAGATTTGAAACATACTGTTCATGTCTCTTATTCCTTGATGGCATACTCATCAATCTAGAATACGTCCTTCACCCCACTCCGATGTTATATAGAACATCTTATACTGACTTCTGTCAGTCTCCCCTGTCCCAAGTTTTCACTTAGGAATGGGTTAATATCATACTCACGTTATAAGGATGCTCTTGAAGACTAGGGGTAAGATGACATACTGGGTCACCCACTGTTACCCCATGTGTCAAGGTACCCCGAGTCTCAAAGGGCTGCCTCATAGCATGTCTATGGTCCTAACCGGTCCCAAAGGAAAATCTTGTTCGAGTTTCAGGTGTAAATCTTAACGATCAATGCAAAAGGGTGTTGCCATAAGTCACCTGCATTGTTGTATCCTCGAGAAGATCCTAATCTTCTCGAAGGTACAACCTTGCAGTTGTCATGTGTCAACATCCTACAATACTACCTCAGAAAGATTTACATAACTTCAAGAAGTTACTTAAGTTGAGTTGATTTTGAATTAAAGGCCCTCCTAACTGGATAGTCCTTTCCCAACCCAGAATTTCACACCTTTGAGTTGCCTTACGTAATTAAGTTCAATTTTCACAGAGAGAAGTTTAATAAGATTTGTGACCTCGTCAAGGTGTCCATCGGTTCCTAATAATCTTATTTCCTCATAATAGGGCAATAGCCCTAAGTCCTCTCTTAAGGAAGCTAACTAAACCTGAAAGGGTTTATATCAACTCCGAAGACTGAAATATATCTGACTTATTGTTATTAAGACATGGTGATTTAATCCATCAATTACGTTGCCTTGACTTAGATCATTGTTAGGGAGTAATAGAATACTCCTCCTGTTATAGCTACATATCAGGGCATAGTTTAACCTTAACTTCCCTAAAAATGTAGTGGACTAATTTCCAATTTAGCCTTAATCATAATATATAAGAATTACTATTCAAACATGAAGTATTCAGTCACATAATTTTTACAAGGCTTACTTAGGGAATCCAACTAGCTCCCATGGCATATAATAATAAAAATGCACTCTCATTCATTCAGACATAAGAAGTTCAATTCAACAAATAAAAATGCAGCCACATAAGTAACAATTTCCCCATTTCATTTATTTCCAAGCCTTACAATTACAACTTATGCACTTCGGCATATTTTGATACAATAATCAACATCAAAAGAATAACTTTCTTCCTATAGTACAATTAGAGAAATCAAGTTGGAATTCATCATAAAAACCAGATTAAACAATCTAAGCATCATATCAGATCTACGTGCCTTTACCACTTACGATGACCATCTGCAAAAAATTGCTAGCACAGGTCAGTTTAGTGAACTGAGCATGATAAGCACTAATTCTTAAAACAATTGCATTCCACCAATTGTTTCCATTAAACAACCTATTTAAATGAAATCATTTCATCAAATCCATTAACATGAAGCACGCTATTTATCTTTCTACTATTCTAATATGACTTTAAAACATAACTCATATTATAGCTTCCATTTAAACTTAAATCCTTTCGGATGATTCATCTTACACAATAGAATAAGAAGAAACAAAATGAATCTTAAATACCTAGCCATCCGAAAACCAAGGGTAGTATCCATCCTAATAAAATTACTTCATTAAAGAAATGAAATCTTACCAATGCATGTAACCAACAGATTTGCATTTAAACAATTCAAACAAAGACATATTATAGCCTCAAGCAAGTTCAACTGATGGATTTTCCTTTATACTTTATGTATAATTTCATAAACATTGATAAGTATACCAACTATTACTACAATACTACTTTCATACAAGTAGATAATCGAATTACTCAAATAGAGTAATAATATAGCTAAAGATAAGGAAAAGGGACTTCGTCCAAGATACAATGCTTACCACTCTCTCCACATAACTTTAATAATCTATTCATCTCATGACCATGTGAAGAAGGCATATAGAAATTCTAAAGAAGGAAGCATTCATAAATTTCTAGAAAGGGAGAGAATACTTTTATATTCCAAAAATCCTATATCAACATATACTTTACAACTAAGAGAAAGAAACAGAGGCATTCAGATCTCCATTCCAAACAAGTTTAGGACTGTACCAACTTTCCAGGAGTAATGCATATACAATCAATCTTGAATTCAATTAGGGAAGAAGAGAAAGCAAGAAAATCAACACCCAAGTTTACCATTAGCTCCAATCTGGTAGAACTCATTTAAAAGGTCACCCTTAAATCCCTAGGTCTTGCGTAATTGCACATTAACAAAAGCCACGAGGTTGTTATAAACGAAATACATATACGTTCAAATATCAGTCCACAATCCTGATCCAAATAAAACAATCTACCCTTCACCCAGGACTCGAATCATTTTAGACTACGAGTTAGGGTAACTGCTATCATTACTTACCAATAGGTAACACTACTATTTCCTCGCCTTTACACTAGATAGTTTGTTATTCCATTCAAGGATACCAAACAAATAGCACTTCCAGTGTTAATAGATGAATTCTAATGATAGATTTCAAGGTCACTACAGGAAACATCAACACAGTTCCTTCCCTTCCAAATACAAAACCTAATTTCCATTCATGCAGATCTAGGATTACCCACACATTGTTAGGGTACAGAGTTCCTCAAAACAAGATTCTCTCGGTCAGAACTGTGTTCCCATTATCCAAGTAAAATCGTAAAGAAAACAACAGCTACACCAAATATTTCATTACTTACAGAACCTATAATCATAGAAACATCCAGACACTTTTCAACAAAGGTATAGGCTTAGTATTCAAACATATTTCTTACGCATATGCAACTAAACTAGTCGAGCTCTATAGAAGGAACTAACAGTTTCATCATAATCAAACTTTATATTCACCTGAAGCTATCAAGTAATAAAAGAGCTCATATAACTAAGCAACAATCAATAAACCAAACCAAATTACACACAACAATTCTTTCCGTGTCATTCTTCAAACATGAAATCATCAAGCTCAACATCTAACATGGTACGCTTTGGAAACTCATTATCTCGGTTGGACAAAGAGACATAAAACACGTCTACGTAAGACGATACCCATATAGTATTTCAAGAAGGCGAGAAGATAAAAGAAGCAGATTCAACATGGTCTACGTATAACCAAGGATTCCTAAATCAACAAGAAAAGAAGAAAACCAATACATTGCTACCATCCAGCCGACCAGTACATAAAAATCATCTAAACAGAGTTGTTCTAATGAAAGCATTTAAAGGAAAGCAAGATTTTTAAAAGTTAGGGCCTATCATGCCTGATAGTGTCGCTTAAAAATTCGAAGAAGACCTCTGAATGTGCTCGCACCTTCTCTTCTTCTTCCATGAAAGATTAAACAACAATAAATTGTTACCTCCATGCCTTATATACTTCCCCCGACAGAGAAGGAAGCTAGAAACTCTCAAAGTTTCCATGCAACACAGAGTAGACGGCTGGTTCGAAGAACCAGTGCTCAAGCAGAGTGAAAAACGGAATGCATGGAAAACCAAACAACCAAACAATATTCCACTTGCATGCCTTCCCAAGCAATCCATGCTCGGGAACCAAAGTTCATTAATTGCATTAACTTCCATCCTCCCACCTATTTTCCATTGCCACCGACCGCCAAAATTGGTGATCGCCACAAGAAAACAAACAAACATTCCCATCCTTGGTGATACTGCCACGTCAGGTTATATTATCCATTTGTATCCTCCACCAAACCTGACAGCATTCCAAGTCCTTCAACCTTATCCCCTCTTAAATGCCATGGAAACCACCACCCATGACTCGCGACCCTTCTTAGGTCCCCCTGCCTTCTTATCCTTAGTTAAGATAGGTTAGAAACTTAGGCTAGCTCATAGGGTATGACATTAGTCTCACTTCCATAGCGCTAGGTGTAGTTAACCCTTAGGAGCATTAAGCTCATAGTTTAGGGCTAGGTTAGATTAGAAATTATTTTAACCAATAGGTTATAGTTTAGGTTAAGACTATTAACCTTAACGAATCTAGTCTAGGTCCCCAAAATAGGACCAATCCGTGTTAGAGTCCATACTTTGGATAAAACATTGTTGTAAAGGAGTCTATTAGGCATCAATAAATTAAGCTTTCGGTATAAACATAAACATCTTACCGGCTTAAGGTCCATGCCTTCCGATGTTACGATATCGGAACCAAATTCGATTTATCATGATCAACTCGAGTTAAACTCCGGGATTGATCATTCAAAACTCATTCATACCTTGTAACTTTCGTTGGATCAATAAATTATGTTCATCCTGAATAAACTTAAAACATTCCTTGGATCAATGCAACTGATCCAAGGCGAGTCATAAAGGTGGATAAATCCCAATTCATCCGAAATCAGGTTGAACTCAAGTGCAAGAATGAAAGAAACAAAAGAGTCCAAGCATTTTCCGGATCAGTCAAAGATCTTAAGAGCAAAGAGGATATAATCCATATCAAGCATGACTTCCCAAAACCAAAGGAACTTTTCCTTATATAGAAGAAATCATTTATCAATACTTGAATGCTCGAGAAAGTAACATCAGTTTTGGGTGTTACACTTTTTAGACATTATTTCGGTTTCCTTTTGTACATACGAGGCTAGTTATCGACTAAGGTTACATATTTTTGTTGAATAGTGACTTTTTCTTCCAAAGGTTCCTCTTCTTCAACATTCTTGTGTCCTAACCTGATTTTACGTAGCACTTTAATGAAGGGTATTCTATGTCCCACTATATTGACGTTTCCCGCATTAGAGGTAGAAGCATGTCCATGTGTTAAAATATCATCCATGTTGATAAGAGGTCACTCCTTGTCATTAGCATCATTTGTAGGTGGGATTGTTTCATGTTCAGTGGGAATTTTGGTTCCCAATTCTACAACTCATGCCAACACCCTATCCTTGTTTCTAAAAAGGAATTCATCTAACAAGGTGGGGTCAAAGTCAAATTCCACAAGTGGGGATTCCAATTCATCGCCACTATGATATATCATGCATTCTATCTCTTTTTCCACGGAAAATAAATGCCCAAGATCATGAACAATAAAAGGGTTTGACCCTTGTTTATTTTAGACTTCCCAAGTTTGTGCTTGTTTTGCTTCTAATGTTTTCTTTTTGAGCCCTAATCATGTTTTAGGAGCCATGATGTGCAATAGTTTCACCAAGGTACCTTGTGAATGTGTTCAAATATTTTTGATCACACCTATGCAAAAATAATGTCAAGAATATGAATGAGTATAAATGTTAAAGTACCAATGTGATAAAGTGATAAGTCAATAGTGACACAATGTTTGGTACTAAGCCTATCAATCGAATGAAGTACTTCCTAGGTTTGTTTCAAAAAGGTAGTTGGTGTCATAAGATAATTAACAAGATGTCCCTACTTATGTCGAGTTCAAGGAAATGAACAAGATGTAAGTAATAACAAGAAGTTAATGTGACCTCCTAACAAGGTATACTAGAAACAAGCTCAAATTCAATTAATACCTATATCCCAAAAAGTGCCAGTTATAATTTGTGAGTGACACAAAAATGTCACCAAGATATGTTAACCATACTTTGCGAGAAAGTAAGGTATTGATATCAATATGATAAATATATAACACACACAAGTGGTAACACATAGCAATTTTCAAAATCGAGGTAGTAATGGAATCAAACTAAAAGCTTATAGTATAACTAAGAATTGTTAAAACATGTATAGTGTGTTGGTTTCATAATTTGTTCTCATTTTCAAGACGAGAAGCAACACAAATTGGACATGGAGCTTAGAGATAGATAGATCATAGTGTGTGTCATTTTTTAGTTGGGGATGAGATCTAATTGGCCCTTTGTCACTCATATTTGTGGAGAGATGGATAACACCTTCAAGAGGATTTGACTGTCCTTACTTCTTTAGGTTGTGCCTCTTCGACTGGGGTGAGAGGACCCTTAGTGTAACCTTTGTTTGATGAAGAAAATGTAGATATCCTTCTTTTGCAAAAAAATTTATGAAGAAAACCATGGGAAAGTATGGTTGATACTCCATAATTTAACTCTCAAGAGTTGTCACTTCTAAAAGATGGAGATACTTTCAAAACAAGGCTAAGGTTACTAAAGACACTATGGGATCCTGATTGTTCTACATATTTTAGTGAATGGATTTTATTCCTTTGTTGATATATAGGGCAAACAGGGGTAATTAAGGATGGATTCATGGTTTTTGAATAATTTTTGTGGGAGATTAAGCATGATAAAGTTGATTATACTAGATCTCTAAGAAATTTCACAACAATGGACAACAAAACAATAGAAAACTTTGAAATAGTTAAGATGTTCCTTCAACCAGAAGGTGTGCTTCAATGGAGGCCCAGATGAGCATGTTTTCACACAATCTTTGAGAATCTAGCATGAAAGATTGAGTTAGAAGACTCAATTAAACATCAAAATCTCTGATCAATCATGCCTAAGGTACACCCAAAGACTTACATATAATCTTTATTAACAAATGATAGTGGAATGATTTTAAATTTGTTTATCTCATCACAAGATGAAGGCTCTTCCTGAAATGAAATTGCAAATGCCACTAAACTATCACAAGGATGAGATCTTGTGTGATTTCAAAAATATTTCAATGTAAGATTGCAATAAGAATGAAAGAAACCATTTGCAAACATTCTGAAACAAAGAAGACACTAATTTCTCCAAGATTGACACAAATTAATTTCAAAATTGCTTAAATTCATTAGTAAGGGAAAGCTTCCAGAGAAATCTTAGTGCTCATCAATGGCTATACATCTGTAACCAACTTGACATGATAGAAAATCTAAAATAGAAGAAATTAACTAGGTATCTGAGACGAGTTTCTCATAATATGGATTTTCTCAATTTTTTCCTATGAAATTTGATCTCCCCCTTTGTGAGAGTATTCTCATTACATTTATACATTTTTCTCACTCAATTTTCCCCCCAAAAGAGAATAATATTCCATGGACCTTTTCTTGCTACCAATTTTCCTCAAAAAAGACATTTAACAAATTCACTTCCGAAAGTTACCAGGTGGACCAATTGTGAACTGATCACATTTTTGGGCCTCGACTAATGACTAGAATGCCATAGCACAACTTTTTCAAAATCCTCCTAATCATTCTTATTTTTTCATGTGAAAAATCCCCTTTTTAATCATTTTTCGAGGCTCTACATATTTGGATATGATAGGCAATCCTTTACACCCTCGAGGAAACACCTTTGTCATCTTTGCACTCGCTACTTTCATCATTTCATCTTTTTCCTTTTTTTTCCTCTGCAATTCTTTCCCAAATACTGTTTCTCTGGTAATTCCCATTTTGCAAGTGCTCAAGAAATTCCAACTTCAAAATATTGATCTTAAAAATCTTGCACTCACAAATTAAGTTCCAAATCAATTCAATGGCACTTCATGACAGAGAGATGACAAGGAATTTCATCAAAAATGATGAAAATAATGTGTATTTGCATCTCAAGGAGTCTTGGTGCAAAAATGGTGGAAAAAAGACGTAATACACAACAACCATTGATTTTTCCCCTTTTCTACTTTATTTTATAACCATCCATGTGTTTTATTGGTGCAACTAAAAAGGAGAAGTATAGGGGCAAGCTTCCAAACAAGCATGGGCCTTCCAATTGCCCCGATCTAAAGAAAAATGCCTTTTGGCCTTCAAAAAGTCTCATTAAAAGGGAGCCAACAGAAGCCTCCATGTGTTGCCTTGGTGCACCTTTGGTATGGTCCTCAAAAGTGGAGAACCTAAACAAACATGGGCTCATCACATGTTTTAGTCTGGCAAAGTTGTTAAAAAAGTTCAAGGGTTAACGGAAGGTGCCATGTGTCTAGGGTCTGAGACAGTTTTCCTTGGCTGTTGAAAATTCCAAGAAAAGGAAGAGTGAGTGGAAGCCTCCAAGTATCCTCCTGGCACTTATTAAAAAAATTAGGGCCAGCCCCAAACAGCGCGGTCCTCAATGTGTTCCAAGCCTTAGAAGATTGCTTTGGAAACTTTAAGTATAGAGTGGAGCTGATGGAAGCCTCCACATGTCTCCCTATCGCAATTGTTAAGGTGGGACCCTAAGGTTGATCCTCAAATGAGCGTCATCCCTCTACGTGTCCATGGTTTTCCAAAGCTACACTAGCCACATGAAAAAAATTTGAAGTCTGGGAAAGGCAAAAAACCTCCACGTGTCTCCCGGCGTAACTCCAAGGCCAAACCAGAAAGAAATTTTTAGATGAGCACCGAGACCTCCACGTGGACAAGTTTTGAGTTGAAGTGAACCTTAATGTTTTTAAAGTGCTCTGCCAGCCACATACAATCAGAAAGGGCCACACTTCTATTGATGCAGAGAAGTAAATTTAATCTGGAAAAATACACTCGTCAAACCGTTAAATGCGGGAAAATAATTATTTGAGCCGAAAATGAATCTTTCCTCAAGGACAGAGAATTTGGAAATGTTATAAGGCCCAAATATGATCCACCAAGCTATATACAATCATGTTTCCACAAGTATTTTGGACAAAAATGACAGGGACAACAAAACGTGATTGTGGAAAATGGAAGGAAAGCAAAAACCAAAGTTTTACACCCAAGTTACAGATTCTTTTACATGGACAGAGGAACAAAAACAAAATCTATACTTTTTAAGTGATCCTCAACCAAGGAAGGGATTGATCATGGTAACCAAATGGAGGAAAAAAAAATTATGCATCAATACTGGAGATAGAGAAGACAGAGCCCACAAACTGAAGAAATTTAAGGATAAACAGGGTGAGATCAATTTGAGCACCAACATCAGCTCTGACTAGGGGATGGGCACTCCCTATGAGTGTCAAAAGAATAAATAGAGTAGACTAAGTTCCAAAAACATCCATTGGGAAATAGAGTCAAAGAATAAGCTTGTAGGGTAGACCATAATAGCCAACTCTCCCAAGGATGAACCGAGAAACCAGCAAAACTAGGTCACCAAGGACCAGAACAAACAAAAACACAAAATCAGAAAAAAACAAAGAACTATACACTATATAATGGAGTATACCTTGATTCTAGGAAATCAATCAAGGAAATGTTTCAAATTCCTACCATTAATAGGGAATTCAAGCAGTTCCCCATCTAAGTATTTTAGGAATAAGGTATTTTTACCAATTCAAATATCTCAATTGAATAAGGGCCCATCCACAATGCATCAAATTTACCATGTTTTCCCTTATCTTCATGCCTGCTATCCCATAATAGCATAAGATCCCCAATGCTAAAATCTCTTGGAGTCACCTTCTTGTCAAATAACTTCTTCAACTTTTCTCTGAACTTCACATGCCTTTGATGGGATGCCCTTATTTCTTCATCTAACTCAATAATATGATTGATTTGAGCATCATATGGACTAACTTCTTGATCTTCAAGTTGTTGAACAAACTGAAATGAAGACAATTGTAAATGAAGGGGCAATAAAGCTTGAGTTCCATATACAAACTCAAATGGGATTTTACAAATAGCTCTTTTAAAGTGATTCTGTCAGCCCAAACAAAAAATTTAGTTGCTCAACCCACTTCTTCTTGTTCATCTCCAAGGTTCTTCTAATGATCTTCAACAAGTTTTAATTGTTGGACTCAACTTGTCCATTTCCTTTGGGATTGTAGTTAGAAGCATATTTCAAATTGATTCCATACTCTTTGCACATTGCCACCAAAGGTTTGGCGCTGAAACTCATGGTATTATTAGCAACAATTTTAGTTAGCACTCCAAATATGCATATGATTTGATTTAGCATGAAGTCCATGATGACTTGGTGTGTTGCTTTCTTGGTGGGGATTGCTTCCACCCACTTAGTGAAATAATCAGTGGCTACAAGAATCCATTTATGACCAACATTGGAAGGATCAAAAATTTCCCCAATAAAATCCATTCTCCATTGCTTAAATGGGGCTTCAACTGACATAGGCTAAAAATGAAAGGTGCCTAAAGCTTTCATTCTTCCAGAAAAATGCTAGCAACTTTCACATTTCCTAACCAATAGAGTTGTATCTTTGAAGAGAGTTGGCCACCAATAACTAGCCCTCAAGATTTTATGTGTTGTAACTCTTCCAGCAAAATGTCCCCATAAACTCCTCCATGGAGATTAAAAATTACCTTTGGGGCTTCATCCTCAACAATGCATCTTAAGATCACTCCCTCTAGGTTCTTCCAAGCTAACCCAAAATCAGTAATGACATATTTTTGAGAGGCTAAATTAAGATCTCATTTTTCATTTTTACTCAAATATTCGAGCAACATAGATGTCTCGAGATTAAATATTATATGCTCATGCCATTTAGAGCTTACCAACTTTTCAAGGACATCCACCCTTTCTCCTTCTACTTCATTCACCTCAATAGTCTGCAAGTTTCTCTCAGCCATAAGCTTAGCTAGGCCTAAACCTCTTACCAATTTCATGGTTTGGATATCCATGTCATATTCCTATAACTTGTTCACCCATCTACATATTTTTCTTGAGACCTCCATCTCTGATAAGATGTCTTTTACCATGGTGTGGGGAACATAAGCAAAAACTTTATAGCTCAATATGTAATGTCTAAAAACCTTTGTTTCTTTCACCAAGTCAAATGCTTGCTTCTCCATGATGGTGTACTTCAACTTAGCTCCTTGCAATGCCTTACTGAAAAAGGCAATTGGTCTCTCAGCCCCTTCATCATCCTTCTGCAACAAAATAGAGGAAATGGTGTTTTTGAAGCAAAAGAGAACAATTGAAAAATCTTCTTGTAATTTTGAGCTACTAAAACAAGGGCCTATTTTAGTTCTTCCTTGATCCCACTAAAAGCTTGAATGGAAGCTTCTTCCCATTTGATAACTTGGTCCTTTTTCAGCATGCTAGTAATGGGGATGGTTAACTTAGCAAAGTTAGACACAAATCTTCTGATAAAGTTTATTTTTCCAAAGAAGGATTGAACTCCCTTCTTAGTTCTTGGAATTGGAACCTTGCTGATGGCTTCCACTCTCTTAGGATCAATCATGACCCCTTCCTTTGATACAATGTGACCAAGTAGTTTTTCCTTTTGCACTCCAAAGTGGAACTTCTTGGGATTCAATGATATGCCATACTCTCTACACCTTAACAAAATTATCTCCAAGTGTTGCAAGTGATCATTTATTTTTTGGAAAACACAAGTTACATCATCTTGATAAACAACAATGAAATCATTAATATAACTAGAAAATGCTACATCCATTGCTCTTTGGAAATTTGCTCTAGCATTCATTAAGCCAAAAGGCATCCTAACATAGACATAAGTTCCCCAAGGAGTAGTAAAGGAAGTATTTATTCTTTCTGACTCCTTCACAACAACTTTATTATAGCCAGAGAAACCATCCAGAGTGGATAACAATTCAGAACTAGTTACCAATTGTAGCATATTCTCCATGTTTGGCAGAGGGTAATTATCTTTCAATGATGATTTATTCAGGTTCCTGAAGTCTACACATAGCCTTATATCACCATTCTTTTTCTAATAGGTACTAAATTTACAACCCAAGAAGAGTACCTTGTGGGCTAAATGATCCCTCCATCCCTCAACTTCTTCAGTTCTTCTTGCATCTTCAAAGAAAGTGGTGGATTGATAGACCTATATTTTTCCTTGACAGGTTTGGCATTAGATTCAAGAGGAATTTCATGTTGGAACAAATATTCCCTGTATGCCTTCAACTCAGAGTAAGACCAAGCTAGGTAAACTTGATATTTTTTCAACAACCGAACATAGGATTGCTTCTCTTCCTTACTCAGATTGCTTCTTAACCAAATGTTGTGTGGTTTTTCCTTTGTGCTCAGGTCATGTTATTCCACATCTCTTGAAACTAGCATACTTATTTTAATAATGTAATCAACATTATCAAAGTTTTATTCAAGATCCACCAAACCTCTAGGAATCGTGTTTGTCTTTAGTTGGATGATATCTTTGCCAAATAAAGTTTCCTTTCCTTTAGCAACACACACCATTGGTTCCCAATCTATATTTTGGTCAGCAAACTCACCTTGGTTCTATAAAAACCATTTCACCTAGGCATCATCATCAAACACTTTCCAATTTTTAATGTTATCAGGGACAGATGGCCTTGTTAGTATTTCAACATCATACTCACAAAATGGAGACACGTATAATTCCCAAATATGGATCCTAGCACTGCTAACTTGTCTGTAACAACATTAAACTTTCTATCATGGTGCACAATATTAAAAGAGTTAAAAATTTCAATCAAATCCCAAACTGCATGCTTGTATTATTTCATTCTCTAATTTTTAGTAGCATACAGTTTTCTAATTTGCTTGACAATCAGTTCTAAATCCCCTTTGACAATGATATCCTTTATACCATATTTCCATGCAATTCTCAAGCCTAATAACAATGCTTCATATTCAGCAATGTTGTTAGTGCATTCAAAGTTGATTTTGAAAGAAAAAACAAACTCTTCCTAGCCTGGAGAAATTAGAACAATGCCAACACCATTTCCAAACTTGGAACAAGCTCCATCAAATAACAAGGTCCAAGGTAAACCTACTTGTTCAAGACATTTACATTGATCAATCTTATGTTCTTTTCCATAAGCAAACCCAAAAAATTTATCATCATCTACATCAGCATACAACACTTCATAAGAGGCATTATTGGGATCTTCAATGAGGTGCAACATCTTTTTCTCTCCATATAGATTTACAAGGTTACCTTCAATTAAAATGGTGGCAAAAGACATATCCATCTCGAACACTTCAAATAACACTTACAGTCCACTTTCTTGATTACAACATGCCCCATTTGGCAGGGAAATCAACAATAACAACATCAAGTCTCAAGTTCTTACCGGATAAGTTGCAAGTTGTACCACCAAACCTTTTACACACCCTACAAATGACACCTTTCTAGAATCCATTGCAATACACTTACCATAATTTTTGTCACTTTAATGTTCAATTCATTCATGAATTATATAGGCATAACATTACATGATGCTCTAGAATCATTCATACAATTGTGCAAAAAGTAGTATGTCCTTAATAATCAATGTTGTAAAAAATGGATCAACATTTAATTGAGACTCAACCAAAGACATTCCCAAGTAAACTTCAGGTGGTTCACCTATCTCCTCCAATGTTGGTGGTTTTTCTAGGTCTATAATGGCTGGAGGAGGAGTTTTTACATTATTTATATTTTTGCCTTGGGAATTCCTATCTTCTTACAATCCCAAATACTCAAAATCCCTCTTCTTGTGCTCAGGAATCCTAAGTAGTTCAAAAATTGGGATAGAAATCTTGATCTGACTCAAGACTTGGGAAATTTCATAAGGAATGCATTTGGGCAAAGAAACATTCGGAGAAAGATTGAAAAAGTCATCGAGATGGCACAATATTTTTCACATTTTGGGCATGGGTGGGAACACCAGTTCTACTTGAGACAAAAGGACTTTTCTAGATGCATCTTTCTTTGGAGCCTCTTTTGGGACATTGGTGTGAACTAGGGTCTTTGGTTTTTCTTGAGGCCCTACCCCTTTGAAAAATTTACTTCTTATGTTATACTCCTTTTCTTGGGCAGTAACAACATTCATTAATAGCTATCTATCCTCTTCGATGGGATTCCTTTATCGTACTTCTTAATCATTATAGATCTTAGGTACTCAAAATAATTATTAGGAAGTTCAAATGCTTGTACCATGTTTTTTTCTACAAAGCATGAGAGGGAGGAAGAAGAGGTACCTAGTGAATGAAGTCCCAAAACTTACATGTAGTTCTTATACTTATTACCTCGTTGAAGTTGTTCCTTGTTGTGATCTTGTAGAGCATTCCACCATGCATGCATCATCATCAGTGTTATCATCATCATCAGCCTCTTCAACTTTCTAATCTACATCATATGGTGGGTGGGGCGAGAAACACTTGTCACACCAATCAATTTGATTTGTCTCTTCAACAACAACTCGGCATTTAGAGGATCGGGCATTACTCTATTCTCCTCGCTTGGGGTTCTCTAGCTCTCATGGGTCCTTTACCTCTGTCATTAGACCTTTGATCATTTTTAGGATGATTTACAAGTCTGTCTTGTTTCTTGTTACCTATGCTGATCCCGAGAACCTTGTCTAATTCCTTTCTCTACCCTGACTAGCTAGTACAAGATTTCGTTAATAGCCCCAACCAAAGTCTTTACAACTTACTCAAGATCCACAACCTTACTTGATTGAGGCTTTCTTGGGTTAATCAGTTTAACACCCTCTCCTCTTAGGAGGATTTCCAACTACTTTAATGTTGTTCTCAATTTCTAGAGCCATGGTAAAGGCCCGCCTCAAAGTTCCAGGGTTCTTATCCCTCAAATTTAGTAATGTAGTCATTTTTACCCTTAGCATAAAAGATAGGAAACCCATGCATGCCGGCCTATCAGCCAACGAAATATGGGTGCTCACCGAGTCACACACGGGTGTCGAGTCTCTCTTTTATGTGAGTTTAGTGGGAAACATCATCTATGATTTGTGTTTAAAAGACTTTTAAATGGTTTTAGGACATACAAGAACCATAGGGCTTAGAACGACCTCTAGATCCTTGCACTCATTTCGGATAGATCACTTAACAAAATATATAACATATATCATATAAAAAAGAAGCATACAAGCATCCATACTTAGCATAAAAGGAAAGAGAACTCATGAGAGAGAAGTATGCATCAGAATCATTGATATTCATGTATATATAACAGGTAACCTCATTACATCCATGGAGCCATTACAGAGTGTCATAGAGAAGCAGACCATAGTCATGCATTGCAACTAGACTAAATGTAACTAAGCTACCAAAAATAAAACTATGATCCCCATGCCCAATACATCCTTTCCCAAATGCAATTATCCATTAACAAAGTTCTTGCAGTATTTCTGCAGAGCTCGCCCATACCCTCTGTCTCTCTATTTACTTTGCAGACACTTGTATTTATAGATTTTATAGACTTCCAACTCATCCTTCAACACCCTCGGATCTAATGCCAAGTGTCTGAATGGGGTCCTCCATGCAATCATGCTCCTCTAGGCTTGAGCTTCCTACTTTATCCCATGATGTGCTTCTAGAAGATTCTATCACAGACATGCTCCTTCATGGGCCAACCCATCACCAGTCGACACCTTATCCACACACGGTTGGGTCATGATTTTCACATGTTCTCGCCCCTAAACTTCCAATTTTTCTAAGTCTCAAACCCTTAGTTACGTCGGTGTGCTTCACATGCGCCATGGGCTTCCTTAAACCCTTTTCTAAAACCCTACCTTACACTCTTTGTCCTATGATTTTTTTCTTTAACTGGGACATTTTGTACCTACGTGGCTTTTGTACTTAGTCAATATTCTAGGGCCCAACATCACCCCACACTATGTATGTTCTCTCTGTCTCGTGGGACACTTCCTTAGTGAGAGAAAGAATATAAATAGGCTTACGCCTAGGAAAAGAATAAGAGGATGAAAGAATGGGAAAGAAAGGAGAATGGGAGAGTGAAAGAATCACTGTAACAAACTAGGAAAATCCATTTTCAAGTCGGCCTCCAATTTATTCCAAACATTGACTTCATCCCTGCGCTTATTGATATTTTTTTCTGACCAAGGCACTTACCTCCTCAAAATTTAGTCCATCTCCTTGCGCACTCATAGTATCTGTGATTTTCTCTAACTCCTTGCATATATCCTCTAATTTTTCCATTCTTCATGTGATATGCAGATATAGCTCCTTCAACTAGTTTTTGATTGAAGCTCTTAAGGTTTCAATGGCCTCTGATTTCTTCTCAACCTCAACAAGGATTTTGTCTCTTTCTACCCTATTCCCCTTGTTTTTCTCCTAGAACTCCTTGAGTTACGCCTCATGAGTGGAAACTAGGGTGCCTCGCCACTTTATCTCTATCTCAGTGCAATTTTTGTACATGGCCTCACTAGTCTAGGAAGCGACCCTTACATCAGAAGTACTTTGTTGTACATTGCAACAAGCGCTATGATTTTCAACTTATCTTCCCTCTCTAGGCATGCGGCCACTTCCTCTGCAAACTCCAAGGATGGCAGCTGTCTTTCCATGGTGAGAAATCTTGCCAAATCCTCCAGGAATCCCAAAGTAGATCCATACTTCTATGCGGGAGATGCCAGGTCCATATGCTTTAATAGTATGGCCCCATTGATGGATTCTAATTTCTTGTACACAACGCTTACCTTGGCCTTTTCATCCTTCAATTCCCACTGCCACTGGGCATTGATTAAATTTTCTGGCTCGGCTCTTTGGTTAATGTAGGTAGCTCTTCCTCTTTCTCCCGTAGTTCCCCTTCCAAATCCTTAATCATATCATTTCACCCAAAGAGTCTAACTTCTATGTCAACGGAGACTTTGTTAAGTGCATTGCTTAGTTGTTCATCTAAGAGCTATTGGGTATCCACCACTAGGTTATCTTCTCGTACTCTGGAAATGTTATTATTGCCCCTTGTCTTACCTCAAACTCCAATTCATCAAGGTGGGACTCAATTACCCAAGAGATCATCTTCCTTGTCTCGGGTAGAAACATCCTTGTTGAAAGATGACATGCATACAAGCTCCTCCACCAGAACTATACTCTAGAACTGCACGCAAAACACCTTCTTGGGGTCATCAATATAACCCATATCTAGCCTCCCCCTTTTACGTGCCTTCCTCCTGTGTGCATACCCTTGGGTATACTTACAGTTAAAACCATGCCTTTAGTGCTACCGCGCTCCTCTTCACGTGCTCTCTTTTTCCTTGTTCAACACTAGCTCAATGCTGTGCTCCACCTTATCCTCCACCAATTTCTCAATGTCCCTTATCTCCTCTTCTTTTTCCACCTTGGCCATTTTCTCTTGTGCCGAGCTTGGAACCTCTTGTTTCTGCACACTAGCCTCTTCATCTTTTCCCATGTCCTAGGTGCTTCCTCCTACCTGACTATCCTTGCGCCACACAAAAAGGAACCCTTATTCTTCTTCTCCGCCTTCCTCCTCTAAATCATGTATATTGAAAATAAGCAGCCCTTGATCTTTCCTAGGGTCCTCTTCCCCACTTACTTCTTCCTCACTACCATCCTTCTCTCCTATGTACTTGCCCATACTTCCATCTTCTTTCAAGGTGGTCCCCTCTTCTACCCTCTACTTTTTCCTAACTCGGAGATTCCAGTGTAGGTGACTCTATTTCTTCTTCTGATGACTCCTTATCTGATGGTTCTTCTAGTTCTAGAGTCTTTTCTTTGATTATGACCTTTTTCTTGCATGCGTAAGTGTTGTTTGGTGCTTATCATGGGGCAACCTATTTCCTGTGTCTCCACCACACTTGGGATTTTCTTTTCTGGTTATTTTTCCTCCTGTTTAGGTGTGGGTATTTTCCTCCCAGTTGGATCCTGAGGTATAGATACCTCATTCTCTAGGTATGTTCCCTTCTCCGACTTGGGCCTTATGTGAATGTAAACGTGCATCGTGGATCCTCCTGCAATGGGTAGATTCATTTGCACTTCATGAGACACGTAGTTCTCTATGTACGCGTGCTTGCAGGGTAGACCAACCTTTGTGCAATTCCTTGTGGTATTTTTCCAAACTACCAAGGTCCAACTTAAATTTTTGGACTCCTTGAATCTGTTTACTCCCGCTTGGAAGTACTTGAGCTATGAAGGAAAAGGGGAGCTTGCACCATGGGCTCCATGAGTCATCTATCAACTTGAATCTACCCAGGTAGTAATGCTAGTACACAGTAAATACTACCTCTCCCCATGGCCACTTGGGCAGTTGTTTGAGAATTCTCCATTCTGCTCCAAATGCATTCCTCAGGCATGTGTACCACTTCTCCAAGCGTGCCTTGTGCACTGTTGTCATAGTGTCACAAGCATACTTCTCAAATCTTTTGGCAAGGGGTCTTCATTAGGGTACTCCCATACAAAATTATCTAATGCATCCAAGACTCCCAATCGCCGAAAACATGATGGTCAAAGAACACATTTCCAAAAAGGATTTTGTCACCTTCCTTCGCGTAGTTGATAATTTCATCCGCGATGAATGTAGAAAAATTATAGATGGTGTCCTCTGAAATCTTTCTGTAAACATTTAACCATGGCTTATTGACTTGAGTCCATCTCTCCTAGTTATTTAGTTTTGACACTAGGTGCATGGACATCTTCATTATTGGATCCTTGATGTCTATAACATCATAGTACCTTGACCCCTTTTTGTAAGCAAGAGTGGTGATAGTTTCCTTAATCACTTCCTTGTCTGTCAAGTCATCTTCCAACCTATCTCCTTCACAGATGAGGCCTATGAATTATGAAATGAGCCGAGGAGTTATGCACATCTTGCGCACCTGCAAAGCGAAATAGTCCTCGTGCACACATAACATCAGCCATTGGTACAATTGCTCAAAGTTTCGGAAGTAGGACAACTCAAAGAGCTGTAGTAATCCCCGCCTTCTCTAACTTGACGTTCATGTCATCATTATATATGGGCAAACCTTCCGCATCCTCTTGTTTTTTGGGCACACTAAATCCAATGCCAAATCCTTTTAATTTTTCTTATCGATGATTATAATCATTTACAAACATACAAACATATCCCTAAGATTGGACTCCTACTCCTTCCCCAACAACACTCCATCTGGGTAGTCGTATTTCGCATATCATTCCTCATTTTTTCTTGTTTCAATTTCTTGTTGCTTTCCCTTGTACTTTCCTTTGCCCTTCTTGGGTGTACTAGCTGGTTTCTTGGGTGCCATTTTCTAGGTCTTCTACCCACTTCAATCACTTATGTTACTTCATTCTTCTCTCTCCAACCCTAGATCTCAAACTTGTGAAGAAAATTACTTAAACCCATGCCCTAGTTCTTCAAACCCTAACTGGGATACTCCCTTCACAAGATGACGTCTTCTCACACTTTCTTCCACACCCATGAAATCCCTTCCTCTTGGTTTGCAAATCCGAACTAGCTACTCAAGCCTCAATTTCTCCAAATTTTTCTTCAAATGGATCAGTTTTTTAGAAGCCCTAGTTTGTAAAGGTGCAAAAAGTGAAAAATGAAGTGTCCCAACCCCATTATTTATAGTTTTTCCTTTTTGAGAATTAAGTACTACTTCACCTACCACCATACTTTCTTCATTTAATGCAGATTTTTCAAACAAATCTTGACTTAAGCACTTTCCCTCACGCACCCAACCTACACAAAAAATCCTCCAACCTTCTGGTGCACAACCAATCCAACCTGACAAGAGACTCTTACGCATGCAAAACCAATGCCAAAGGCACTTCTTCTATCCTGATTTTTTCTCTCACCTACCTCATGTTGCTTAATGCACTTTCTCCTCCTTTGTACGTGGGATCTATAAGTAGCTTTATCTTGGCACTAACCATCCTTTTTCTATCTTTTCTCTCCATACACCTCTTTCAACTGGGCCATTCAACTGGGATTTTTAACACAAAATTCCTTGGCACTTTAACCATGCGCTCCTTCACATTACTCCACCCCACACTTAAAACGATGTGTGGTCCTCTGCGCACTCACAAATTTTCTAAAAGTAGCAATAAGGTTACTAGTGCCCACAACACAAAAGAAAACAATAATAAGAAAGGAAACATAAAGAAAAGAAATGCATAAAGGAAATTTCTAAACTAACTAGAAAAACCACCTTATTTACAAACACCAAGAAGAATTATTTATAGTAGGGCTTCATCCTACTCCCATTGAAGTCTCCAGGTAACTTCGTCCAGTCCACGCTTTGAACTCAGCACGTTCCTGAATCAAGGATGTATGAGATTGTGTAAGGACTCAACCAATGGACTTTTAACTTCCCAAGATGGCATAGAAACTTAGAATCATATAGTAAAACCATTTGCCCAACCTCAAACTTCTTATTTCTAATGTGGTGATCATGCCAAGCTTTCTTCTTTGCTTTCTCTATTGTTTGGCTCCACCGACAAGTGATCATCTTTCATCCAATTTCATTAACTCCTCAATTATTTCTTCTAGCACTTTCTCATTGGCCAACCCTCCTACGTGCATTATTCATAGAGAAGGTAACATGAATTCAACTGACAAAATAGATTCCATGCCAAACACCAACTGAAATGGTGTGGCTTTCTTCAGCCTTTTATACATTGTCCTGTAAGCCCACAATACCGCCGATACTTTGTCATCCCAATCTTGTCTTCTGACATCACAAATTTTTGTCAGGGTATGAATCAGTATTTTTTTGAATGCTTCTGTGGTTCCATTTACTTATGGGTGATAGGGCATAGTCTTGTGATGAGCCACCATGAAATCTGCTAATAGGATCCTCATGCTCTCATTCAAGAAATGTGTACCCCTATTGTTGGTCAAAATCAACAGACATCCATACCTTGTGATAATTTTCTCCCACAAGAACCTTACCATTGTGGCTGTTGTGCAATCTTTAGTTAGGGATACCTCTACTCACCTGGTCAAATAATCCTTGCAAGTGATTACATAGTGTGACCCGATCCTATGCGCCACTAGTGCAAAGTGGCTCTACAAAGTCTATTGCCAACTTTTCAAAAGGCTCCGCACTAGGGATAGGGTGCAAAGGAATTTCATCTCTCCTTCTTGGTTTTCCAATGTTCTGATAATGGTCACATGCTTTATAATAGTCTTTACAATCTCTTGTATGGGGTTACCCACCACAAAACCTGCCATTAATATCTTATGCATGGTGCTATCACCTACATAATGCCCACCCACACTTCCTTCATGTGCTTCCTCCATGATGGCTAGGTGCTCATGATCTAATACACACTGCATAAAACTTCATCACATCCCAACTTATATGGTTAAGTCTATGAGGATATTTTCTTGCTCTTTAGATCTTTTGATTGAACTGGAATGTTTCCTGGATTCATTTTTCACTTCTTATAGATGTGTACATTCTGATTTAAGGAAAATTGTAAACTTATCTGTTTATATGACTCACCCTTGGATCAATTTCAGTGATCCAAGGAATGTTTTAAATCTATTCGGAATGAACAACTGATGAATTGGCATTCCATGAACTAAGAGCATATGGACTGAACTTAGTAGGCGTAAGCTCTTTAATTCTCTTTTTGTGTGAAAATATTTCCATTCAGGGAAAGTTTCGTTGGATCTTTGGAAATCGGCCCTGGTAGGTCATTACTGGCGTAATTGGGATTTCAACCTATTCATGGCATTGGAGAAAACTAGAATCCTAAGCTAGGTGAAAGTATCTCCTACCTAAGCTATGATTACTTGATGTAATTCTGATTCTGACCTAAACTCGGTACTAAGGAGTTGGAAGGGGTTTTATAAGTATTAAAACTAGAACCTAATACTACAAGGCTATATGATGATCTAACTTAGTGCTTTAAACTATGGCATTTTTGTTACTTACCTATGTGGAATTATCTAACCTAATTGCTAAGGACCTATGTTAGGGGTTAGTGGTTAGTGTTATATCCTAAGGTATAAACTTTAAGTTACCTAAGATCTAACCTAAGCCATTTATCTATCCTAAGTTATTGGCATGAAAGGGAAACTAAGGGTCGCAAGTGTTGGGTGATGGTTCCTAGGGCATTTAAGATGTTGATAAGGATGGAAGGACTGGTGGTACTACCAACTTTGGCAGGGGAAAATTAGGTTGGCGGAAGCCTAGGTGGAAGTGTCACTAAAATTTGAAATGCTTGTTAAATGTGACTTGGCAATAGCCAGACTTGGCGGGTGGTGGCAAATAGGATTGAGTGGGAGATTTGGGATTAATGAAATTAATTACGTTTGGTTTTTGAGCCTGAACCACTTTGGTAGGCATGCCAGTGGATTTTGCAAGGGTTGTTTCATTGTGCATGGTCTCGATTTTCACTCTGCATGAACTCTAGTTTTTGAACCTAGCAGATTAAACTGCACTTCATGACTATTTTTGAGGTTTCCAATCTATTTTCATTTCATGGAATTTATAAGAGGCATTGTGGAAGAAGCATATGGTTGTTTGATCTTTCATGGAGAAGAGGAGAAGAAATGAGTTTGGCTCATGGTCTTCTTTGATTTTACAGTGACACTATCAGGCATGATAGGCTCTGACTTTTAAAATATTTTGCTCTCTTCTAAATGATTTCATTGAAACAACTCTGCTCTATTAGTTTAGTACATTGCATGTTGCCTGGTTATTTGTTATTGGGTTTATAAATCTTGCTCTTCTTGGTTTGAAATCCTTTACAAAGAATAATCTTGATTGGACTTTTCGTTATGTTAGTATTAGCACATGAAAATCTATGCAAAAAGGGAACTCTGTAAGTTCTTAGCATAATGTGATCTGGTAATCATTGGTACTGGTTTTCTTGTTTAAAACATATACTGTTGTTTCTCACTGAGTTTTCTTGGAAGAATCATGGGTTCTCTTTTTTTGTTTAAATGAATGTTAAACTAGATAGACCCATGTTTTTGTTTAAGGAACCTTACCTGCAACTGGAGTTTAGTTGATACTTGTTGTCTTATGAGCTCTGTTGATTGGGTTTTGAGATTCTATGACTTTGTGACTTGTTTCTTAGTTGTAATAATTTGGATGTGTTGTAGATGGGTTGTTCTTGTTTTCCAACTTATTTAAAACTCTGTTTTTTGTGTGTTATACACAAGAAAACTTGGGCCTGTAGTGAACCCGTATTTGGTTGGAGTAAATGTTTTATGTGACCCTATAAGTTTTAAAGGGAGTTCTTAATGAAAAGTTTGATAGTTATGGAGTATAGACTAGACTCTCTATTTATAATCTTTCAATTCATCCTTGTTGTTAACTAAGGGTTGAAAGATGATTATGTAAACTTTTCTTTAACTAAGGAAGTTTTTAATGTTTACTCACTACTCCATTCTTGTTCTTCGATGCGGAAGTTTTTATTAGTTCAATGTGGGTAATATATTGAAAGGCTATTCAAAGAACTTGTTTCATATTGATTGTAATGATGACTAGGCATGGTGTTGGCCTAGTTGAGAAACCATTCTGGTTTTCTTTGTATAATTGTTAATTGTTAAGGGATTTAACTACCCGTATTGGATGCATTCGGTTGAATGTTTGAATTGATGAGAACATGTGCTGAACAAGATGCTCGGGTTATAATTTGAGGCTGGAACAAAGGAATTGGTTGAAAATATTACAAGATCTTCGTTTGAATATAGCCTATTTTGAATGAACTTCAGTAAACTCTAAACCCGAAATGAGGTAGTTGCATGTTTGGATAATTGCATGTGTTTAAGGAAACTGGAAATGATAGTCTACAAATTGTTTGGTAAATTTTTAATGTTGACTTTAGATTGTTTAGTAGTTATCATTCTCCATCACATGTTAAAGGATTAGTTGAATGTATTTGGGATGAAACTAGAAATGATAGTTTTGCCTAAATTTCTAGGTAACCGTGAAAGGTTTGACTTGAAATCGTTTTGTAGTTTCTAATCCTGTTAGGAATTCAATCTTTTACTTCAGGAGTGACAAGTTGAGAAGTAAGCATTTAATTCTATCTTGACTAAACACCTAGGTAAATTTTGAGTATGAGTTCTTACTCGGGTTTCAATTCTTGATTGGGTTCATTGAATTAATATAGAGTTTATATGGAATTATTAGAACTCTTATGGTTGTGTATAGCCTTCACTGTTTTAATGAATGAATGAAAGGGATCACTTGTTTGATTGGGAGATCTTGTTTTTAAACAAGGGTTATAAGTTTCTCCTTTTTTCTTTAAAAGTGTTTGGATCTCTTCCTTGGAACCCTTTTATTCATCTATAAAATTGTTATTGGATTGAAAAAGGAACTATTATTAATGATAGTAAAATAGATGATTGTTGTGGTAGGTACACTACTGCTTTGCTTCTTTTACAAAATAGTTGGAATGAATTCAGCTATAAGGACTTACGATGGAATGTTCTTAGGATAAAGTTGAACATTGTTGGTTAGCCTTCTTTTACTTATTTTGCATTGTAATAGAAAAGAAGGTGAATGATGACTAGTTATTGAATGGGAAATACAAACTGGGGACTGGGTGATATTCTCTCTCTCCTTATTGGGTATTCTTATTTTATCCTGTTGTGATGAACATCTTAATTAATGTTAGATGAATCATCTTAATTTAGATCATGATGTAAGAAACCTTTTTATCTTAAGATAAATAACTTAGTATCTATTCTATTGTGGTGAAGTTGGAATATAAGGTGATAGTATGATCTGTTGTATTTAAAGGGAATCAATGGAATAAATATCATGTTAAAATGTTAGGATTGATAATATTTAACATATTCGCTCTTTCCCTTTTGAAGTGATTCAGGATGTTATTGCTCTTCTTAACTGATTGTAATTACTTACGCCTATTATATGATATACTAACTGATCCTTAAAGCAGGGTTGTTTTATGGAAACAATTAGTTGAGTGCATTTCATTTTAAGGTTTAGTGCTTATCATGCTCAGTTCATTGAACTGACTCATGCTAGTAATTTTTGTAGATGGACAACGTAAGTGATAAAAGAAGGCACAAACTTATATGATGCATTGGTTGTTTTAAATCTGATTCTTTTAAAGAAATCTGATTGGCATAGATTGTCTTGAAAAG
The DNA here is from genome assembly GCA_018340775.1 of Taxus wallichiana var. yunnanensis. Classification (NCBI taxonomy): domain Eukaryota; kingdom Viridiplantae; phylum Streptophyta; class Pinopsida; order Cupressales; family Taxaceae; genus Taxus; species Taxus wallichiana. The sequence goes on from CM031244.1 coordinate 276,001,514, forward strand.
AAAAGTTATATTCTTTTGAGGAAAGGTTGTTGTTATGCTGTGTGTCTAAGATGCATAGATTTTGTAAATGTATAAGTTTGATTATGAATTGAAAGTTGAGAATTTTTTGGCATTGGTTGTATAAATTCTCTTGTACCTTTGTTGGTAGGATGGTATCTTGTCTTGAGGATATTCTACTTATTATCTATATGGTTGGATGTGAATTTTGATAAAAAAATTGTAAAAGGGACTTAGAGGAATTCCCTAAGTAAGTTGCAGTTAAATAAGGGGAAGAATGCAACATTCTTATCTAAGTATTTCATTATATCATGTGATGTGAAGTAAAACTATAATGAAAATTGTTGAGATTATAAAGGACATAAATGGGGTGTGTTATACCCTAGCATTTTACTATAGGAGGAAGACTCTTCCTCTCTAACAAAGATATACTTAAAAGAGGAAGATATGATTGCAAAACATTAAGACTTAATTGTAATAAGTCTGATAAGTTTCAGCCTATTAGGTTGTTACAACTCCTTAAGTGGTTAAATCATTTTATAAGAAAGGAACTTGTGTTGTTGTTGTCCTATTTTTGGATAATGGGATATTATGCCAAAACTAACCAATCTGGAAGCAACCTTTAGTTAATTAAGTTCTTAGGATTAATTAAAATATGACTCTTAATAAGGACTTAAAGAGGGTTGGACTCGGGGTTAGATGGGCTGCCAAAACATGTCATCTATTAACCCAATTTAACTTAACATAAGTAAACTCTTGGAGGTATGTACATCCTAATGAGGTTGTTCTGTAGGATGTTGGCACATGTCAACTATAGGGTTGTACCTTTGAGAAGATTAGGATCTTCTCGAGGATACAACAATACAGTTAACATGTGGCAACACCCTTCTGCATTGATCGTCAGGATCTACACACCTTTGAACTTGAACAAGTTTTCCTTCTAGGTTTGGATAGTAACATAGTTAGGATATGAAGTAGCCCTCTAGGACTCAGGGTACCTTGGCACATGGGGTTAACCCTAGGTTGACCCAGTATGCCAATTTATCCTAAGTCTTTGTGAGCCTCTTCATATCATGACCTATGTTGTTAACCTAAACTAGAGTTAAACCTTGGGCAAGGGGACTGACAGAAGTTAGTATAAGACATTCTAGATAACAATGGAGTGGGGTGAAGGACGTATTCAGATTGATGAGTATGTCATCAAGGAATAAGATATATGAACAGTATGTTAGAAATCTTTGGCCAAAGTATGCAAGTTGTTGATTGCGTTGTCCTATGTCACCTAGGCTAAGGATCGTGATGCCGATGAATATTGGTAACAAATATTTAGTTAGGTTCCTTAGATAGATCACTCAATACCTAGAGTAGGGTAAGAAAACCAAGTATATGAGTATTAGGAGAATACTCAAAAACTCAATGTTACACATGAATAGATTGGTAGTTCACCGAGTCATGAAATGAATAGATCGGTTGCTCACCGAGTCATTACAGCTGCATATGGTTATCTATTATAAGAATGGTTGTTATGAAATGTGTGTTCTAAATTATGTATTTAGAATAGAAACATTAATCATACAAAAAAAAAAAATTCCTTGTTTCTAAAGTCTTAAAATGGGATTGTTACATCTTGGTATAGAAAGTGAAGGTTGTAGCTCTTGGACCTATTGTGTCCATAATCTGATAAAAACTTGGATTTTCTTGTAACAGAAAATGGTTAGGACAAGGGGAAATGTTGAACAATGCTCCACCTGAGGAAGGAGCAAGCAACAACCCAAAAACTTGATGAGATCCTTGCTGCCCTATTGGACACAAGAGATCGATTGACTGTGCTCGAGAAACAAGTGATGGGTAATGAGGAGGAAGAAGAAGCTGGTAATAACAATCAGCCACCTCTGAGGACAACCCCAATATGGGTGTTGATAATAACAATGTTAATGTGCCTGACTAGCTAGAAAACAAAAAGGCTAGGTTGGCTGTTGAACTCACTAATGATATAAAAAGGATAAGTCCACCTAAGTTTGATGGCACCACATTAGGTGATGGAGCTGAGAATTGGCTCAGTGAGATGGAGAAGTACTTTGCAATAAGGAACTTCTCAGAAGAGACCAAAGCTATTTGGGGAGCATATCAGCTTTCCCATGAAGCATCTTCATGGTGGGACAGCCGGAAGGTTGAGCTAAACATTGATGAAACTAACATCACTGGGATCAATTTAAAGGTTATTTTAGGCAACGATGGCTACCACAACTTTATTATGATCAGAAAATGACTGAATTTCAGAACTTAGCTCAAGGGAAGTTAACTATAACTGAGTATTGGGAATGGTTTATGAAACTTCTCAAGTATGTACCTCAGTATCAAACTGACGAGAAGTTCAGGATATGAAAATTCATCATGGGATTGAATCCCATTATTGGAGGAGAGGTTGATGTTCACAGCCCAACCACTATGGAAGGGGTTGTTGAAAAATCCATAAGGTAAGAACAAAAATTAAAAGCTATTTCTACTCACAAGGAAGAGGTACGGAAGAAAGTTCCAAACTCTTCTTCAACTTCTCTTGCACCTAAGAAAGGACCATGGAAAAATTTTGGTAACAAAAGTAAGTTTCCAACCGATATGAATAAGAAGACAACAATGAATAAGACTGCTGGTAATACATGGAACAATTTTTCAAGAATAATAATAACGGTGAAAACCCTATGGAGGTCAGAATGATAACTACAAGGCTGGGAATAATTCTGAGCCCAAAAAGGGACCAGTAGGAGGCTGTTATAACTATGGAAAAGATCATTACGTGAATCAATGTCCTTTGAAGAAGGATGATCGTAATCAATAACACAAGATACATGTTGTAGTAGCTGACAAGCAAGTTGAAAAGCAAGTTACACCTATTGAAGTTCCTGGTAAGTTATTTGGCATACCTGTAACTATTCTTTTTGATACACGGGAGCTACTGAATGTTTTATTTCTAGTAAACTTGCTTCAAAACTTAAAAGAAAAGATGGAAAAATGGATAAATCATGGACTGTACATTATGGTAATAATTTATGTTCATACAGTTAGTATGTGTCTTTTTGGGGCAGTCCTTGACTTACCTAGCTTTTCCACTGAAGTTGATCTCTATGTTGCACCTTTGGGATCTTATGATATAGTCATAGGTGTTAATTGGTTAGCTGAGCATAAAGAAAAAGTGGACTATTTTGAAAAACATATTAGTTGTTTGGATGATCTGCAGAAAAAAAGTAGAGATTCAAGGTGTAAAACGAGGAATTTCTGTTAGGAAATTGTTAGCTATGTAACTTAAAAAGGCCAAAAATAAGGGTTGTACCTTATATGTAGTAAAAATTTCTGAATCTGAAAGAAAATAGTGATTTCATGGAACGTTATCACTTCGTTATGTTACGGAACTACGGTGATGTGTTTCTGGAAGAATTACCAAGATTACCACCCAAAAGGGAGTTTGACTTCATGATAGAAATCAAACCAGGTACTGAACCTATTTCTAAAGCACCTTATCAAATGACTACCATAGAGTTAGTAGAGCTTAAGGCTCAGTTACAAGAACTCTTGTCTAAGGGTTTGATTAGGCCAAGTGTTTCACCTTGGGGAGCACCGGTGATCTTTGTGAAAAAGAAAGATGGAACACTCAGATTGTGCATTGATTATAGGATGTTAAACAAAGCAACAATCAAGAATAGATACCCACTTCCTAGAATTGATGATCTATTTGATCAGATGCGTGGGGCATCAATATATTCTAAGATAGACCTTTGGTCTGGATATCATCAATTATGAATTAAGGAAGAGGACATTCATAAAATGGCTTTTAGGACAAGGTATGGACATTATGAATTCACGGTTTTACCCTTTGGATTAACGAATGCACCTGCAGCTTTTATGAACTTAATGAATAATATCTTTCAAGAATACTTGGACAAGTTTGTGCTTGTATTCTTGGATGACATTCTCATATATTCTAAAAGTATTGAGGAGCATCATGAACACTTGAAAATAGTCTTGGAAATTCTGAGAAAGAGATGGTTATATGGTAAACTATCCAAATGTTCTTTTTATGATGTTGAAGTTCACTATTTGGGGCATGTTATAAGTAAAGATGGGATTGTAGTAGATCCTTCTAAAATTGTAGCTATAATCAAGTGGCCCGCACCCAAGAATGTACATGAAGTTAGAAGCTTCATGGGCCTTTGCAGTTATTATAGAAAATTTGTTAAGGATTTTTCCAAGGTGGTTGCACCAATAACTTCATTATAGAAGAAGGATAAGAAATTTGTTTGGGATGATAAATGTGAATCTACCTTTAAAATTTTGAAAATTCAGTTGACTTCAGCACCTATTTTAGTTGTACCTGATCCTAATGGAGACTTCACGGTTGTAACGGATGCATCTGGGGAAGGTCTTGGAGGTATTTTGTTACAAAATGATCATGTCATAGCTTATGAAAGTAGAAAACTTAAGTTACATGAGTTGAATTATGCTCCACATGATTTAGAGCTTGTTGCCATAGTTCATGCACTTCAAGTTTGGAGGCATTATCTGCTTGGTAAACCATTTGAGTTGAAAACTGATCATCTTGGACTGAAGTACATTTTCACTCAACCAAATCTGAATGCAAGACAATGAAGGTGGTTAGAGTTTTTGTCTCAGTATGATTTTGACATAAGTTACATTAAAGGAAAAGAGAATAGAGTGGCTGATGCTCTAAGTCGTAGGAAGCACATTTATGCTCTTATAACACTAAGAACTTAGTTTAAGGATGAAGTAAAAAGTGCTATGGAATCTGATTCTTACTTTCAGCAAGTAAAAATAGTGCTTGTTGTAGATCCAAAAGATGAAAGGTATAAAGGTTTTCACTTTGATAATGAGGGAATCTTACGATATGAAAATAGAGTATACGTACCCTTACCTAATAATTTGAGAAAGAAATTGTTGATCGAGTTTCACAATTCACCTTTTCTGGACACCTTGGCATTACAAAAATGCTTGCTGACATAAAACAACAATACTTCTAGAAGGGAATGAAAAAGGATGTTATAGATTTTGTGACTCATTGTCTAGAATGTCAACGGGTAAAAGTGGAACATATGCATCCAGCTGGTTTATTGTATCCTCACAACATACCACAAGTACAAATGGTAGGTAATAAGCATGGATTTTGTACAAGGATTGCCTATGTCAAGAAATAAACATGATGTTATTTTGGTAGTAGTTGAAAAACTAATGAAAGTAGCTCATTTTATTGTTGGAAATCTAAAGGATGATTCTCCTGTTTTGGCTAAAAGATTTGTACACAAAATTTTCAGATTACATGGGGTACCTGAATTAATCATATCTGATAGAGACCCTAGAATGACATCAAGGTTTTGGCAAATGCTTAACGCAGCTCTTGGCACTAAACTGAATTTCAGTTTCTGCGTACCATCCGGAAACGGATGGACAGACCAAAGAGTAAATCAGGTTTTGGAGGATATGTTACGGATGTACTGTATGGATCAGTAGTATAAGTGGGAGGAGTACCTTCCATTAGTTGAATTTGCATACAATAATACATATCATGCTTCTCTTAAGATGGCACCTTTGAGGCACTTTATGGAAGGAAATGCAGAACCCCTGTTAGTTGGGATAGCATTGAGGATAGAGAAGTAATAGGACCTAAAATCCTAATGGAAATGGAACAACAAGTTAAAATGATTTGTGAATGCTTGAAAGAAGCAGTAGATAGGCAAAAGAGTTATGCTGATTTAAAATGGGTTGATAGGAAATTTGAGCTTGGTGAGAAGGTTTTTCTTCGTGTTAAACGAAAAAGAGTTCTATAACTTTTGGAAAGGCTGCCAAGTTATCCCCTCATTATGTGGGACCTTTTGAAATAGTTGAAGTTATAAGTCTTGTAGCTTATCGTTTAGCACTACCACCTACTGTCACGAATGCATGATGTTTTCCATATTTCTTTGCTTAAGAAATACATTTCAGATTTATCACATGTGTTAAATTGGAATTCCTTGCAGGTCCAAGACCCAGGAATAATCATGGTTAAGCCCATTCGAGTGCTGGAAACTCACCAATTGCATTTAAGAAATAGAGAAATAAGTCAATGTAAGGTCCAAGTGGGACCAGTTTAACAAGGAGAGTGCAACTTGGGAAAATCTAGAAGATATGAAAACTACTTTTCCATATCTATTTGAATAGAATTGAATCTATTGACTGATAAATTTTTATGAATTTATCCTTTATGACATTAAGTAAGCCAGTTTTGGGCAGATATTTACTTGATTTGAATAAAAGTTATTTAATACTGATTTCTGGAACTATAAGGTTTTGAAATAATTGACTAGGATAAGAGAAATGAATGAATTGACTGTCCTTGATATAAATTATTAAAAGAGATAATCATCGGGATGATGATTCTTTTTAGGAGGGGAGCATGTAACACCCTTGACTATTGTTATTTTCCTCCTTTGCATTCAAGTGTTGATATGTGATTTTTCCTATGAGGATATGTTCTCTTGATTATGGGAAATCATGCTTGATATGGTTAAGTCTTTTTTGCTCTTTAGATCTTTTGATTGAACTGGAATGTTTCCTAGATTCATTTTTCACTTCTTATATGTGTGTGCATTCTGATTTAAGGAAAATTGTAAACTTATCTATTTATATGACTCACCCTTGGATCAATTTCAGTGATCCAAGGAATGTTTTAAATCTATTTGGAATGAACAACTGATGAATTGGCATTCCATGAACTAAGAGCATATGGACTGAACTTAGTAGACGTAAGCTCTTTAATTCTCTTTTTGTGTGAAAATATTTCCATTCAGGGGAAAGTTTTGTTGGATCTTTGGAAATCGGCCCTGGTAGGTCATTACTGGCGTAATTGGGATTTCAACCTATTCATGGCATTAGAGAAAACTAGAATCCTAAACTAGGTGAAAGTATCTCCTACCTAAGCTATGATTACTTGATGTAATTTTGATTCTGACCTAAACTCGGTACTAAGGAGTTGGAAGGGGTTGCTAAGTATTAAAACTGGAACCTAATACTACAAGGCTATATGATGATCTAACTTAGTGCTTTAAACTATGGCATTTTTGTTACTTACCTATGTGGAATTATCTAACCTAATTGCTAAGGACCTATGTTAGGGGTTAGTGGTTAGTGTTATATCCTAAGGTATAAACTTTAAGTTACCTAAGATCTAACCTAAGCCATTTATCTATCCTAAGTTATTGGCATGAAAGGGAAACTAAGGGTCGCAAGTGTTGGGTGATGGTTCCTAGGGCATTTAAGATGTTGATAAGGATGGAAGGACTGGTGGTACTGCCAACTTTGGTAGGGGCTAATTAGGTTGGCGGAAGCCTAGGTGGAAGTGTCACTAAAATTTGAAATGCTTGTTAAATGTGACTTGGCAATAGCCAGAATTGGGGGCGGTGGTAAATAGGAGGATTGAGCGGGAGATTTGGGATTAATGAAATTAATTGTTTGGTTTTGAGCCCGAACCACTTTGGTAGGCATGCCAGTGGATTTCACAAGGGTTGTTTCATTGTGCATGGTCTCTGATTTTTACTCTGCATGAACTCTGGTTTTTCGAACCAGCAGATTAAACTACACTTCATGACTATTTTTGAGGTTTCCAATCTATTTTCATTTCATGGAATTTATAAAAGGCATTGTGGAAGAAGCATATGGTTGTTTGATCTTTCGTGGAGAAGAGGAGAAGAAATGAGTTCATCTCGTGGTCTTCTTTGATTTTACAGTGACACTATCAGGCATGATAGGCTCTAACTGTTAAAATATTTTGCTCTCTTCTAAATGATTTCATTGAAACAACTCTGCTCTGTTAGTTTAGTACATTGCATGTTGCCTGGTTATTTGTTATTGGGTTTATAAATCTTGCTCTTCTTGGTTTGAAATCCTTTACAAAGAATAATCTTGATTAGATTTTCGTTATGTTAGTATTAGCACATGAAAATCTATGCAAAAAGGGAACTCTGTAAGTTGCTTAGCATAATGTGATCTGGTAATCATTGGTATTGGTTTTCTTGTTTAAAACATATTGTTGTTTCTCACTGAGTTTTCTTGGAAGAATGTGGGTTCCTCTTGTTTCTTTTAAATGAATGAATGTTAAAACTGGATAGACCCATGTTTTTGTTTAAGGAACCTCACCTGCAACTAGAGTTTAGTTGATACTTGTTGTCTTATGAGCTCTATTGATTGGGTTTCGAGATTCTATGATTTTGTGACTTGTTTCTTAGTTGTAATAATCGGGATGTGTTGTAGATGGGTTGTTCTTGTTTTCCAACTTGTTAAAACTCTGTTTGTTGTGTGTTATACACAAGAAAACTTGGGCCTGTAGTGAACCCGTATTTGGTTGGAGTAAATGTTTTATGTGACCCTATAAGTTTTAAAGGGAGTTCTTAATGAAAATGGTTTGATAGCTATGGAGTATAGACTGGACTCTCTGTTTATAATCTTTCAATTCATCCTTGTTGTTAACTAAGGGTTGAAAGATGATTATGTAAACTTTTCTTTAACTAAGGAAGTTTTTAATGTTTACTCACTACTCCATTCTTGTTCTTGATGTGGAAGTTTCTATTAGTTCAATGTGGGTAATATATTGAAAGGCTATTCAAAGAACTTGTTTCATATTGATTGTAATGATGACTAGGCATGGTGTCAGCCCAACTAACCGAAACCTCTGGTTTTCTTTGTATAATTGTTAATCGTTAAGGGATTTAACTACCCACTATTGGATGCATTGGTTGAATGTTTGAATTGATGAGAACACGTGCTGAACAAGATGCTTGGGTTATAATTTGAGCCTGGAACACAAAGGAATTGGTTGAAAATATTGCAAGATCTTCATTTGAAATATAGCCTATTTTGAATGAACTTTGGTAAACTTTGAACCGAAATGATATAGTTGCATGTTTGGATAATTGCATGTGTATTGAAGGAAACTAGAAATGATAGTCTACAAATTGTTTGGTAAACTTTTAATGTTGACTTTAGATTGTTTAGTAGTTATCATTCTCATCACATGCATGCTAAAGGATTAGTTGAATGTATTTGGGATGAAACTGGAAATGATAGTTTTGCCTAAATTTCTAGGTAACCATGAAAGGTTTGACTTGAAATCATTTTGTAGTTTCTAATCCTGTTAGGAATTCAATCTTTTACTTCAAGAGTGACAAGTTGAGAAGTAAGCATTTAATTCTGTCTTGACTAAACACTGGGTAAATTCTAAGTATGAGTTCTTACTCGGGTTTCAATTCTTGATTGGGTTCATTGAATTAATATAGAGTTTATATGGAATTATTAGAACTCTTATTATGTGTATAGCCTTCACTATTTTAATGAATGAATGAAAGGGAATACTTGTTTGATTGGGAGATCTTGTTTTAACAGGGTTATAAGTTTCTCCTTTTTGCTTTAAAAGTGTTTGGATCTCTTCCTTGGAACCCTTTTATTCATTTGTAAAATTGTTATTGGATTGAAAAAGGAACTATTATTAATGATAGTAAAATAGATGATTGTTGTGGTAGGTACACTGTCTGCTTTGCTTCTTTTAAAAATAGTTGGAATGAATTCAGCTGTAAGGACTTACGATGGAATGTTCTTAGGATAAAGTTGAACATTGTTGGTTAGCCTTCTTTTACTTATCTGCATTGTAATAGAAAAGAAGGTGAATGATGACTAGTTGTTGAAAATGGGGAATACAAACTGGGGACTGGGTGATATTCTCTCTCTCCTTATTGGGTATTCTTATTTTATCCTGTTGCGATGAACATCTTAATTAATGTTAGATGAATCATCTTAATTTAGATCATGATGTAAGAAACCTTTTTATCTTAAGATAAATAACTTAGTATCTATTCTATTGTGGTGAAGTTGGAATATAAGGTGATAGTATGATCTATTGTATTTTAAAGGGAATCAATGGAATAAATATCATGTTAAAATGTTAGGATTGATAATATTTAACATATTCCACTCTTCCCCTTTTGAAGTGATTCAGGATGTTATTTCTCTTCTTAACTGATTGTAATTACTTACGCCTACTGTATGATATACTAATTGATCCTTAAAGCAGGGTTGTTTTATGGAAACAATTAGTTGAGTGCATTTCATTTTAAGGTTTAGTGCTTATCATGCTCAGTTCATTGAACTGACTCATGCTAGTAATTTTTGCAGATGGACAACGTAAGTGATAAAAGAAGGCACAAACTTATATGATGCATTGGTTGTTTTAAATCTGATTCTTTTAAAGAAATCTGATTGGCATAGATTGTACTGAAAAAGAAAAGTTATATTCTTTTGAGGAAAGGTTGTTGTTATGTCGTGTGTCTAAGATGCATAGATTTTGTAAATGTATAAGTTTGACTATGAATTGAAAGTTGAGAATTTTCTGGCATTGGTTGTATAAATTCTCTTGTACCTTTGTTGGTAGGATGGTATCTTGTCTTGAGGATATTCTACTTATTATCTATATGGTTGGATGTGAATTTTGATAAAAAAATTGTAAAAGGGACTTAGAGGAATTCCCTAAGTAAGTTGTAGTTAAATAAGGGGTAGAATGCAACATTCTTATCTAAGTATTTCATTATATCATGTGATGTGAAGTAAAACTATAATGAAAATTGTTGAGATTATAAAGGACATAAATGGGGTGTATTATACCCTAGCATTTTACTATAGGAGGAAGACTCTTCCTCTCTAACAAAGATATACTTAAAAGAGGAAGATATGATTGCAAAACATTAAGACTTAATTGTAATAAGTCTGATAAGTTTCAGCCTATTAGGTTGTTACAACTCCTTAAGTGGTCAAATCATTTTATAAGAAAGGAACTTGTGTTGTTGTTGTCCTTTTTTGGATAATGGGATTTTATGCCAAAACTAACCAATCTGGAAGCAACCTTTAGTTAATTAAGTTCTTAGGATTAATTAAAATCTGACTCTTAATAAGGACGTAAAGAGGGTTGGACTCGGGGTTAGTTGGGCTGCTGAACATGTCGTCTATTAACCCAATTTAACTTAACATAAGTAAACTCTTGGAGGTATGTACATCCTAATGAGGTTATTCTGTAGGATGTTGGCACATGTCAACTTGTAGGGTTGTACCTTGAGAAGATTAGGATCTTCTCGAGGATACAACATAGTATAGTTAACATGTGGCAACACCCTTTTGCATTGATCATCAAGATCTACACACCTTTGAACTTGAACAAGTTTTCCTTCTAGGTTTGGATAGTAACATAGTTAGGATATGAAGTAGCCCTCTAGGACTCAGGGTACCTTGGCACATGGGGTTAACCCTAGGTTGACCCAATATGCCAATTTATCCTAAGTCTTTGTGAGCCTCTTCATATCATGACCTATGTTGTTACCCTAAACTAGAGTAAACCTTGGGCAAGGGGACTGACAGAAGTCAGTATAAGACATTCTAGATAACAATGGAGTGGGGTGAAGGACGTATTCTAGATTGATGAGTATGCCATCAAGGAATAAGATATACAAACAGTATGTTAGAAATCTTTGGCCAAAGTATCACAAGTTGTTGATTGCGTTGTCCTATGTCACCTAGGCTAAGGATCATGATGCCGATGAATATTGGTAACAAATATTCAGTTAGGTTCCTTAGACAGATCACTCAATACCTAGAGTAGGGTAAGAAAACCAAGTATATGAGTATTTAGGAGAATGCTCAAAAACTCAATGTTACACATGAATAGATCGGTAGTTCACCGAGTCATGAAATGAATAGATCGGTTGCTCACCGAGTCATTATAGCTGCATATGGTTATCTATTATAAGAATGGTTGTTATGAAATGTGTGTTCTAAATTATGCATTTAGAACAGAGAACATTAATCATAAAAAAATTCCTTGTTTCTAAGGGATTGTTCCATTTTGTCTATCTCCTCCTTAACCTTCATGTGCAAATTGGGATTCATCCGGTAGGGCCTCTTCCTAACTTAGGGCATGCACCATCCTTTAGCTTTATCTTCATCTCCCCCAAGGAATGGTGAATGAATTTGAGCTCATGGCACTCGCATGGGAATAAATCTGAAAATTCACGTAACAAATCAATGATCTTAGAAACTCTTTTCTCCAACAAGTAATATCCAATAATAGCATCCTTAGGTTCTTCTTCTAAACCGATGTTAACCTTCTTTGTCTTTAAGGGCTCATGGTAGGCACGTGTGCAAGTATCAACACTGTCCACTACCTCACCCATCCCTATAGAATGGCTAACATCCAAGCTTTCCAATTGATCTCCATCAATCACATACACCAACTTTCCTTTCTCCTTTTCCAAACACATGCGCTCAAGGTATGACTCTTTTGTTTCCTCTACTTATTCTTCAAATCACACCTCCAATCCTGGTTCACCTAGTAATCCCAATAGCCTATACTCTGCCATGGCACTATCCCCCATGGTAAGGTACTTGATACCCTACAAGGCCTTATCAACTGATGGCTTAGTACTCTGATACTCAAAGGTTTGAATAAGGATAGCCACAAGCTCTTACCAGTTCCATGTTTGGCAAACATGTCTCCAAATGAATGTACTATGCACATGCGTAACCCTGCAGTGTAGAATACAACTTGTGCACCTAGAGGGATGGTGGCAAAGCTTCACGTGGATTCTCTCTAAACCCATTCACACTCCCGGATATGGAAATAGGCGGGCTCCTTCCCATGGTAGTACTTGATGGTGGTGGGCACGTTGTTTCCTAGAGAATCGATAAAAATAGCAATTCTAACCTCACGCCACTCCAAAAGGCTCTCCTGATGTGTAACCCACCACCGTGTAGCTGTGTTGTGCTAAGCAGACATAACTTAACATCCTTCTCTGTTCCTTCTCATTATTCCTTTGGGATTCCACCTCCTATAGAAAGATCTCAGGGAAGGCTCCTCCTGAATACTTGGGCAACTCTTTTCCTCCTAGGTGTTGGACTATGTATGCCTTTATTACCTTGGTCACTGACCCTCTCAACTACCATCCCATCAATTCATAAGTCCCCCACATTGAATTGTCACATGCTAGACTGGTGGTATCACTTACTGACTGAGCATCCTCAAACTAGATAACTCTATTAGTAGGATGTATTATCTTTGGGTCCCTAATTGAGCGCATGTATATCCTATCCAGAACTTCTTCCCCCAAAGGTTCAATATAGGGTGTCAAATTCCCATTAGCCAAGCCCTTTATTGAATTGAAGGTTTGCATTGTTCTTGTAACACCATGGGCACCCAAGTAGACGAGAATTTTTGCCTCGGTGAGGGCCAAGACTTCGAAGTCCCCAATAAACTTAGATCCCTAGATAGTAATAGATGCATCCTTTAAGATGCTGATGGGAATTACCTTAGTATTATTTTCCATATACAACATATTCGAAGATGGCTGTAACATAGGTCTTCCCATCTCATGGAACACATCCAAAGTTAGAACATTAACCTCTATTCTAGTGTCAATGAGGATATTACTAAGAAGCCATCCATCTATAACTGCATTCAACATGATCTCCTTTTCATAGTCAAGGATGTGAGGGGGAAGGTTTACATGTAAGACCTACCTCTCACACTCTCCTCCGGTGCGTGGTACCTTCTCTCTCAACCATGATCCTAGTAAGGGAATGATATTATCTTTCCTTAGCATTTTACACACCTCCTTGACCTCATCCAGGTCATCCTTTGGTGCCTCGACTCTCCTTCCTTGTTCCTATCTCATGCATTGCTCCTTTAGAAACTAGATTTCCCCTTGTAAGCTCTGAATGACATCCATAGTGTCTTGATATACCTCCTTCTGATGCACAGGGTCTAGATACTTTCCATGAACTACTTCCTCCCTTGAAACCAGGTTCTTCTATCTTGGTATCTCTCTTATGCGCATAGATTTTGCCCTTGTTGTTACCAAGATAGGATCCAAACCTACATCTCGTGTTACCTGAGGCATCCACTGGGTGTCTTCCTTCTTAATACTAACCATTGCAGCACCCTTGTCTTTCCGGTGCTGCTGATTCATGTGCTCAAACAATTCCAGGGAACTCCTCATACTTATGCTTCTTTCGCACCACGAGCACTATAATAGGTCTAGGCATTCACATTTGTAATGATATGTAGATCCATAGTTGAAACAGGTTCCACACGGGAACTCAGTCCTTCCTCCTTCATGGTTACCATGACCATAGAACCCTCCTTGAAAACCTCTTCCATGAACACCTCCATTTGTGTGCTCCTCATAATGGTGATCATCACCCTTGGAACTACTGGAAACACTAGTCTGGCGTACCCCATGATCAATGGCCTCATGGATATGATCAATGAGCCTACAATCCTTAGTATCATGGGTTGTAGAGGTGAAAATATTATAGTAACAAGATACATTCTTGGATTGCACACTGTAGCAAGGGACACCTACTTTTATCATGGTCCGCATGAAAAATTTCACAATCTACTACCACAATGCGTATCTTATCCTCCGGAGGTAGTTATCCTTAACGTTCCCCTCTACTTCAAAATATGTGCACCACAAACCACGGTGAGTCTCATGGGTGAGTTCGTAGATAGCTTTTCAATTGCTTGGCCATAGTAATAATCTGAGCCTCCAGGAATGGGCTAACACTAGTATCAACACTACCAATAGCCTCAACATGCAAAGAAGCTCCCAATGCCTCACGCGAGTCTATACAATTTTTATGAGAAAAGGACCTTCTAAAAGGAGTGATCAACCCTCCAAAAAACCACTAAGCATGCTGTGAAGGGTGAATATCATATGATAATTTAGACAAGAGAGTCTTAAAGCACGCATCATACTCCCGCACACTCTCTATCATTCCTTGTTAAATCTCCTTCAAAGTGTTGATGCTCTTCTACTCAAAATCAAGAATGTGAAATTATACCAAGAATGCATTCTTTAAAGCAGTATAGTCCACCACTGTCTTATGAGGGTCATACTTCCTATACCAACTATGTGTGCACCCTTACAATGTGGTTGCAAACTGACTAGCCTTCCATTCTGGGGTTTTGATACCCTTTGTGCACCATAGTAGTTCACACTTGTGAACATGTTCCACAACATCCTCAATACTATGTAATTGGGAAAATGTAGAGACATTTCAAATAAAAATTGTGGGGGTGGTTAGGCCTCGAATCCTTCCGATCCAGAGCCTTGGTTTCTACTGTGTTTCCTTCACCACCGATCCACCAGGTCCTAAACCACCAGATCCACTATGCCAACTAGGTCTTGAACAACCAAATCCATGAGACCCACCAGATCCTATTCCTCTTGAACCACCAGACCCACCAGGTCCACTAGGTCCTGAACCACCAGATCCACGGACTCCACCGAGGTCTTAAAGTGAGTCGTACCAAAGGTCCCCACGGTTGCACTAAGTTACATGCGTATGGTCTGTGACAATGCCCCATTGCCAATAGTATACCCTGCACCACTCCTAGACATGAGACCAAAAGCTTGTGTGTCTATACCTTGCCCAAAAATTCCTAACACTGGGTTGGTGTTTGCAGCCATAGAAGGCCCAAACGAGAAATTATACCTCCTAGGTGTAGACCAATCACTTCCAATGTAACCAACTAGATTGGAAATATTTTCCCCCGATCACGGAAAACCAAGCACCGGTGGTCTAGTCACTAAGGGGCTCAGATGCGCATGAGCAGTTCTTCTTTTCTGCATGAGGAAGTCTCATACGTGCTTGCCAAGATGGGGTTGCACAGAATACTCGGAGTTCCATCTCTCTTTCACATGCTTCAACCTACTTGAGTCATCTTTCCTCCCTATCCTTCTCCGTCGCAACATCTGCCATCTTCCTCCACCCTAGCTTCCTCACCCAGTGCTCAGAATGGTTTAGCCGGCCATTGGGAATGCCTCTAAACTCATGGTAATCATCAAGATCTTCATAACCAAGGGAAAACACATATAAATGATCCTCTGGGCTCCCCAGAAACTCAAACTCGAAACCTACGAACGGGGAATATGTGGAAATGGCGTACTCTAGAGTGTAGCTAGTTAATACTCCTTTCCACCAATGATCCACAACACGGGTCCACATCATATCTGCATCCTATAGTCTCTAGTATTCTTCTTGGGTCCACACATGTGATCCATAACACCAACTTGATCTAGATACATAGGTTGTGAGCCATTCATACAGTTCCACTGGGAAGTAGTAGAGAAAAGTCTCATATAGATCATGGTAGAGGTTCTCTTCTACCCATCTATGTGTATTAAATTTAGTTCTAGTGCTAAATATCTTATAAAATTCATCCTCCATTCTCTTCAACCATGATTCGACACTTTCCAAAGTTAACTACTCTGTCATTATTCACTACACTGAGACCATGATGAATGTTAACTCCCATTACATCTTCAAAAAGAGGTCCTGGCAACGAAACCAAGATGTAGTCATTTTTAACCTTAGCATAAAAGAAAGGAACCCCATGTACACCAGCCTATCACCCAATGAAAGCTGGGAAATCACCCGAGGCATGCGTAGGTACCGAGTCTCTCTTTTATGTGAGTTTAGTGGAAAACATCATCTATGATTTTTGTTTAAAATAATTTCAAATGGGTTTAGGACATATAAGAACCATAGGGATTAGAACGTCCTCTAGATTCTTGCAGTCATTTTAGATAGAGCACTTAACAGAATCTATAACATGTATCATATCAAAAATAATCATACAAGCATCCATACTCAGCATAAAAGGAAAGATAACTCATGAGAGAGAAGTATGCATCAGAATCATTGATATTCATGTATATATAATAGGTAATCTCATTACATCCATGGAGCTATTATAGAATGTCACAGAGAAGTAGACCGTAATCATGCACTACAACTAGACTAAATGTAACTAAGCTACCAAAAAGAAAATTACAATCCCCATGCCCAATACATCCTTTCCCGAATATAATTATCCATTAACAGAGTTCTTGCAGTATTTCTATAGAGCTCTGTTGATACCCCATTGTCTCCTATTTACTCTGTAGACACTTGTATTTATAGCTTTTCTAGACTACCAATTCATCCTTCAATGCCCTCAGATATGATGCCAAGTGTCTAAATCTAGTCCTCCATGTGAGCATGCTCCTCCAGGCCTGAGCTTCCCACTTTATCCCATGATGTTCTTCTAGAAGATTCTACCATAGGCATGCTCCTTCCTAGGCCAACCTATCACCAGGCTGGCACCTTATCCATGCGTAGTCGGGTCATGCTTTTCATGTGTTCTACCCCAAACATCCAATTTTTCTAAGTCTTGAACCCTTGGTTTTGTCTGCGTGCATCGCATGTGCCACGTGCTTCCTTAAACCCTTTTCTAAAACCCTGCCTTACACGCTTTGTCCTCCATGCATTTCTTTAAGCTGGGACATTGTGTGCCTATGTGCCTTTTTGTACCTAGTCAATATTCTAAGGGCCCAACAAGTAAGTAGCTTTCTTATCAAATGCATCTGAATAATTTATCGGACATGATTCATCATATGGCCTCAAATTAATAGGCACTCTTCTCAATGTCTTATTAAAAATTGTATTGAAATCATGCACTCGATTCATTAGGATTCTTTTTTATATTTTAAAATTATGATAAAAGAGACCTAGGGTCTGTTTTATCACCATACTACATTCTAAAAGCATTTTTCTTCTTTGTCCAAGTATCAATGGAATTATCTGGAAAATATTTATACAAGTCCCTTGTATCTTCTTCTAGAGTATGGATAAAAAATTTAATGTACACATCCTCAAATTCTATTTCAAATTCCTCCATCATATTGACAAAGAGCTTTAAGTGTTGATCACCAATGATTGCATTATTTCCTTGAAACTTAGGAAATCTATTTCTTACATCTTGTGGCACAACATTTGGATATCCATCCATACCTCTAAAATTGATGGGACTAAAAGTATTAACAACAAATGGAGGTCTAGGTGGAGGCTGAGCCATATTATTTTGAGGAGGTGATCTTATAGGAGAAACAAAATGATGAGGAGTGAGGGGTCTATGTGGTATAGGGATACTAATTCTCAAAATGGATGTTCTCTAAAAACTCTGTTTCTTGGAAGATCCTATCAACTTTGGAGAATATAGGGATAGAATGAGATGCAAATATTTCAAATACAAAAGAAGGACCCTCTCTAGTTTGAGAATTTGGATTTATAAAGAGACTACCTGATTTAGAAGCACTTGAGGAAGTATTGCAATCTTCAATCACAGGTTGATTAGTTTCACCAATAGAGATCTCTTTTCTTGATGCTTGATCTCCAACAACCTTCCAAATTCTTCTTCCTTCTAAATTAGACTTTCCCAACTCTTGAAAAAACCTTCTACTAGTGTCCCTAGCAAAGAAAAATCTTCTTCCTTCAATATTTGTAGGTAACAAATGACAAATCTTACTTGATATATTTTAAGACACTAGTATTTATAAAGAATTTAAATAGAATGGAGTCACCACTAAGGATTTTAACCTTACTTTGTGCAAATGCACTATGAAAGATCTATCAAATGTATGTCAATACCAGATTTATGTAAAGCTTACAAGATCTACTCTTCTTCTACCCAAATTTATCAATAATGATACAAAATTTAGTGCAATAACTATATAAGCTAGAAATATTGTACTCAGAAATCACAACTTTGAACAATTCTTACAGATCTGAACAAATAATGATGTTTAAGCAATGTTTTTTCACTTTAAAATCTATAAAAAGCATTACCAGGGTCTATACGTGTACACCTTTGTTCAAATACTTCAAATATTCCCTGGCAATAGTGCCATGAGTATTAGTATCCAAATTTTTTCTCCTTTTCAAGCCGAGAAGCAACATATATTAAACATGGAGCTTAGAGATAGATAGATCATAGTGTGTGTTGTTTTATAGCCAAGGATGAGATCTAATTGGCCCTTTGTCACTCAGATTTGTGGAGAGATAGATAACACCTTCAAGAGGATTTGACCTGTCCTCACTACTTTAGGCCATGCCTCTTGACTGAGGTGAGAGGACCCTTAGTATAACCTCTATTTGATGAAGGAGATGGAGGTATCCTTATTTTGCACAAATTTCATGAAGAAAAACTTACGAAAGTATGGTCAATGCTCCATAATTTAACTCTCAAGAGTTGTCACTTCTAAAAGATGGAGATACTTTTAAAACAAGGCTAAGGTTACTTAAGACACTATGGGATCTGATTGTTACGCATATTTTTAGTGAATGGATTTTTTTCCTTTGTTGATAAATAGGCTAAACAGGGGTAATTAAAGATGGATTTATGGTTTTGAATAATTTTGGTGAGAGATTATGCACGTTAAAGTTGATTATACCAGATCTCGAGAAATTTCACAAAAAATGGACAACTCAACAACAGAAAACTTTAAAATAGTTAAGACATTCCTTCAACAAGAAGGTGTGCTTCAATGGAGGCCCACATGAACACGTTTTCACACAATATTTGAGAATCTAGCACAAAAGCTCAAGTTATAAGAGTCAATTAAACACCAAAATCTTTCATCAATCATGACTAAGGTACACCCAAAGACTTATAGACAATCTTTATCAACAAATGACATTAGAATGATTTTAAATTTGTTTATCTCATCACGGGATGAAGGATCTTCCTAAAATGAAAATGAAAATGTGACTAAATTGTCATAGGGATGAGATTTTGTGTGATTTCACAAATAATTCAATGTAAGATTGCAATAAGAATGAAAGAAACCATTTGTAGACATTACGAAATAAAGAAAACACTAATTGCTCCAAGATTGACACAAATTAATTTCAAAATTTCTTAAATTCATCAGCAGGGGAAAGCTTCTAGAGAAATATTAGTGCTTGTCAATGGCTATAAATCTATAACCAACTTGACATGATAGAAAATCAAAAATAGAATAAATTAACTAGGTATCTCGGACAAGTTTCTCATAATACAACTTTTCTCAAATTTTTCTTATTAAATTTAATCATCCCCTTTGCAAGAGTATTCTCATTGCATTTATACATTTTTCTCACTCAATTTCCCCCCCAAAAGACAATAATATTCGAGGGACGTTTGCTTGTTACCAATTTGCCTCAAAAAATGACATTTAACAAATTCACATTCAAAAGATTCCGAGTGGACTAGTTGTGGTGATCGGAGTTTCTTGGGCCCTCGACTAATGACTAAGATGTCATGCCACAATTTTTGGTAATCCTTCTAATCATTTCAATTTTGTCATGCAAGAAATCCCCTTTTTAATAATTTACTAGAGGTTGATTATGGATGGATATGACAGTAATCCTTTTTGGCCTTGAGGCAACACCTTTTCATCTTTTGCACTGCTACTTTCATCATTTCATCATTTTCCCTTTCTTTCCTTTGCAACTCGTCCCACATCCACTTCTCTAGTAATTCCCATTTTTGCAAGTGCCCAAGTAATTCCAACTTCAAAATATCAATCTTAACAAATATTGGACTCACAAATTAAGTTCTAAATCAATTCAATGACACTTTATAGACAGAGGCGACAAGGAATTTCATCAAAATTGATGAAAAATAGTGCATATTCACATCTCAAGGAGTGTCGGAGCAAACAATGTGGAAAAATAGATGTAATACACATAAAATGTTGATTCTAACCCTTTTCTACTTTATTTTATAACCATCCACATGTTTCCTTATCACAAATTCAAAGGAGAAGTATAGGGAAAGCTTCCGAACAAGCGCGAGCCTTCCACGTGCCACAGGGCCCAAGAAAAATGACTTTTGGCCTTTGAAAAATTATCATTAAAAAGGAGCCAATGAAAGCCTCCACGTGTCACCTTGGCACACATTTGGTATGGTCCTCAAAATTGGAGACCCTAAACAAGTGTGTACTTACCACGTGTCTTAGTCTGGAAAATTTGTTAAAAAATTTGAAGGGTTAGCGGAAGGGGCCATGTGTCTAGGGTTTGAGACAATTTTCCTTGGCCATTGAAAAGTCCAAGAAAAGGAAGAGTGAGTGGAAGCCTCCAAGTATCCTCCTAGAACTTCTTCAAAATAAAATTTAGGGGCCAGCCCCCAAATAGGCGTGGTCCCTCCATGTATCCTAGGCCTTAGAATATTTCTTTGGAAAATTTAAGTATAGAGCGGAAGTGGCGAAAGCCTCCACATGTCTCCCTATCGAAATTGTTAAGGTGGGACCACCGAGGCTAATCCTCAAATGAGTGTTGGCCCTTGACGTGTCCATGGTCTACCAAATATGCACCAGCCACATGAAAAATTTGTCTAAGTTTTGGCAAGGCCATGGAAACCTCCACGTGTCTCACAGGCGCAACTCGAGGCCAAACCAAAAAGTAAATTTTTAGACGAGCACTGGCCCTCCATGTGGAAATTTTTTGAGTTGAAGTGAGCCTTAGATTTTTAAAGTGCCCCACTGAGGTGCATCCAACCAAAAAGAGCCATGTTTCCATTGATCTTTGAGAAGTAAATTTGACCAGAAAAATACACCCGTCAAACTGTAAAATGTAAGAAAATCACCATTTGAGCCCAGAAATGAATCTTTCTTCAAGGATGGAGAATTTGGAAATGTTATAAGGCCTAAATATGATAGTGAGCTACATCCAATCACATTTCCATAGGTATTTAGGACAAAAATAATAGGAAAACAAAACGTGTTGTGGAAAACAAAAGGAAATGAAAAACCCAAGTTTTACGCCCAAGTTATAGATTCTTTCACATGGAAAGAGGAATGAAAAACAAAATATGGAATTTTTAAGTGATCCTCAACAAAGAAGGGACTGATCATGGCAACCAAATGGAGGATAGAGTTATTATGCATCAATATAGGAGATAGAGAAGATGAAAAAGCCCACAAATTGAAGAACTTTAAGGATAAATGGGGTGAGATCAATTTGAGCACCAACATAGCGTAACCTTACAATGCAAATATTTAGGTCAAGTTTACAAGAAACAAGACGTAAATACCAAAATTGTAGTGACATGATATAAACAAGGTAGCCTTTCCAAGGAAGTTCAAGATGATGAACCACACCTAACTATGATGACAATCCGATGTTGGTATCAAGATCACAAAGACCACCAATGATATGAATACATCTCCACACACTTTAGATGTTTAAATTACCCATCTGCATGAAACATGGATGGGTGCAAATGGACAAAAATTGGCGAAACAATCAATTGATAACGCAAAGGTAGTCACTCTTATTTTGATCAACAAGGTGTAAAAATAAAGTGAGGGAATTAGATCAAAATGGGGATGAAAAATGTTGGCTTTACTTCGATAGATTTTCACCTCGCCTTAAGGCCGAGTGAAAAAATAAGAAAAAGTAACACTTCCAACGATTTTGTGACTAATGATGGCTCACAACTCAACACTGTTTTGAAATGTTCAAAGTGGGCTATTGGCCAAAGAATATCTTCCTAGGTGGTTCTCTCTTCCTAGGTGTTACAAAGCTATCTTAAGTGAGATCTAATTACCCAAAAAGTTGTAATAACTAATTTGGGAGTATCTCGACTTCACTTGACCCCCTTCAAGCACAGTAGGAAACTAGTGCATCTACGTGTACTATCACTAGGGTTTCCATATAGACAACTGGAAATGCTAACTCACAAGGAACAACTATTCAAGTAGGTTGTGCGTAGCACTTCCTATTTAATCTACAAGGTTCCCTCTTGCATGGACTACTTTGGTGTTCCTAGGACCACCCCCATTGTTGTAGCTTACGGCTTATGCCTAAGGGGTTATGTGCTAGTTTAGTTTTAAGCGGATGGGATGTACCCTTATGCGAACCTTCATATATAGTGTTTTGAATGTGGTGTTATTTTTATCTTGTTTAATTTTGATGTGGTTTGCTTGAACACCTTTTGGCAACCTGCATAGAAATTGTATTAGTAGTTTATTTTTTTGTTTCGACTCCACCTTTCTTTGACAAGTGTGTGTTTTGGTCCTACACAATGGGTTAGTGATTTTCCATAAAAAGACTAAACATCATTTCTGATTCTCAAGATCATCCAAGGATGCAAGAGAAGAGCATACGTGACATTTTTTTAGAATCCAAGAATTTTACCAAATGGAAAACAATTAATTCAAAACACACCAATTTAACTCATTTCTACTCAATTAGGACATTCTCAACATTCTCAAAGTGCAAAAAGACCTAAGAATCATTTCTGATTCCCAAGATCACCCCAAAGGACACGAGGGAAGAGCATACATGACCTTAATCTTATAAGAAAGCATGCAAAGTCTATCTAATCTAGAAAATGCATGTAAACATAGGCATTAATTAGATAAAACCTACAAAGAAATTAGCACTTTAACACTTTAATTTGAGAAAACTGAAATGTGCAAAGGCCAAGTCGAACTGAGGCACCTATTTGCTGGTTTAGGCATGTGCACGGGGTTAGGGTGAATACGCCCCTCTATGTTTTTCAAACTCATAGTGTGCTGTGCCACACTGCGAGGTGTCTGCGCTTGATATAGTGGTATGTGCACCAGG
The DNA here is from genome assembly GCA_018340775.1 of Taxus wallichiana var. yunnanensis. NCBI lineage: Eukaryota > Viridiplantae > Streptophyta > Pinopsida > Cupressales > Taxaceae > Taxus > Taxus wallichiana. The sequence goes on from CM031244.1 coordinate 276,025,022, forward strand.
GTAGATAAAAGAGGTACAAAATTCTGATAGAATGCTTGCACCATCCGAGAGGTTCCTATGCCAAGGTTAGGGCATGTGCACCAGCTTGAAAAGTTTTCCCCGCTGCGGTGAAGGTACAGTATGAACAGAGTGCCTGCACCTTTTGATTTAATTTTCCTACACCATGGATAGTGTGCCTATGCAAGGGTTAGGGTATGTGTGCTAGGGTAACCAAACAAAGATAAAAAAATTCAACAGTGTGCCTTCACCACCCAAGAGGTGCCTACGCTAGGGTTAGTGTGCCTATGCCAGGCTTAATGTACTTGTGCCAAGGTTAGTGTGCCTTTGCCCCTCCTAGAGTCAAAGTATGACCACAAGACAAAAAAATCTCACAACACTTCAAATTTTAGTAAGTTAGCTCGAAATTGACAACAACCCATTAGAATGATAGCTCTAAATGAGAACCTACACATATAATACTAGAAAAATCCTAAGAAATTGAACATTATTTTCCATATGTGTATATCAAAGGTTAGCCAAAAAAATATAATTCAAGCTAGAATGTTAAGGGACTAAGGACCCGTCCCACCGGGGTGCCAAATGTGTGCATGGTTTTGTTTAACTAAGTTAAGAAAATTAGAACTAACACCTAGTAGTCCTAATAACAAAGTTAAATCAAAATCTAAACACCATCACGTTAAGAGCTAAGCAAGATTAAATAACAACATCATAACTTTGAAATGGAAATCAAACTAACATGTTAATTATTAAAACCTCTACTCTTTAGATCACCAAAACAACTAAATTGAACCTAGGTAGATTCATGGCAATCAAAGTTGATTGTTTGATCTTTAAGGGATTAGGAATGGAAGCTCATCAAAGCATGGCTACAAGACCACTTTGATTATTTCCATATGACCCAAAAGCTTAAATGGATGAAATGCAAGAATGAGGCTTAGCTCTTCTAATGGTGAAATGCTTAAGGATGAAAAAAGGCTTATAGTGTATGTACTATATGCTTTCTTTTGTTTCTCAAGAATTAGGTGTAAGTGTAAAGGTAGGAGGAGGGATCTTTATATAGCCCAATGGATAGAGGAATCTCTACATCCCTTTATATGTGGGATAATAGAGATGTTGAGTTAGTTGTGGATAAGGGGGGTTTAGAAAGGGTTGAGTTAACTTTAGGAGAGTTTAATTTTTCCTTTAGTGACTCATGTGGATAAAAGGGTTTATTAATTAACTAAAGTGATTAATTAATAGTTGTTCAAGCTTATAAAAGCTTTTTATAGGAATATTATCATGATTTAAATCAACTAAATAATGACTTATTGATTTAATGAAAGGGGAAGCTAATTAATTAATAATAATTAACTAGTCTAGGTAGAAAGAGGTATTAATTAATGTAGATAGAAAGGGGAGCTCAATTGATTAATCTAGATAAAAGGAGAGCTTAATTAATTAGAAATAATTAATTAATCCGGATAAAAAGGGGAGCTAAATTAATTAGAAATAATTAATTAATCTAGATGAAAAGGGAGCTTTATTAATTAGAAATAATTAACTAGTCTAGATGAAAAGGGGAGATTATTAATGAAAGGTCATTAATTACGGTATTTGTTGAATAGAAGAATTAATTAATGATGATAGGAGAGAAGAAGAGCACTATTGATGATATGCCTCTAATTTGTGGGAAAGAGGATAATTAGCACAATTCAAGTATTTAAATTGTTCAAGATAAATTATAGGTGTCTCTGATGAGTGTATGCCTCTAGAAGGATTTTTGATGTTCTTAAGTAATAAAAGGTATTGTTATCCAAAATAAGCCCCTTGCTTATTTTTGGCTAACTTCCTTTCATTCCTTCCTTCCTTGTGCCTCAGTCAAATTTTTTCACTTTTCAGGCACTCAAAATTTTCTAGAAATGGTTTCATCAGATAGAGGATTTTCTCACCTTTCCAGAAAGGTAAAATTTTCCTTCTAACTCCTTGTATTTTGCAAGTTATGGCTCGGTGGAGTTTTTGAGGGAAATTTTCCCTAGGAAGGTCCTGAGACCAATCAAAATGTGCCACGTGGTGGTGGAATGGCGGGGTGGCAGAGGTAAGTTAGAAAATTTTCTAAAGGACCAGTGGGGAGTGAAAAGAAAAACTTTGGCTAGAAGGCCCGCTTGAGACAATAAGAAGATGCCACATGTCCATAAGGCTGGTGGGGGTCGGAGAGGCAGAGTGAATTTGGCAATTTTGCCAAAGTGTTTAAAATGGCGCAGAGGAAAATCTTGGCCTGAGGACCCATGGACCAATGGGAGAGTGACACATGTCCTATTCATGGTGGAAGTTGGGGGTGTGGGGAGAACTTTAGTTTTTTTCCAAAGTGGTTGGGGCGCAAAGGAAAATTTTGGAGCATGCCCCCATGGGTGAATAGGAGAGTGCCATGTAGAAAGCAAAGTAGTAGGGCATAGAGTGATTTTGGAATTTTATTCAAAAATCAAAAAGGTGTAAAATGGTTGTTTAGACCTGTGGACTAATAGGAATGTGCCACGTGGTATCGGAGTGGTGAGGGTGGAGTTTTTGGGAAATTTTTCCCAAATTCAGAAAAGGGGAAAATTTTGGGTTTCAGCTCGCCGACCCGATTTTTGCCCTGTTTTGCCCTAAATCTTCAGAGGGGAATATATTTCGATCCATAGCTCATTTTTTCTTATTTTTCTATCATTGGAAAGCTATTGAATTCCTATACATGATCGAATATTTAATTTTGTTTTTGATGTAGTTTGGTGAGAGAAAAATCAAAAAACACCTTTGGCATGGGGAAAAGAGCATAACCGACATTCAACCACCATTTTTAATGCAGTATGGCTTCCATTCTTCTCTAGCATGGTCAAAAATCTTGGGGAATGAACTTTTAAGGGTACCCATGCTATTTTGATGGATTTTGTCGGTGGTTGAATGATTCCTTTCATTTTTCCCATGTTTCTCCTTCCTAAGCTCGGGTTTTCATTGTTAAAAGCTAGATTTGGCTCATTTGTAAAGGGTTGGACATTTTTATGATCTGTAGGCTCCCTCCTTCACCTTGACAAGTGAATTTTTGGAATATCAAACCTTTTTAGGACTTCAACATTTTTTCTATCTCCTTTTTATTGTAATGCACTGTATTTAAAAATTGAAATGACAATGCAAGCCTTGTGAATGAATTTTCAATCCTTTCTTATGTTGTTTGCTCTATCACGATCTTTTATTAAAATTTTAGCAATTTGTGCATGATTTGTGTTGAAATCTTATAACTGTGTCAATTTTCAGAAGTATATGCTCACCACTCTTTTGGTGTATCACCTTGTTAGTTTAGTTTTATCTTCTTTTCTCTCTTCTATCCTTGTCTCCTTAGTAGAATTAGAGTAGTATTTTGAGTTAAACCTCTGTAAATTTCATGTATACATCTGATCAAAGGACTATAGGAACCAACCTTCAATATGGAGATTTTTCCCATTTTTTCAAGTCCCACACTTGGCGAAAATATTCAGTGTTGTGTAATCACACTAAATGACCCAATTCTCAACCTGCAGATCTGAAGCTCATTTAGGGGGTGCTTCTGATTTACACTAACAGGTATGATGTGGGTTTTTCTCTAAAGTTAAGTTGAATTTGGATTATGAATGCATGATATCATCCTAGTGTGACTGTAATACACTAATTAGATGGTTTAGGGAAGCACCAAAGAAGTTGAGTATGTTTCTTGTCAAGTACCCAAGGTAAGATGCTCAATTTTTGTACTTTTATAATAGCTATGGTTGTAATAAATTGAGTGAGGACAATGGTATGAATTTTCATGGTGTGAATGATGCTTGAGATATTGTCAAAGTTGGTTATAAGGCCACTAAAGATACTTTTCAGGGATCTATGTACTAAAGGTATGATGAAGACTAGAAACATGAGACTAATCAAGTTTTTATTCCTAGATAAGAAATGAAATCCCATGAATGAAGGTAAGGTGGATTGGTATCTCATATATAACATTGTTGGCATGTTCAAGAAGAGTATGCTTCAAATATAGGTATGGTATAGTGGTTTCTTGAAGGTGAAAACAAAGTTTTGGTGAGAAATTAAATTGTTTGCATGCCTAAAAATTGGATGATGGTTTTTAGCTCAAATTAGAGTTATAATTTTCTTTACTCATGTGTATTGGAATGTTCAGATTGCATATGTGATTTTCCCGGGGGAGCACAATGTTTTCTTGTTTGAAATGATGTCAAAATTTAAACTTTTGAGAGAAATTTCTTGATTGAGAACCTATTTTAGATATTTGGTTAATGTTTCCACCAAAAATATGATACTATGAAGTAGAGGAATTTAAAGAACATGTTTCTAAAGGTATGTCTATATCATTAATGTAAAAAGGGGGAGAAGTTCAGGTAGTTTTCCATCAATGAAAAAGGGGGAGGTTGTTCCCATGTTATTACATAGGTATTTTCAATGATGAAAGAACTAATTAATGACTAATTGGATGATGGATTAGTGTCGAAAAATGTTGAGGATGATGATGACATGAAGGTTAAAATGTTTTCATTAGGATATTAGGTGTTTCAATGAGGATTGTTCTTACAATCCTATTCAAGTGACCTAGCTAGCCTAGGTGATGGTGTATGGAGGTTGGAGCTTCTTGGTGGCTTGAGAAGTATGTTGACATGATGGAGATAACTAATTAAGAGTTATAAATCAATCACATGAGTTGTAGGGTGCAGATACATGTTGGTGACCATGTTTTAGGTACTCATTTAGACTAGGTATGGTTGTTAGATTGCATGAGATTTAGTTATGGAGATATATGAGCTCATGGATACATGTATGAAGTTGATTCATGATTTACTAGGTATGTTAGGACCATTTTTAGTGTTTCTATAATAAGTTATAGTGTCATTTCATTTTACCCTAGCCTTTACAATGTAAAACCCTAAGGGCTAGCTATGAAAATGAGATAGGATAGAGAGATGGAGTGTTTTTAATGACATGGTGATGATTTTATATGTATGTATGGTGTGTTATGGTGTTTTGGGAAAAAATTTATGTTGTTATGAGTATTATTTTGCAAGATATAATGTTTTGGTAAAAACGAGGGTCAAAACAAGGTCATTTCTAGCTCAAATTGGGTCTTCTAATGCTCACCCTAAATTATGAGCTTTGCATGTGACCTTGTGGATTTCAGGGATTTTTTAAAATTTAATCTATAAGTTTTACAAAAATAATAATATCATTTCATAATCATTTTTTCATGAACTAATGTTAAGAAGGTAAACAATGTTTTATGGGTTTAAAACTCTAGCTCAAAAGTGGTAGGATAGAAAATTATTCTAAGTGGAAATAATTACTTAATAGTATATGGATGATGATTATAACATTTATGGGACTCTTTAATATTTCCAAAAAGGTATGGTAGAGCTTATGGTGATGAGTGGACCCCACTCAAACATGTCAGATTTCTGAAGAAGTTCAGTTTGGGACAAGGTTGTCCAAAGGAGTTGCAAATAAATGACCATTATATGATTTATGTGAGTTTTTATTGATTTAAATGATATTTTTAGGTCATTTTGATGTTGATAAATGGTCAAGTATTCTTCATTTATGTTGACTGGTCAAAGGGTAGTTTTGGGGTAGTTTTAGGTAGTTTGCAGAGATCAGCTTGGTTGAAGGCCTTCCACTTGGATTTGGAAGGAGTTAAAATATTTTATGGAAAGGTAATTTAGATATATTTACAATTTTATAAGTTTAATCTCATGATGAGTTTATTTGACGAGATTTCGAGATCAATTTGTGAGCAAGAATATTTGATTATTTTCGAAGGATAGGACTACTTTTGTTGAAAGATTGAGTTGGTTAGTGCATGAAATGGATTAGGTTATGTTTTATATCACATATAAATTGAATAAGGATTAATTTTGAATCCATTTAATCAATTTGGACATCTTGAAAGTTTTGGGAAGGTTGTTAACTAGTTTCATTTGTAAAACTAATTTTTGGTAGTTTGATTTAGTGAAGGAAAACGTTGATGTCATTTAAACATATGATTGTTTCATGAGATATAACTTACTTATAAGTGTTATAAAGGTTCAAGGATTTCCATTTAGTGGTCACATGCCATAGTTGAGTTTTTACTTTTTGATCTTGAGGAAAAAGGTGAAGAAAAGGTACTAGAAACAAGTTTTGATTAAGCTGAAATATGAATTTTCTAAGTTAATCTATACTAGCAACAAAAATTAAATAATTGTTATAAACTAAAATATGAATGCTAGATAATTTATTTGATTTTAAAATTAATGAAATTAATAATATAGGTGGGTAAAGGTACTAACATGTGAATAACTTGCCTTGTTGGGATTCGGGACTAAAGAAGATGATGAGAAGATGAGCAAAGAATATGATGACACGCCTTAGAAATTACAGAAATTGAATGTTTAGTCGACTGGGGCACACGGGGGAGGATTAGTGCCTATGGGTGTTCTAGTCTATAGTATGGGTGCCTTGGTCTATATAACATCTTGGAACTTGAATCTTAGAGTGTCGTTAGATCTTCGCAATAATTCACCTTTTGTCGTGTGGATGTTGCACTAGCTTTAATGACGATGTCGTAAATGTGCAATGAAGATTCACTTGCAAAACCCCACATAAAGCATCAAACCCCTAAAAATAAATATGCATATGAAGTGGTCATACTATCCCTTAATAACCATAATGGTGGACTTACAACTAAACATTGCACTACAACTTAAACCCAATGTAGTTATGTGTGCACATGTGTGTAATTATGTGCCTAGGGTGCCCTGGTGCCAATGATGCCAAAGTAGTGGGAAATAGGTAAATGTAAGATTCAAATGGTGGATGAAATAGAATGAATATAACTCTTCCCATGTAATTTGTGATGCAAAATAGTGCCCAAATGCAGTCCCTTGCCTTAGTAGATACCTAGCCCTTAGTAGTAGATAGTGCACCCATAAGATAGTAAGAATGTTCTTTTTATATAGGGATATCTTGCTCAAATTTTGAAACTAATGACCCAGCATGCCAACTAGTACCTAGGGGAATGGGAGGGAAAACTCTAAAGACTGACATCAAAACTCTAAATGAGACCCCCGAGATTAGGAACTAGTACCGGGGCACCCATGACGCCTAATCCATCCCTGTGCACCCTAGTTAAAGAAAGATGAAAAACTAAGTGATTAATGACATCATAAGAATCCATGAGAGATGACTACAAATTTTTAAACAATTGATGAATTTTCAAGACACTTGAATAAAAATTACCAACTAAACTAACAATAGGACTAGGGGATGAACCATTAGCGAATAATTTTCACACACAAGATCCATATATATACAACATAATTGGTAGTATAAATGTAATAGTAAGTTCATAATTTTGAACCATAAATTATCACTGTTAATTTCGAAATCTGTAACATAAAGTAGATAGAAATGCATACCTTGAGAAATTTGGAGAAAAAATTAATGTCATGAAAAGTGTGTTGAAAGAATCGCACTAAGCGAACCATGAGTGATGATTGTAATGATTATGATACATGGTTTTGAATGATTTATTTATGATGATGATGGATGGAATGGGCTAGGGAGTGATAAATTCCCAACCCAAATGTGTATATGAAAAATTGACTAGAGGATTTGGGTGTCTTGTGCCAGGAGGAAGAGTGTAGGGAGAAAAGTGTGTTATTATCTACCCTTTAACTACATCCTCGAAGATCTAGCTATTACGGATGGAATCCGATCACACATTTGAGGTTTTGGATCCAAATAATTTTGATCAAACAGTAGACCCATATAAGAGTGGTATAGGAAAGGAACTCTTTCCCCACTTCATGGGTGTCACCGCAATGTGATGGATTGAATTTAGGTCATCACGGAAGCAAACATGAAATGTATGATGGATTTCAAGTTGGGACATCTAGAAGAAAGCATTAAATGTATGATGGCTTCCAAGTTATGTCATTTGGAAGAAAACACAAAATGTAGAATAACTTCCCAAGTTAGGTCATCTGGGAAAGTAACACATGTAACTCCCAAGTTAGGTCATCTAGGAGGCTGATTTTGTTATATTGTATTGATTGAAATATATAGTTTTTACTGTTATAGAGTCAAACTAATTGATTGATTGATTGATTGCTCATAGAGAGGTTTTACGCTATTTTCCCCCTAAGTTAGGTCATTAGGGGAATTTGATAGAAATTGGTGAATGATTACATGGAAATATTTTAATAATTCCCCCCCTACCATATTATGTCATTTAGGGGAAGTAATGAAATTTTGTATAGAAAAATTGTTCATTTGTTACCCCCAAGTTAGGTCATTAGGGGAATTGATGGTGAAATGTCGTGTAGTTGATTAGTAAATGTTTAAAATTTTCAAATCGGTAGTGTTTGTTTGAACACATGGTGATATAAGGGGAATTGTAAGATGACCCCAATAGTATGTCCCCCTTTTGGAGAAAGGGAAGTGATGATAGAATGAACAATGATCCAAAAGTAAGCATTAAAATAGATAAAATGTGATAGAAATCATGAAAATGTGTATATATTGGGTGAAAATACATGAGGAGAAATGTAAGGAATGTTTCATGTGTATGGTATGATATTAGGTAGAGTTATGAAAAATAAAGCTATAAATAGGGTGTAAATCAGAGTAAAAATGCTCAAGATATGATAAAATCATTTGGTGTGTATTAGTTATGAGAATAAGCATGAAATAATGACCATAGTAAAGTGGTGATGAAAAGTAACTATAAATAGGAAGATGAAAGTGATTAGTCACTTCATTTTTTTTTGTGTGATTGTGATAGTGAGCTCTGAGTAAGTAAGGATGCCACAAGTGAGAGAAACATGTCTTAGTTGGTTTGAGATGGTGATGAACATCTTGCCACATATGATAATGGAGTTGGTAAGTGTGTTGTTTTTCAAAAAATGTATGGTGTAGTAGTCATTTTTGTTGGATTTTACAAATTTGAGATTTTTAATTTTCTCAAAATTTGAGACATAGACAAGAGTGGTGAGGGTGCTAGTGACCCCTGGGATAGAGTGCCTAGATCCAAGCACTAGTGTCCTACTCTTAGGTTCCCTAGTCATGCATCTTAGTACCCTAGTCTAAAATGTGTGTATTTGGTATAGAATTATATGTGAGTTATAATGTATGTAATGTAATGTGATGAGCAAGTGTTTTCCAGTTTGTATAGTGATCTAACACTGATTTTTTGTTGTTTTGTGTTGTTAGAGAGACATTCACTCGAGGGAGTTTTACGGTGGTCATCATATGAGTACTTTTCTTGGGCTAGGGTTTTTAGATGAGGATTGGGATGTTATGGATCATGTTGGTACATGGACACATAACATGGATGGGGATGTGCCCCATAATATGCCTATGTTAACTACACTATGTGAGAGGTGGTGTGTGGATACTTGCATGTTTTGGTTGCCTATGGGTGAGATGACAGTTACTTTGGAGGATGTGTACCACATATTGTGCTTTCCATTTGTTAGGAGTGAGTATAGGTTATGCCATTAGAGGATATAGAGAGGAATATGTTAGCTACTAGATGATATTTTGTGGGGACTCGAGTACATATTGAGGCCCATATCAATTTGGATGTTATCTAGAGGTTTGGGGTTCTGCACTTACGAAATTTCATTACTGTGGTGATTGCTTCATCTATTACAGTTAAGGGGGGAGGTTTAGGATTCTTATATAAGATGCATGATATATTCCAACATATAAATGATGAGAGCACTAGATACGCATGGGTGTGGTGTGTGTTGGCCCACCTATACAGAGACATATACCGGTTTATTCATGATGAGCATAGAGGTGGGATAGGAGCTACTACACTTTTATATGTGTGAGTGTATGCGAACATAATAGTGTTGAGGACAGTTGGAGGTCCATGGGAGAGTGGGTAAGGCCATAGATATATGTGAGGAGGTGGATTAATATTCATGGATGTAAGATGGAAAAATATTCCTAATGGTAATTGATAGATAAGATGGGGCTTGAGGTAGTTACATGGAGGCCATATCATGATTATGGAGGATGACCAAAGGATACTTTGGAGTTTTGGTGTATTCATAGGACTATGTGGTTGGAGGATCAATTCCCAGGTGTGGCTGAGCTATTTTAGGTGGAGAGAGTATCATGATAGTTTGGTTTGGCTCAGGACATGCCCCAAAATCCATATATATGGTTGAGAGCTATTAGAGAACCTAAGGAGGTTTGATGCTAGACAAGGGTCCACAAAAGAGTAGCTAGAACCTCTTGGGATAGATGAGGAAGACAAGACAATAGAAAAGATAGTTTTAGATGATGCAAGGTGCACATAGGAGTACAGTGACATGGTGGGCGGTACATTGGTGGGTATTATTGTTTTCCATTGTTTGTAAATGTAGTGGGATTACCACAAGAAGGAGGAGGAGAGGGGGAAACACATGCCCCAAACAATGTCATGTGGAAACGGTTATAGAGGAGCATGAGTATCTATATATAGCCTATGTTGTGTATATGGTTTTTTTCATATATGATAGTGATTGTTATCTAATGTGCTTTTTTCTATTTGTTTTGTAGGGGATGCAGATTTGTCTTTAATAGTGGACACATCCATCCTCACAATGACATGGAATGTTCCCACTGATGTAATTTTGTGGAGGTATACTGGAGTGAGTGGATTATATAGTAGGTGAGCATGCCCATTTATTTGAGCCAGTAGCCATAACATATAAGTGGCTACATGTACTATGTTTATAGGCAAGAGGGATGAGGCATAGGAGAGGATACTCGATGAGCCAGAGAGGAAATGAATGGTGGTCCTAGTATAATATGTGTTCACATGATACGTGAATTTACAACGATAGACATTTTTATAGAGTATTATATGAGAATACACTATCATGGAGATAGGTTAAGAGGTATCGAGGCTATGAACAACAACGTAAAGTTAGTGGAGAGGCATCTAGTTCTAGGGATCTTGTAGTACCCGAGAGTGATAGTGATGATGAGATTTGATTTGTACTATTGTATATGATGTAGGGGAGTTTCCCCTAGTGATGAAATTTTTTTGCAATGATGATTGTATTCATTATATATGTATGGACACATGTGATTTATATATGATGAGATTATTTTGTGGTGTATTGATGTCACAATGTGATCGATGATGTATGATTTGGTGATTAGTGTTGGAATGTATGTGATGTTTTTGTATATTGTTAGTGTTTATTGATGTAATATTCATGCAATGATGATAAAAAAATTTAAAATAGATAACATATGTAATGTGAGTGATGAGCTAAGTGAAATTTTTTTTAAATAGAATATGTGACACATAGTTAGTGTGATGATGATAATAGAATGAATGTATGAGAGATAATGTATGATTATCAAATAACATGTTGTGATGAATGTGTGTCATGATAATATAATGTAATCATAATATGTTAGTTGTGATGAATGGGGGGAATTAGCGATGCCCCCAGAATGTATGGATGATTAGGTTCATTTAATTAAGACCCCTTAGAATTCAAGAATGAATCTTGGAAAGCAAGAGAGTTCTTTATCGTGAAATGAGGATGTGTTAGATGAATGACGAAATGCATGATGAAAGGTTCTTAGAGAAAAATCCTCAACATTCATGTAAGAACCATAAGAACACAAGTGTGCATCATTGGGGGGTAAGGTGATAGTAATCACCTACTAGAGACCAAGATGGCATGAAGTGGTGGAAGCATGTGGCATGGAAGCAGTGTGAGCATATGAACCAAATTGAATATCATATGGAGAGCGGTGGGATGTATGAATGCAGAGGGCTGTGAAGGCCAATGTGAAGTGGTGATATGATGTAGTGGATAAGATGGATGAAGTGAATGTGATGGATGTGATGATTAGTGTATGGACATGGTGGAGAGTGCATAAGAGTAAAAATATAGTGGTATACGTACCATGGCCTGAGCATCAGATGGAGGAGATGAATAACCTTTAGTAGAAACTCTCCATGAGGTAGAGGAGAAGTGGATCACTCATGTGAACAAGAGCCAAAGGAGATGATGCCCTTATCCTCTAATTTTAGCAATATATTGTGAAGGGTAAGGCAATCATTATCCCTATGTCCATTTATGCGATGATATTAAAATAAGGTTGATCATGCTCATGCTGCAATTAATGTTTTGGATGATGTTGGTTAGATGGTAAGTGAATGAGACAATTTTAAATTAAATCATCACATCATGAGGTCTAGCATGATGAGAGAAATGTAAAGGCTCATGTGACCTAGGTGGAGTGGAAGGATAAGTATCTTATCATGGAGGAGGAGAAGGATTATGATTTTTTTATGTAGTGGGTTGAGCTTGCTTGTTAGAAAGGGTGGAGATTGTGTAGGATGTTCAACCAATATCAATGGAGGATAACTAGATGAGACAATAGTAGTAGAGATGCGTGGAGGATCTATGATGTGTGTCGAGATAAGATCTTGTTCTAGGTTGATAAATTTATAGCATAGAAGAATGAATGACTCACATGTATCATATTACAATCTTTTCTTAAGCGTGGGAATCAAACCATGATAGAAAATGAATTTCTTCTCAAGGTCGATAGGTTGGAATACTAGTTGATGCATACAAGCATTAAACCGTAAGATATAATCCTTGATATATTCTGATGATCCCTGATGTAAAGTAGTTAAGTAGTCATAAGTAACTCGAGGGCCATTGTTGATGATAAAATGATGGAGGAAAGCATCCTCCATGTCATAGAAAGTACTAATGGACCCAAATGGAAGATGAGTGTACCATTATAAAGCCTCATCAATAAGGCTATGTCGAAAGGCCTTAAGAAATAATATATCATTAGAATAAGAGGTCATAGCCATATGGTAATAGAGGAGATGAGCATGAGGGTCACCAATACCATCAAAACATGTGAATTTACACATGATAAATTCATTAGAAATGTAGAATTGTGAATCTTCTTGGGAATAAGGTTACCATGTAATGAGTTATTGTCAATAGAAGCATAATAAGCCCTAATTTCTAAAGTAAGAGAATGAACCTGAGATTGTAATTGACCTACATCATGCATAAGAGAGATGATATCTTGTGAAGGAATAGTGGAAGATGGAAATAATGTATTAAGAGGTTGTAACTTGCCATTGTGAGTGATCATAGGAATATTAAGAGATGATAAAGGAGATTTTGATGCTAAGGGAACACTAAGAGTAGGTGCTAAAGAATCTATAGTAGATGATATAGATGGAATTCCCATAGAAATGGTAGGAGTAGCATCAGAAACATCCCTAGGATGTTAATTGACTGATGGAGACACATCTATAGGATAGGATGGACTAATAAACATAGATGATGTAACAAAGAGGAGGTGAAATGGTAGGAGAAGAAGAATCAATGGATGGAGATGACTCATGAACTATGCTAGATGTAACCTCAGAGAAGAGATATGGATATTCACATTGGAAGAATAAAAATTAGAAGAATCATGAATATCAACCACTTCATCAGATAAGGACTTAGAGATGAGAATGTCACTAAGAATGATATCAATAGGATCATCAACATAATATGAAGGTATATGAGAACTAGTATGTGATGAATGATGAGAAGAAATATATGAAATAGAAGAATCATGAGAAAGAACTATAGTAGTAGCTTGACTAGAAGAAGAATTAATATGCACATGTGAGAAATTTTATTACCAAAGCAAGTAATGAATAAGAGAATCATCTAAAATTTCCTTAGAAAGATAAGGAGGATCACAAGTAGTTGTATAGCATGGTGTATAATGAGTGAAGGTTCTTGGATCCTTAACAATACTAATTCCAATGGGAGAATCTTAAAAATGAGTAGGCACATATTGTTGACCATCTAAGAGTAGTTGATGAATATTAGTTGGCGTACTAGGATTACTATAGAGAGTCGCGAGCTCATCAATGAGAGCCTCATTATAAATAGGGTTAACACTAAAATGAGACATGATGGGAAGAGAAGAGGATGAACTATCCTTATCCATTAGGGTTTGAAGTGGATCCTAGGGAAAAATATTCTAAAGTATGGGTTCACCAAAATGATTAACTAAAATATGAATTTTCTAAGTTAATCTAAACTAGGAACAATAATGAAATAACTGGTATAAACTGAAATATGAATGCTAGATAGTTTATTTGATTTTTAAATGAAATGAAATAAATAAAATAGGATGGTAAAGGTACTAACCTTTGAATTACTTACCTCACTATGATCGAGAATGAACAGGATGATGAGTGGATGGAGAAAAATATGATGACACACTTTAGGAAATTGCAAAGAGATGAATATTTAGTCAAATTTTGATGCAGGGGGGATTAGGGTGCCTATGGGAGCCCTAGTTTGTAGTATGGGTGCCTCGGTCTGCAAAACAAATCAAAATTTAAATAAACGGGAGTGTTGCTTTATATATTTACAATAATTCTCCTCTTGTCAGTGGATGTCACACTAGCTTCGCTTATGATGTTGTAAAACTGTAATGAAGATTTACTTGTAAAACCCCACACAAAGAATCAAACCCATAAAAACAAAGATATGTATGAAGGGTTTGGACTATCCCTTAGTGGCCACAATAGTGGAATTAAAACTAAGAGTTTCACTACATCTCAAACCCAATGTATATATGTGTGCATGTGTGTGTAATTATGTGACTAGGGTTCCCTAGCACCAATGACGCCAAAGTAGTAGACAATAGCTAGATGTAAGATGAAAATGGTTGATGGAATAGAATGAATATAACCCTTCCTATGCAGTATGTGATGCATAATAGTGCCCAAATGTAGTCCCTTACCTTAGTATATAGCTAGCCCTTAGTAGTATATAGTCTATCCATAATATAATAAGTATGTTTTGTTTATATAGGGATCCCTTGCTCAAATTTTGACACTAATGACCTGACATGCCGACTAGTACATAGGGGATTTGAGGGAAAATTGTAAATTCCAACCTCACGAGATCTAAATGAGACCCAACTACAACAAGGACTAGGGATCCTTAAAATAAGGACCAGGGCACCCTAATCCATCCCTAGGCACCCTAGTCAAGGACTAGAGATGATAATTAAGTAATTAAATACTCACGAGACTCCTTGAGAGACGACAAGATCGGTTTACAAAATTGACAACTATGGAAGACACTTAATGACAATGACCGATTAAATTGACGATAGGACTAAGGGATGAGCCATTAGTGGATATTAAGTGCATGATTTTGTGACTACGAGTCTTTTATGAAGGAAATGAGCCCTTTGGGCCCATTAAATGAAATAATTTTATTGGTTCATATAAATTGAAACCATGGATGATGTTAAATATTATATTACACATGTTTGTTGATTTTTAAATCTTTACTAAAAGTATGTTTAGTTTTAGATAATTTTTCTCATTCTAATAATGGGATTTAGAGGATTTTTTTGTGTATGGATGAATTGTTTTGGTTAGGATGAATTACTTGGGTCACTTTAGGATTCTTTTAAGTTAGGGGGTTGAGATATGATCGTAAACTCTTCAACTTTGGAATTATCCATAGAATCACAAAATAAACGTTGTTGTTCTAATTTCTATTAGAAAATGATAGAGATAGATAGTGAATGAATTATGCTTATGCTTAGAATCCACAATTGTAGGAAAGGAAAGAATTTAAGCTCATAAACACTAATAAGTTTTATCTGAAACATCCATAGGAGGAAAAACCAGTTGGGAAGGGAAATTTCTCTTTCTTCCCACTTTTATTGGCCAATTCAAACTAATAAGTACAAAATTTACAATAAGTATGAAAGATAAGTAGATAATATCTCACACTTCCTCCCAATTACTTGTTTGCTTTGTCTCAACACTCCTTTCTTCTACAAAACACAATTCCAGCACTAAGAACTTCTTTCTCACTTTATTTCAATGTACGATGCCCTTATTCTCTTCTAAAAACATGTATTTATAACCTTTCTCATGTCCTCCCATGCTCTGGAGAATGGGAAAGGTCATAGAGGAGAAGAGACATGGACAACCTTCAAAATTCTAGGCTGTTCATTTCATATTTTTGTTTTCTATCTAAAAGATCCATGACCGCCACCCAAAGAAGATTGGAAATCCTAGGACCACCACCTTGGTTGGGCAGTGGTTTTGTAACAGTCACTCTACATAGATCGGTAGTCCTATTACTATAAAGAAAAAACCTCTGTGTATTTTTTTTCCTTCTTCGTGCTGACTGATTTGATGAAGTAGAGTAATTTTGGATCCCTATAGATTAAGATAAAGGAGGAAACCTACCTCACTTGAATTCAAATCAAGATGAATCTATTAAAGTGATGTTTTGGGTGTAAATTTGAACTAGTTGTGTGTGTGTGTGTGTTATAAGTGCGACCTATGTTTGAGATTATTGCATGTGTGTGAGCTGATAAAGTGTGTTATAGTTTGAGGAATGACATAAAGAATGTGTGTAATGGTTTGAAGCTTTGATAAGTGAAGAAAGTGCTATTTTTGAGAGATTTAAGACCTATTGTTTAAATAAGAGTTTAAAGGTGTTGTGAGATGACTTTGTGATCTCTATTAGTTGTGGCAACAAAAATACATCAGATTACTTGTTCATAAGGTGGTTGAGTGGGTGATTGAGAATTTTTGGGGTTTTATCCTACTTGTGGTGTTAGTGCACCTCATAAAAATAGGTTTTGATGCTCCTTGTAGGGTTGCGGGTCTACTAAACTAGGGGTTGGTGATCCTTGTGGGGTTGATGCTTCTTTAAGTTTGAAACATATCAATACAAGTATTTTGTTTCAGTGGGTTTTCTTGCCCTTGAGGATTTCCAACTTATATCTTGTTTCTTTTGTTGATTCTCTTGTTGATGTTTCATTGTATATATGATATTTGATTGTGTGCACACATAAATTAATGGTTAAGTGGTTTTTTGTTTTTAATAAGCAATATGAAAATTGATTTTTTTTTAAGGACTAATTCACCCCCCCACCCTAGTTCATTTTACTTCCAACAAGAAATGGGTTTATGAATGGTGTTGTAGGCCCCTTAATCATATGTAGATATGGAACCTATAACAAGGTTAGGGGATAATGAAATGGAATCATAAGTTTTGTTTAATCAAATCTTAGGTCTTGCTAAACAAGCTAAATATTTATAGTAAAAAAATCCTTTTAAACTTAGTGATATTCAATTTTTTTAATTACACTAAAAATTCTTGTATCTCTTTAAATGTAGGAAACATATTTGCAGTTGTTGTTAATGAAGGAAATGAGGAGGGGCAAAATTATTATCTTTGTCAACGTGTAGAATCAATTTTTGTTACTAGTTTCATATATATGGAAGACCTAATTTATATTATCGGGGTTGTGGTTCCCACAAGAACATGGATTTAAAGGTACCCTCATAAAAATTTACATTAATTGTTGTCTGATGACTTTGAAAACCATAGGAGGATACTTTTCTATTCAAATTTAGTTATTTCTAAAAATATTAATTTGATTAAATTATGTGGAAAACCTTACAAAAGGATTAATGGAAAGTGCATGAATTCGATCATGAAGAAATGCATGAAACCTTTAAAGTAATATTTGGTCTAGAAGGTTTATTTGAATGAATTAGCAAGGTTAGTTTTCAATTAATTTAATTTTGTTAACCAATAAGGTTCAATGAAAATTGTAGTGATGAATGTTCGTTAATTCACGAATATTCTAGATTTCAAATTTTGGTTTAGGTGAATTTTTAGGGGTCTGCGTAGCTCTTTTATTTTTCATAAATTTTCTAGGTACAAGTTAATTTTATGGGTCAATTTGCCTAGCATTTACACCAATAGCTGAATTTTTGAATTCAATTTTCCATTAGTGAGAATTTGAAATTTATAAAATTCACATTTATGTTGTCATTTTGGTAGCATATTTATGGTACTATCTAGTAGCATAATAGATGTCATTAGGTAGTAGAATTAAACATTCTCTTTGGCTAACATAGTCATGGTTTTTAACTTCAATACCTATTTCTAAACCAAACACAATGAGCTATCACCCAATTTGGGTTGGGTACTCATCTAAGGTGTGCACGGGCGTCGAGCCCCTTCTTTATGTGAGCTTTGTAAGAGAGTTCCTTGGATGAGCCCCTTAGTTCTATGTACTTATATCCTCCATAGGTGAATGCTTATTCTCTTTGCAAAACCTTCCACTAATTGAAATGATACCTCTATTATTATTCTCTATGTGTAATATCCTTTTCTTAGCCTCCAAGGTTCCAGGATGACACCTTATCCACTTATCATACCTAGTCGGGTCCTCACATTTTTCCTCAAGTGAATCCATGATTCCAAATATGGCTAAGTACTTTAAACCCATTTTTATTCCTCACACATGCACCCTAGTTTCACTTAATGCCTTCTTAAACCCTTATCCTGTGCACTTTTCCCCTGAGTGCACTTTTATTTATTAGTCTTGTGCACATACCGCTTGGTACTTAGCCAATATTTAGGGTCCAACATCACCCCACACTACGCATGTTCTCCATCCTCAGAAACATTTTTCTCCTTCAAAGAATAAAGAATAGTGGAATTGAAATAATCTAAATAAATAATGGAAGAATGGAAGAATATGCTACTGTTGCATGAGGAGTGGGAACTCCTTTTTCATGGATGCCTCAATTTTCTCCCAAGCATCTACTTCTCCCTGCACCTACTAAAGTAGGTCACCCACAAATGTGCTTACTTCATCAGAACTTAGTTCATCACTCTTAGGTTTAAGCATATCTACGATGCTTTCAAACTAATTGCTAAGATCTCCTAGTGCATCCATCATGCAAGTGACTTAGGGGCATAGTTCCTTTATCCTATTCTTAATTGAACCCCACAAGGTTTTTATTACTTCCAACTTCATCTCAAATTTGTTCAAGATCTTATAGCACTCTGCCCTACTACTCTTTTTCTTTTCCTAAAACTATTTTAGATCCGCCTCATGTGTAACAACCAATATATTTTCTACAATGTGTCTTTCGTCATAGTTGTCATACACGGCTTCACTATCTACATAGTGGTCTTTATTGCAGAAAGGAGCTTGGATTACTAAGTTATTGTCTCCCTAATATTAATATTTTTTTCCTTCGGGTGTGTGATACCCTCTTCTTTCAACTTTAATGCGAGTGGCCACCTTTCCATGGTGAGCATGAGAGTTAAGTCTTCCAAGAAGTGTAAGGTTGACTCGTATTTCTACTTAGGTGGGGCCAGTGCGGGTGTTTCAAAATAATGGAATTTGAAATGGCCTCCATCTTCTTGTGTACTATGTGCACCTTCACCTTTTATCTCTTAGTTCACACTTTTACCTTGCATCGATCGATTCCTTCTATTTTATCTCCTTGTCCCTCTCAATGATCTCCTCATTATTTTTCTCAAGCTCCTCCTCAAGACCCTTATTCTATTGTTTCTACCGAAGAGTCTTGCTTCCACCTCCACCGATAATTTTTTGAGTGCATTGCAAACTTTCTCATCTAATAGTTGTTGGGAATTTACAATAGGGTTTATTCCCTTGGCATCTAGTGTCTTCATCAATGCATCATTATTTACCTCGAACTCGAGCTCATCAAAGTGTGGGACTCAAAATCCTAGGATAAGATTTTTCTCATGTGTAGGTATGCACTCTCTTCATCAAAAGAAGACCAAGCAAGGATTTGGTTTGTGGGAATAGTACTTGGGGATCACACGTACAATAGCTTCCTTAAATAATTAATATAATTCATAGAGTGTTTACGTGCTACTATTGTTCCCTTCCAACCTATGTGTGTTGCCATTGGGAAGCTTAATATTAAGATAGGGTCTTCGTCCATGCTCCCATACTCCTTTCCTATACTTGTGATATCCTCAGTTTCCTTCATCACTTCTTCGACACTTTTCTCTACTTCTTTCTCCACTAATTGTCAAATAATAACCTGTCACCTCCTCTACATTCTTATCCATCTTCTCCTTAGTCGTGGTCGGGGTCTTCTAATCTTTCATGTTTACTTCCTCATTTCCCACTTGTTTAGTTCCTTCCTTTTTCTCATTCCTTCTCTTTTTCCATTCTCCTTAGTCAGTCGGGGTCTTCTAATCTTTCATGTTTACTTCCTCATTTCATATGACATGAGTTCCTTTTTTCTCATCCCTCTCTTCATTTCCTTCTTCATATGACTTTTTACATTGTACACATGATGATTCGAGACTCACTACGATGTTCATCATCTTCATCACCCTTATCATGTAACATCCTCATTTTAGACAATAGAACAAGTCAATTTTTATTTTATTTTTTTAATTGCATCCTGGTTCTAAATACCTAATTTAGAACTCACAATCAAATAACCATTCTTATAACAGACAACCATATGCAGCTGTAATGACTTGGAGTACCTCCGATCTATTCATTCCATGACTCGATAATCTACCGATCTATTCATGAGTAATAAGAGTTGGCATTTTTATTTAACACTTCACTCTTGCGGTTCTCTTCCCTATTCTGGGATTCAGAATGCTCTATCCAAGGAACCTAACTGAATAATTGTTACCATTATTCATCGGCATCTCATCCCTTAGACTAGGTGAATTAGGACAACGCAATCAGCAGCTTGCGATACTTTGGCCAAAGATTTGAAACATACTGTTTATGTCTCGTATTCCTTAATGGCATACTCGTCAATCTGGAATACGCCCTTCACCCCATTCTTATGTTATGTAGAATGTCTTATACCGACTTCTGTCAGTCCCTCCTATCTCAACTTATTCACTCGGAAACGGATTAACAAGGTGATAACGTTATATGGATGCCCACGAGGATTAGGGATACGATGACATACTGGTTCAACCCTAGTTAAACCAGTGTGTCAAGATACCCCGAATCTCCTAGGCAGCCTTATAACGTGACCACATTCCTAATCGGTCCCTGAGTAACTCATTCGAGATCAAAGTGTAAATCTTAGCGATCAATGCAAAGGGTGTCGTCATAAGTCACCTGCATTGTTGTAACTTCGAGAAGATCCTAATCTTCTCGGAGGTACAACCCTGTAGTTGACTTGTGCCGTCAACCTTTAAATCCACCTCGGAAAGATCTACTTATTAATATGCGTTACGCACGTTGAGTTTAAATTACATTAAAGACGTTCCCCTAAGGTTAGCCTCTCCTGATCCCTGGATTCTTCATCTTAGGATGACCTTCCTCAATAAAACCCATTACACGGTGGAGATATTAAGGCCAAGGTCTCATCAAGGAGTTCTTAGAATATACATGATTCTAAAACAACGAAATGGGACAATAACTCGTAAACTTCACATGAGATTGCCATCTGAACCCCATTAGGTTTATATCAGTTCTCCTAACTGAATTTATATCATACTTATTAGTATCAAGATATAAATGATTAAGAATCCAATTAAATGTTGTCCTGTCATAATCAAGACTAGGGATTAGTAATTTAATTCAGCTTGATTAGCGTTCTGCTTAGGTTTATTTTAATCCTATCTTTTAGAAAGACAATGATTTAAATTTCAATTTTTCTTTCGATAGAACAAATTAGAACTACTAAACACTCATAAGAATTCAATCACATTTTCTTGTAAGCTTTCATTGACAATCACAAAAGTCTCCAAATTATACAAAGATAACATTGCCCCTCCGGTATATAAACCGAAGAAGGTCAACTATCAAAATAAGAATACAACACATAAGTAGCAAATACTTATTTCTATTCCTTTCAGAACTATACAAATACATTTTATGCATTCAACATACTTGATACAATGCTCAATGGAAAAGGAACATCTTTCCACATATAGTACATTTAGAAAATCAAGATGTAATTCATTATAAATCAAATTAAACAATCTGATCATCCTGTCAGATCTGCATTGCTTTTACCACTTACGGCATCCATCTGCAAAAATTATCAACATGAGTCGATTCGATGAGGCCAGAGCATGATAAGCACCAACTCTTAAAACAATTGCAATCCGTCAATTATTTTCATTAAACACCCTGTTTAAATGATATAAAATCACCAAACAAGTAAACATGATTCAGACTATACGTTAGGAATATATCATGTCTATAACGTGTAATAATAATTTTTGTTACAGAGTAGTCCTATATAATTCTCAAATATTTCATCAAAATATTAGGGATCAAGAAGAACAAAAGTATCCTAAGCAATTATTCATTGTAAATCCCAAGATGAACAATCATCAAACAAATCATGATATTCAACTTAAAAAGAGGAATACCATATCAATCCTGAATCGTCATTATGTAAAAACAATTACAGATGTTAGTTAAACAATTATATCAACTTATAATTTACAACAGAAGAGAAATAAACAAATTGTACATGTTTCCCTCTGAACTAGCTCATGACTATACCGTCTTTCAAAAAGCAAGGCATTCACTTAATACACATGCAAATAAATCAGTCGAGTCCATCAACAGCACCACTGTTTTGTTAAAACTTACAATAAAGCAACTACAGTACAGTAGCCCTCTTGCCAAACAACGGTGTCTATCTACCAAGCGGACTCAGTATGACCTTACGCAAGAAGCGACAGACAAGAAGATAAACACTGCCGTTACCTGTTTAGGTACAGTCGACAACTCCTAAATTCAATCATGCTCAAGAATGGATATCTATGCAAAGAAGACGTAACACGCCAACAATCCCTATAACAACCTACGGCCCATTCAAACCCTTTCTACACTATAAGGCTTTTAGACCCAAGGTCGAATTTAAAGGATCTCCTTCGTTGTTGATCAACAAGAGACTCGAAATCATTTAAGCAATGTCATCTCCCTATGACTATGCGAGAGAGATTTTTAAACGAAATCCACGCAACGTGCATGACCACATCAAAGCTGGAATGTAATCGGAAAGAAAACATAACATAGAATATCGTAGTCACTTCTGAACGCAATCAGAGTTGAAAGTATGGTATTCACGACCTACTTTATAAAAGCCATAATACAAGATGTCAAGCTATTTAAAGAAATCCAACAAAGCCAAAAACATTACATGTTCATACTCAGGCTTATACAGAAACAGTGACACAGATTACCACGCAAGGATTTTAAAACTAAATCCGTAAACAGTATTAACAGTATAGCTTTTTCCAAAAGCCGATAATAAGATATCTTCCCATACTCAAGGAACCCAACAGTGTCGAAAACACTAGTAAACTAAACAAGCTTAATTGAGGCAGGTACTGTAGTTACCTAGAAAGGTTTCAACTGAACCCGAGTAACAGTATATCAAATAAATAATAAACAATGATTCCCAACTGTGCCAACAATGATAAACATTAAAAATCAGGCTTAAACAAATTACTGATTTCGTAACAAGAATTCCCACTGAACCTCTTCAATATTCTCGAACAAGCTTACACAGAAGGAAACGTAACAGTACAACCAGGGAGTCTGTACCTAAATTTATTACAAATTACAGAGGTCGTATGACCTGTTACTTCTTCAAGACTCCAACGAAACTCAAATTACCAATATTCAAAGATATATAAAGCTTCCACAGTGGTCCATAGTGTACGAATCATTCAATGGACTCTACAGAGTCGTTTCAATATAATAAACATATATATATATATATATATATATATGGGTTGAATCCCATAACCTCCTCGCAAGGGAAAAACAACTCCAAGAAAGTCGTAATGAATACTGTAACACAGTAAGTTATCTCTTCACAATAACTATAAAATTTCATAACGAAACCCAGCAAGAATCAATAATCACCACTAAATAATAACCACAACAAGCTTACAAAAATTTCAATTTAACTGAACAATCACACCAATGTCCATCAGTATCCCTCCCGACCAAGTATCCACAACAAACATCAACGGCAAGTATCAGCAACAAGCATCGACTACGAGTATAAATCGACAAGCATCACAGTGGCCTGTACCCATCACGAGAATAATTTATGGGCTCTCAGAGTAGGCCGAGCATACATTCTTTTCATATATTTCGTATATTTAAGCCAGAATGCAAAACACAAAGAAATATAGAAGCGATTCGAATATAATAAACACCCCTCAAGGGTTAAATGAAAAATCGAACCGCGGGAAGATTGATGCCAAAAATCACACAAGGCTACCATAGAAACCATCTATTTCCATAAATCATTTGAACAGAGTTGTTCTAATGAAATCATTTGAAGAAGAGCAAGATTTTTAAAAGTTAGGGCCTAACATGCCTGGATATTTGCTCAAAATTCGAAGCGAGACCTTTGAAAGAGCTCGGACTTTCTTTTCCTTTTCAAGTTAGAGCCACCAACAAAATTTTGCTATTTCCATGACTTATATATTTTCCTTGCCAGAGGAAAGAGCTAGATATGCTCATACTCGCCATGCAACACCAAGAAGACTGGTGTGAAGAACCAGTGAACAGGCAGAGGGAAAACCGGAATTCGTGATAAGCCAAACAAAACATTAACTTTCCAATTTGCATGCCTTCTCGCGAATTCCGAGCTCAACTTCCGAGCTCATTAATTGCATTTACTCCCAACTTCCTGCTCAAACTCCACTGCCACCGACCACCATACTTGGCGATAGACAAATAAAATTTCAAGACCATTTTCAGTTTTGGCGACCTGCCACGTCGGCTCAAGTTAGCCGTTTCTAAAACTTCTACCAATACCTATCCTTCATACTTATCCTTTGCATTTAATGACATAGAAAAAGCTGCCCATGGTTCGCATCCCTCCATAGGTCCCCTTACATCCTTGTTCAATAGTTAGGTTAGTAACTTAGGTTAGAATTTAGGATAACACCTAGTCTAACTTCATAGAACATAGATACTAACTTAGGACATTAGCTCTTAGCCTAGGTCTAGGTTAGATTATCACTAATCTAACCCCTAGGTTAAGTTTAGTTTTAGGTTACTAACATTAATAATTCCGATTAGGTCTAAATTTAGTATGCTCGAGAAAAAGACCTACAACATGCATTCTCGAATAGGGTTAACTCCTGTACTGCCATAGGCTACATAATTTGTATGTAACTGAATTATTACCTAGTCTGCGATCAAGACCTTCTAGATATATTTAGATATCGGGAACCAATCCTTTTCACACGATCAACCTGAGTCATACTCCGGACTAGCTTATTCAATGCATCTAGACCTTGCTGACTGTTCAAGGTGCGTAATTTTAATTCATCACGAACAAACTTAAAGCAATACTTGGGTCAATTCAGCTTTGATCCAAGGCTAGGTATTATAGGTGGATAACTCTATAATTCATTCCGAGATCAGATTAAACTCAGATACAAAATGAAAGAAATAAAAGAGTCCAATCATATTCCGACTCAGTCAAAGATCTGCAATCTGCAAAGAAGATACAGTACATATCAAGCATGATTTCTCAATCAAGGAACACATCCTTTTACAAAGAAACCATATATCAACACTTGAATGCTCAGGAGGAGGTAACAGTTCAGGGTGTTACATGCTTCCCTCATAAAAGATTCATCGTCCGATGATTACATATTTGATTAACCTTCAGGTCAACCAATTTATCAGTACACAAACAATGTGACTATTTCCAATTTGAATAGTTCCAGAAATCAATGTCACAGCATATTTTATTCAACCTGAATAATGTTTGCCTTCATCTGGCTTTCATAAATACTTAAAAAAATAAGTTCATTAAAGAATGTTTTGTCAATGATTTCATTATGTTGAAAAAGAGAAGGAAAAGCAATTTTCATCTCTTCGATTTTCCCAAGTTGCACTTTCTTCGTTAAAGCTGGTCCCCTTTGGACCTTACATTGCTATATTTCATGATTTCTTAAATGTAATTGGTGAGTTTCAGCACTCGTGTGGGTTTAACCACGATTATTCACGGGTCTTGGACCTGCAAGGAATTTCAATTTAAAACATGTGACAGATCTGAAACATATTTCTTAAGCAAAGAAATATGGAAAACATCATGCATGCGAGATAAAGTAGGTGGTAATGCTAAGCGATAAGCTACGGGATTGATTATTTTGACAATTTTAAAAGGTCCCATGAATCGAGGTGACAACTTGGCAGCCTTGCCAAAAGTTATAGAACTCTTTCTAGGTTTAACACGAAGAAGAAAACCTTATCACCAAGCTCAAACCTTCTATCAACTGCTTAAGGTCAACATAGCTCTTACGCCTATCCATTGCTTCCTTTAATCTTTCATGAATCGAAGCTTAACTTGCTTTGTTCCATTTCGTGAGAATCTCTGGTCCAATTACCACTCTATCCTCAACACTTTGTCCCAACTAACGGGGAGTTACGCACTTTCTTCCATAAAGTGCTTCAAAGGGTGCCATTTTGAGAGATGAATGATAAGTGTTGTTGTATGCGAACTCAACTAATGGAAGATACTCTTCCCATTTATCTTTGTTGATCCATGCAATACATCCGCAACATGTCCTCCAACACTTGATTTACCCTTTCGAGTTTTCCATCCGTTTCGGATGATATGCGAATCGAAGTTTAGTTTTGTTCAAGAGCTATATTAAGTGTTTGCCAAAACCTTGACGTCATTCTTGGATCCTGTTAGATATAATCAATTCTAGTACACCATGCAATCTGAAAATTTAGGTATACGAATCTTTTGGCCAATTTGGTGAATCATCCTTTAGATTTCCAGCGATGAAATGAGCTACCTTAGTCGGTTTATCTACAACTACCGGGATAACATCATGTTTATTCCTAGACATGGGTAATCCTTGTACAAAATCCATGGTTATAACTTGCCATTTATCTTTGCGGTATGCTATGAGGATATAACAATCTAGCGAAGTGCATATGTTTACGCCTTAACCTTCGACACTCCAAACAATGGGTCACAAAATTTATGACATCCTTTTTCATACCTTTCCAAAAGTATTGCTGTTTCGAGATCAGCAAGCATCTTTGTGATACCGGGTGTCTAGAGAAAGGTGAATTATGAAATTCCACTAACAACTTCTTCCTCAAGTCGTTCAACATAGGTACATATACCCTGTTTTCATAACGCAAGATTCCTTCATTATCAAAATGAAAACCTTTATACCTTTCATCATTAGGTTTTACATGCAAGCACTTCCTTTACCTACGAAATTAATTATCAGATCAGTGAGGCACTCTTTACCTCATCATGTTCATCATCTTCATCACCCTTGTCATCCTCAATGATTTATGTTTCTCCTAATTCGACCCTTTTGTCACCCTTTGCTTCTTCCTTACTAGTGACTCCAATACAAGGGACTTCTCTTTTTCTTCTCTCTTGGGTGACTCTTCTCTTACCAAGACTCTTCCTTTTGCAATGAATCTTTTCTAGTAGGAGAATTCTTCCAATGGACATAAGTACTTGTTCCTGCTTTGACTCCTCTGCCGCCCTATTGTCTATACTATATGCGCACTCGATGCATTTTTATCAAAATCCTTCTCTCTTTCTCTTTTCCTTAGCACAACCTTTTTCCTCATGGTGGGGTCCTCAGGAATGGAGACATCATCTTCAACATAAGCACCTTTTTCATACTTAGGCCTTAGGCACAAATACACCCTCATTGTTGTCCTCCCTACAACAGGTAATGTTACTAGTTTCAACATGTGCATGTCATGGGAGACATAATTCTCCACATAGGTGCGCTTCTTGGGGTATATTAACTTCCTATGCAACTCGCGCAGTAATCTTGATCTACTACACTTAGATCAAACCTAAGTTTCTTCACCTCTTTGAATTGATTGACCTCAACCTAGAAGTACTGCACCGTGAAGGAGAAAGGTAACTTACACCAAGGAATCTTGGTGCCATCTATCAAAGTAAATATGCCAATAAATAAATGTTGGTATACATAAAACTCAGCCTCTCCTTGTACTAATGAAGGAAACTACTCAGGTATTATCTTTCTACACTGAATGCATCAAACATCCACTTATACAACATTTTCAGGTGCTCCTTATGAGAGGTCATCATGGTGTCACAAGTATATTACTCAAACCTCTTAATGGGGTAGGGGTTCTCCTCTAGGTATTCCTAAACAAACTTATCCAGCCCATTGGTCACTCCAATCTCTTAAAAGACAATAGTGAGGAGGACATTAGCAAACATGATATTTTCTCTATCATGTGTGGCATTTATAATATCCTATGTAATAAAATTTAAGAGGATATAGATGGTCCCCTCCAAGATCTTGCGGCATACATTCAACCAGGCCTTGTTGATCTATGTCCATCTCTCTTTCCCATTCATATTTTTGACCAAGCACATGGCCATCCTCATCACAAGGTTGGTGATTATAGAAATGTCAAAGTAGCATGAACCCTTCTTGTAGTCATAAGCTTCAACAATCTTCTTAATGGATTCTTTGTCTTCCAAATCACCATCTAATGATTCTCCTTCATAGATAAGGCTGGTGAACTTAGAAATCAGCTGGGGGTTATGTGCATCCTCTGACCTGAGAAATAGAAGTGGTATTCATGCACACATGATATCAACCATTGGTATAGTCACTCAAAATTTTTGAAATAGGGAAACTCATAGAGTTAACAACCTAGCCTTCTCCATTTTCACCTTTACTTCGTTGTCATAGATAGGCATTCCATTTAGCATCCTCTTCTCTATAGGGTGAACCATCTTTAGTGTCATCTCATTTTCGGTGGTTATCATTTGACAGTTGTAATAACTTACGTCCATCTTTCTAACATAAGATACCCATTCCTTACCATGTAATACATCGCCTCAGGTACTACATTTCTACATACTATTCTTCATTGAAATTAGTAGAAATGGATTGTTTTATTTTTCCCTTGCCCTTATTTAGTGAAAATTTGTATACTTTCCTTGGTGTCATTCCTTCATTAGGTCCTTAAAACATCTTCCTCTCTCTTGGTCCTAGCTTTGTTCAAATTTTTGGCTCTAATCCTTTGTGAAAATTCCTCCAATTCACATGCCCTAGCTATGTAACCCTAAGCTAAAAATTCATTTTCCCACAAAATGGCGTAACACCCATGGGATACTTCCACATAACCTTCTCTTCTTACACCCGTGAACTCCTTTCCACTTTGGTTCGTTGATCAAACTAGCTATGCACACAATTACTCTCAAATATTTTTGTAAGGATTCCCTAGTTTGCGAGAGCTCTTTGATAACTTAAAACACAATGTAAAGAATAACACACCCCGATCTTCTATTTATGAATTTTTATTTTGTCTTCAATAAATGCCATACCACGTAATAATGTAATTTTACAATAAAGGAATCTTTTTCCAATGCCAACCTTTAGCACTTTTCCTTTGTGCTCAAT
This sequence comes from Taxus wallichiana var. yunnanensis, assembly GCA_018340775.1. Lineage (NCBI taxonomy): Eukaryota > Viridiplantae > Streptophyta > Pinopsida > Cupressales > Taxaceae > Taxus > Taxus wallichiana. Next base: position 276,054,328 of record CM031244.1, read on the forward strand.
GCTACATGAAAAACTTTGGTAACCTTTAGGTGTGTAAAAACACTTACTGACCATAGATCCTTACACACTTACTATCTCGAAGTCATTCTTCCTCTGTGTCGTAATCATGGTTCTTGACATTGCCTACCTCATGTTGTTCCTATAATTTTCATTCTTGTATGTGGTTTCTATAAATCCTTTTGACACCATCCTTCCCTCATGTTCACCTCTTCTATGTGTGATCTTCCAATCCACGTGTTTTTGATTTTTCAACTTAGACCATCAAAACCATAGCTTCTAGCACTTTTCACATCACACAACCCCACAAAAATGGATGCATGGTCCTCTGTGGATAGATTTTTGAAATACTAAGTGGCTAACAACACAAAAATGCACACACGAGAAAACAACACTAAAGGAAAAACAATGAGAAAGGGTAACAAAAAAAAGGAAGCTGTATTAAAGAAAATACTAGGCTAATTAGAAATACTACCTTATTTATAAAACATAAAGAATACTTATTTATGGTAGGGCTTTATCCTACTCCCATTGAAATTTCCTATAAAAAGTGTTCCATCTAGCACTTGTAATTGAAAAGTGCCTAAATCAAGTATATAAGATATAATGTACGGGCCCAACCAATGGACTTTGAATTTCCTAGGATGGTCAAAAAATTGGAATCATACAAGAGAACCATCTTCCCAACCTTAAACTACTTGTTCTTGATGTGTCTATCATGCCATGCCTTCTTCCTGGATTTTTCTATTTTCTAACTCAATAAGCAATATCCCACCTCTCATCCAACTAAATAAACTTGTCAATCCTCTCCTCAAGTACTTGTTCATCAGCTAACCCTCCTGCATCGATATACATAATGATGGTAACATGAATTCAACAGGTAACATAGCTTTTGCACCAAACACCAATTGAAAAGGTGTGGCCTTGTTCAATCTCTTATAAGTAGTCTGATATGACCATAACATAGCAAAACGTTTTTCATCCCAATACTTTCTTCCCACATCATAAATATTGGTAAATGTGTGATTAAATTTTTGTTAAATGCATCAACAGTCCCATTAGCTTATGGGTGATAAGGGGTAGTCTTTTGATGGGCCACCATGAATTCTACCAATAAAATTCTAACTCACTCATTTAAGAAATGAGTACGCCTATCACTTCTTAAGCTCAACGGGCATCCATGCTTGATGATTATATTTTCCCACAAGAACCTAACTATTATTGCCACTATGAAATCCCTTCTAGGTACCACTTCTACCCAACTTGTAAGGTAATATGTGCATGTAATGATATAGAATGAACCATTCCTTTGCATAGCTAAAGAAATAGGTCCTGCAAAGTCAATTTCCATTTCTAAAACGTATATGCTTTGAAAAATCAGTCTTAATGGCATTTCATCTCTTTTACCTAGTTTACCAAGATGATACAATAGTCACAAGCCTTGCAATACTTGATACAATCTTGGTAAAATGTTTCCCACTAAAATCCTACTAGAAGGATCTTGTGCATGGTTACATTCCATGTATAGTGCCCCCTGCAACTCCACCTTAATCCTCTTCCGTGATTGCGGTGTGCTTATGCTCAAGAATGCACCAGTGTAAAACCTCATCACATCCTAGCTTGTATAAGTCTCCACTAATTAACATGTAGGGTGCATGCGCATATGGCTAACTACTTCCTTTCCAAATTTTTCATTCCCTCCAGTACCACACCCATTTTGAGAAACACAACAATATCTTCCAATTCATAGGGCATGCACTATAATCGAATAGTTATGCATTTGGCATTGTATCCTTGATAAATAGTTAGGCCCTAAATTACTCTTATCTAATTTTACAACAACCGTAAACTAAAACTCTTGAAACAATACAGCCCACCTGCATATACACCCTTGCAAGATGAGCTTGTTCACCAAGTAATTTAATATCATGTGGTCCGTGTAAGAGATAAAAGGCATCACTAGCAAATAATTCCTAATTTTGTGTAGTGCATAGATCATTGATAATGCCTCGCGCTCTGTGGTAGTATAATTTTTTTTTGTTTGGGTTAGCTTGTTACTAGCAAAGCACAAAGGTTGGTCAACAATTCCCTCTCTAGGTTGTGATAATATTCCTCCAATCTCCATCTTTGAAGCATCAACAAGTAATGGAATGGATTATCCCAAGAGGGAAATTGTAATATGGGCACGGTGATAAGCCTATTATTCAATGTGTCAAATTCCATCTGTTGCACCTCTCCCTAATGAAATATACTTTTATTCTTTAGAAACTCCTCTAATGGTGTAGAGATCTTAGCATACCCCTTAATAAATTTATGGTATTACCCTAAATTCCCAACGAATCCACACACCATGTTTTTTTGGTAGGCTCCCCCAATCCCACAATAACAAAAACTTTGGTAGGATCCACCAATAAGCCTTCTTTACATATGATATGTCCCAACAAGGTGTTAAATGGAGTATTAATGACACATTTCTTAATGTTGAGAGATATACTCAACTACGAGCATCTCAAACATCACCATCACATTGTCACAATGGTCCCTCACCATTGATATATTGTCTAGTCATCTAGGTAGATTTGTAAAAATTTATGGATAAAGTCCTGAAATGCGAACCATAATGTGTAAAAACACCTAAGGCATGTTCTTTAGTCAAAAGGTATGACCGTATAGGAAAACATTCCCCATTCAATGACAAACCTTGTATTTTCTTGGTCCTCCTTTACAATTCTAACCTAATGATATCCCGAGAATCCATCTGTGTAAGACCTTGTATCGTGCACCGACTATTCGTTCAAATTTATCTCCGGTTAAGGGGTTGGAAAAGGATCATCGATGATACATGTTGCATTAAAATCCATGTAATAAAAAAAATCCTTATCCTCCTATCCATCTTAATGTTGATGACCACCATACTTATCCACTCTGATTCCTACAACCTTAATGATCCCTTATACGATCATCTTGTCAATCTACTCCTTGAATTTGACACGCTAATTCAAATTCATTCAATAAGGTCTATTCCATATTGGGATTGCACCTTCCTTTAACTTGATCTTCATTTATCCCAAGGAGTGATGAAATCCTTTAAATTGATGGTACCCATGTAAGAATAAATCCTGGAATTTGTGCAATACATCAATAATCTTTGAAACATCCCTTTTTGTCCAAGTAATCTCAATAGTAGCTTCCTTAGGATTTTCCTTCGAGACAATGTTAACCTTATTGGTTTTCAAGGGTTCATGGTAGGAAAATTATTACATATAAAAATTTCCATAATCTCACACAAATCGATTTTATAGTTAACATTCAAGTTTTCCACCTCTTCACCATCTATCATGTAGACAAACTTTTCTTTCTCCTTTTTCATGCATGTGCACTCAAGATGTACCTCCTCTAATTTCTTTTCATCGAAATGCACCTCCAAGATATGTTCACCTAATAAATCTAGTACTTTTTCCTTCACCATGGCACTATCTCCCATAGTTTGGCACTTAACAACCTACAGTTCCTTATCCATTGATGTCTTAGTTCTTTAATACTCGAAAGCTTGAAGGAGATCAACTTTCAATTCTGATAGTTTCATGTATGATGTCACATCTCTAAATGAATGTACCATGTATGTGCATAGCCTTGTAAGGTGGAGTGAAGATTATGCACCCACAAAGATGGAGGAATTTATTTTGTGCCTTCCATCCAGGACTTCTCACATTCTGGACTTGAAACAAGGCAAATTCCTTCCCATGATAATCTTGTATAGTAGTAGGTGCATTGCTTCGAAGAAACCTAATAGAGAACATGATTCTTAGATCATGCCCTTTGTATAAGGTTATCGGGATGGCTCACCCACCAACATGTTGTGGTACCGATAAAATTATAGCTAAGATTACTTCTCCTTTCGATCTCACATATCCAATAGGTCTCCATTTCTTGTAGGAAAACATCAGGGTTAGCTCCCTTAGTGTAACTTGGCAACTATTTTCCTTCCCGGAAGCTGATTGAGTGTGCCTTTGTTACTCTCATCACCAAGCCCCTTAAATTCCTTCTACCTAACTCATATGTCTCGTGTACCCAATTGTCACATGCCATGCTAGTTGTATCACTTATAGATTGAACATCTTCCCACTAAATAACACCTTCTTTTGTTGATTGCACAACCTCAAGGTCCCTTATAGTGCACACATAAATTATTTCTACGTATTCTTCTCCCAAGGGCCTAGTTTAGGGTGATGAATTTCCATCCATCAAAATAATGATAACACATTCGTCCTTGTTCTCAAAACTTATATACCCCTTATTAAAACGTAAGTTAACATTGTTCTTATAGCACTAGGGGCACTCAAATAACATTGGAAAGTGTTCTACCTCAGTAATCCCCAAGAATTCAAATTCTCTAGTGAATTTTACACCTTAGATAGTCATAAAAGCATCATTTAAGATAGAAATAGGCATTTCCTTTCTCTTGTTAGCCATATATAACACATTTGAATATGGCTGTAATGGGGCCTTCCCATTTGGTTCCATGTGTCTAAGGTGAGAACATTAACTTCCACACCCATGTCAATCAGAATATTACTTAGGAGCCATCCATCAACAAATACACTCAATGTAATCTCCTTATCATAGTTAAGGCTATGAAGAGGTATATTAGCATGCAAAACTTGCCCCTCACACTCTCCTCTAGCACTTAGTACTTTTTCCCTCAAAAACTCTCATAACATAGGGATGATATTTTCTTGTCTCAACATCTTACATACTTCCTTGACTTCATCTATATCCTTCTTTGGAGCCTCAACACTCTTCTTCTACTCTAACTATTGTGGCTAATCCTTCGAGCCTTTGGATCTCTCCTTGTAGGCTTTGAATAACTTCAATGGTTTCTAATAAACTACCTTATAATGTGTAGGGTATAAATACTTCCCATTTACCACTTCTTCTCTTTTAACAGAAGTCTCTTCTTTGGTATCTCCCTAGCATGTGTAGCCTTAGCTTGCACCATCACTAGTATAGGTTCTAACTCTGACTCATGTGTCACCCTTGGCATCCACTATTGATCAACATGCTTTACACTTACAATCCCAGCACCCTTATCCTTCCTCTACTTTTATCTCATGTGTTCAAACAATTTCAAGAATTCCCCATACTTGTGCTTTTTACCACACCAAGAGCACTGCAAAAAATTGGGACACTCACGCTTGTAATTTTCTATAGATCCATAGTTATAGCAACTTCTGTGAGGGAATTCACTCCTTTTACCCCTGCAATTTCCACAACCTCTAAATCCTTCTCGAAATCCTCTACCTCAAACTTCTCCATCCATGTGCCCTTCATAATGATGAAAATCATCCTTAGATATATTTACAACACTATTCTAGTGCACACCAGTATCAATGGCATCTTGTATTTGGTCAATCAATCTACAATCCTTAGTGTCATGAGTATAAGAAGTGAAAATATTGCAATATCAAGACACATTTTTACGGATTATGCGTTGCACTAATATACATCTTCTTCCATCAAGATATCCTATGACAAATTTCACACTTAATTGACATAGTACATACCAATCTCCATCGAAATTTTCCTTCATATGCCCTTCTACCTCACAATCCATGCACCATAGGCCACTATGAGTCTCTTGAGCCAAATTCATAGATAGTTTCTCTATTTGTTTAGTCATAGTAGCAATCTGGGATTCTTGAAATGTACTAATGTATGTATCCATGCTTCACAAAGCCTCAACATGTAGGGACACCTCCAAGGCCTCACACGGATCGTGAAGGATTCATGGGAAAGTGCTCTCCTGAAAGGCATTATCAATCCCCAACAAACCATTAATTATCTTTGAGAGGGATGAGTATCATAAGAAATATTTGACAAGAGAGTCTTAAAGTGTGCATCATACTCCTAGACATTATCTACCATACATTTTTAATCTCCTTCAATGTGCTAATGCTCTTCTGTTCAAACTTAGGAATATGGAATTCTTTTAAGAAGGCATGAAATAGTGCGGTATAATCCATTGATGTCTAGTGAGGGTCATACTCTTGGTACCGATTATACACATGCCCTTACAATGTAGTTACGAATTGAATTGCCTTGTGCTCTAGGGAAGTGATACCCTTCTCACCCCATATCAGATCATGTTTGTGCACATGCTAGACAACATCCTTAATAGCCTTATAAACTGGAAAATGTAAATACATTTAAAAGAACACTTGCGAGAGGTGATTGAGACCCTTGCCCACACGATCAAGAACCTTGATTCCGTCAGTGTTTCCTCAACCACCAAATCCTCTAAATCCCACCAGATCCACCTCCTATAGCTAGTAAGGGTTCGAATTGGCCTTAACTTGTGTCCCTATTGTCACACTAAATTGGATGCCGATAGTCTTTGATATTGCACCACTCCGAGATGTGTTTCTCGTGCCACTCCTAGACATGATACCAAAGCTTTGTGTACTGTAATTTTTTCAAATATCATTCCATACAATATGCCTTCAAACAATGGAAATTATTGTGCAGCCATAGATGTACCAAATGAAAAATTATACCTCCTAGTTGTTTCTCGACTACCAATGCCAATACCAACTAGATTATAAAAACTTATCTCATGAACTGGAAAAAAATAGCAAGGGTTTGGTCACCATTTGGGTTAAGATGCACACCTACAACTCCCTCATTTCTTCATATGATGAAATATCTCGAGAAGTTGAGGGTTTTCTCTTTCGTGCTTACAAGGTGGGGTAGCTCGGATTACTCAAGTTCCATGTCCTCTGTGTAAACCTCAAATATTTCCCACAACATCTACCTCTATCAATCCATCACTAGTAAATATTCATGATATTTTTCCAACTACCTCTCTAGAGATTATTTATACTTTATCCACCTCTTCTCTCTCTCCATTTCTTCCACAAGGTCCATCATCCTCCACCACGCCATCTTCCACACCCTACGCTTAGCAAGAGTTTAGCCTTGACCATGGGAAAGGATTCCAAACTCAAAGTAATGACTAGGATATTGATAACCAGTGGAATATCATGCAAGAATGATCCTCTAGGCTCCCTCAAAAATTCAAACTCAGTAATCTCTAGACAATAATATGTAGAAATAACATATTCCATAGTATAACTAGTCAACACTCTACTCAACCAAAGTGATCAACAACATGGTCCATGTCGATTAGCATAATGTAAGTGTTGATATTCCTCTTAGGTCCAAACATGAGGTCTATAGTACCAACTTGACCTTGATGGATTTTTGATAGCCATTAATACAACTCTCTTTGGGAAATATTAGAAAAATGTCTCATATAACTCATGATACATGTTCTCCTCCACCCATTTTCGTGCATCAAACTCGGATCTAGTATTGAACCTCTCATAAAACTCATCTTGTATGTTTTTGAGCCATGCTTAGATACTATACAAGGTCAAGCAATTTGTCATTACACATTTCTCTCACAATAGCTTCAAAAGAGGTCCCAAAATAGAACCAAGATGTAGTCATTGATTTTACCCTCAATAACTCTTTCTAACCCCAAGCTTGTTGGCCTATCACCCAACATATGTTGGACAATCATTCAAGGTGCCGAGGGTACCAAGACCCTCCTTTATGTGATATTTGCAACATATTTCCACCATTAATGGAGGATTATTTGCATAAATAGAAGTACATGCATCTGCTTAAAAGGAAAAAGATATAAATAACATATCTACACATTAATGCATCACAAAAGGTAAATAAACATTGTGTGAAGCACAAGGAACCGGATCTAAGTTAGTACAAGCCAAATAACATGAGGGTTGACACCCATAAACAATATGTATAGAATAAATCAATGTATATTAATTTCTAATAGTTTCTAATAGCGACACTACATTCAAAAGGGTCATATGAGACCATATACATCAAGTGAAAAGATCCAACCCCTCCAAACTAACGTAATCGAGATCTTATCTTATATTTCCCCATTATAACCCTTGTTATAGACCCTAGCACTCATAATTATGCTTAATGATATCCTTTACAACCATCTAGCATTAAGAACTCTAAACCCTAACATCATGAGCTCCAAACCCTTAACATTACCAAACATTTCTACACCACCTTGTTACACTCCTTCTCTTAGACTTTGTCATATGCTCGGCACCTTTTTACTACCTTCTCTCTCTCTCTCTCTCTTTATGTTTTTGTCTGAAGATATCCTTTAAATAGGATTAGTGTCCACTTCCATGACTTCTCTCATGAGTGATTATGTTTCAAGTGTCAATGTGGTCCTCTATAGGTGAATGCTTATTCTCTGTAAAAAAAATTCCACTAACTATAATGATGCCTCTAGGAATATTCCCTACATATAATATCCTTTTCTTGTCATCCAGGGTTCAAGATGGCACCTTATCCACTTATAATGCCTAGTCGAGTCCTCACATTTTGCTCAAGAGACTCCATTATGCCAAATATGGTTTTCCTTTAAACCCTTGTTTTGCATCCTGCTTTCACCTTGGTTTCACTTAAACCCTACTTAAACCCTTTTCATGTGTACTTTTCCCTAATTTCCCTTCTATTTACTTGGTCTTATGCGCGTGCCTCTTGGTAAATAGCCAATATTTAGGGTTCAACACGGTGGTGAATGTTTGTTAATTCACGAATATTCTAGATGTCAAATTTTGGCTTTGGTGAAATGTTAGGGGTTTGTAAATTTGTATCATTTCCTAAATTTTCTAGGTACAAGTTAATTTATGGGTCAATTCACCTAGCATTTATACCAATAGATGAATTTTTTAATTCAATTAGCCATTAGCGCAAAATTGAAATTTGTAAAATTCACATTTATGTTGTCGATTTGTAGCATATTTATGTGTACTTGTTTAGTAGCATAATATATGTTGTTGGATAGTAGAATAAAACATGCTACAAAAAACAACATATATTATTCTACTAGTTAGTAGCATGATAAAATGCTACTAGTGGTAAAGACAGGAAAATGATACCGCCCGGTAGTAAATTTTGCATGTTACTGGCCGATAGAATTTTTCTGATTTACTTGTAGTTAGGATTTTTTAGTGATGTCATTAGATGAAAAAAAAGTATGGGAATTTAATTTTTCTTATGCTATAGTTTGGGAGGACATATTTCTCATTGATATGATCATTTTAACTGCTAACATAAAAAAATCAAGAAAAAATCCATACAAAATTAATGAAATATGTTTTTGACACAAAATCACATTTTTTTGAATTTTTGTGCACCTTACTTTTTTAGGACATATTTATCATTGATCCATTCATTTTAACTATTATTGTCAAAAAATTATTTTTCAAAAAATTACATATGCTTTTGGATGACATCATATACTATCAACATATAATATATATTATCGGTCGAAAATTGTTACCGACAGAAACCATTATTTAATGATTCACTAAACTATTTGAAACACGTTTTCTTCATATTTACCATCATTTTGAAATTAATTTTCATAGATTCTCCAAGTAATATATATGATTTTTTTGTGGGGTTCTTAAAATTTACCCTGGTAAGGTTAAATTATCTTAAGTTTATGTCTTGAGAAATATCAAACCTCTCATTAATACGAGTTACAATAAGTCAAAACTTCACCAAGAACCCAATTTTTATTTTTGAATGCACTTATGTTCACAAGTTAACTTTCCAGGATTGATACCCACCCAAGAATGACATGGTTTTGAAACAAGTGAAACCTCATCTTGAGAGAGGTTAGAATAGGTAAAAATTTGTGACTCTGCAAGCACCCATTTTCTTGTTTTGGAGTGGACTTATGTTCATAAATTAGCTTACCTGAGATTAAAACCCACCCAAGAATGGCATGCATATCTAAAGAAATCTCAAACCTCACCTTGAGAGTAGTGAGAATAATTTAAAAATAACGAGTCATAAAGAACCTAGTTTGGTGTTTTGGTGGGATTACATTCACAAGTCAACTTACCTGAGATTGAGACCCACTCGGGAAGGGCATGCATATTCCATGAAATCTCAAACCTTACCTGGAGAGAGGTTAGAAAATGTCAAAATAAGTGACTCACCAAACACTCGGTTTGATGTTTGGCATGGAATTGTGTTCATAAGTTATCTTACCAAAGATTGAGACCCACCTAGGAAAGGTATGTATATGCCAAAAATATAAAACCTCTCCTAAAGAGAGATGATAATGGGTCAAAAATTAGTAAGTGACTTTCCAAACACCCTATTTGGTGTTTTGGCATGAAATTGCATTCACAAGTCAGCTTACTAGAGATTGAGACCCACCAAAGAAGGGCATGTGTGTGCAATAATCTCAAACCTCACCTTGAAAGAGGTCGAGAATAGATTAAAAATAAAAAAGTGACTCGCCAAACACCTGGTTTGGTGTTTTTACATGGAATTACATTCAAAAATTAGATTACCGACATTGAGACCCACTTGAGAAGGGAATGTTAATGAAAATCAATTTCAAATTATAGTCTCTAAAATATGCACTTATTACTATTATACTATGTCTATGTTATGTTGCTATATACATGATTTCTACATGTGGAAATTAGGCACTAGTGACACCTCTTTGGTCCTTTTATTTATTTTTATTGACTTTTCTTATGTCTTTGGTTTTACTTTCGTATCTTTTCTTTCATGTCACATGGATCCATGTTCATGTATTTGGTCATGTTCATGTTTTCTTTCTTTAGGATAGTACCACCTAGATAGGATAGTAGTTCCCATGAACTAATGTCCTTTTGGGTTCTTCTGTTCTCTTTTATTATTTTTCTACTTTGTCAATTTTCTATTACTTTAGGTCTTTTCTTGTCTCCTTTTCATGACCTAAGTCATGTTATGGCTTCACAATGTGCCAAAATTCATACTACTAACTCATATATATATACACAACCTACTAGCTTTTTTAAGAAGGAAATTTAAGGCTATCATTTCTATATCTACCACATACAAAAGAACAACACAAGGGATTGCATTTTGGACTGCATTATTCACTGCATAGGGGAGGATATTCTGAATTCCATATCACACATTCTTTCATTTGGACAAATTAGTTGTATCCCACTATTATTTTTGTCACTTGATGGTACTAGGGCATCCTAGCTCAAGGAAACTCTTTTAATCTCTCTATCTCTCTCTTTATCTCTCACACACACACACACACACACACACACACACACACACACACACACACACACACACAATATCTCTCTCTCTCACACACACACTCACAAAAACTACACTCAGTATAAAATTTAGTGTATCACTCGGTGATAATCACATTGGAGTGACCTTTGAGGTCTTCTGAATCAAGCATAATTTTTTTCATCGAATATGCACTTGAGTATTGTGTAGGTAGCTATGATTTTTTATAAGTACATGTGTGACATTAGAGTACAAAAAAACTGACGTGATCGTTAATGAACTAAAATTGATAAGTAGTGACACAAAAATAATCATTACCAAAGTTACTCTGCATAAACTAGCACCCAAAATGGAAGCTAGTGCTTAGGATGACTTGTCCTTGAAACCAAGGGATCTGATTCCTAAGATTGTCAACTCATAGTTATATAAATAAAGGTTACACAATTTAAGATACACCCTTCTAGATTAGTCTCCATCCAAGAAATAGTTCAGACCTATGGAGGCAAGCCAGGTCATTCTCAATAAAATATATCACTCTTGTTTGTACTTCTTTAGCTAGATCATGTATGTTCTTTGTTATTTTCTAATCATCGGTGTCCTTATCTTAGATTTGATTTTAATAAATCATTTTGTGAACCCCTTTATGTATTAGACCTTAAGATCCTCCATAGATATCTCTTTGACTAAATTCTACCAAGCCCATCTAAAGTGTACCATTTATTTACGACACACTATGGATCATATTCTAATATGCTATGATACTTCCCCTACATATTATACCAATCGAAACTCTTCCACCTAGGCTTTAAATCATGAGCATATTACCTTTATTTCTAATGAGATTCCTTCCCAAGCAATAGTTGACAATTCACCTCCTTTGTATATTCAAGCTCATATCAACAATGTGTTATCCAACCGTGTTTTGGTTGATAATGGATCTGGTTTTAACATATGTAATAATTCTTTTTACATCAGATAGGCATTTTGACCCTAATATCACCCCAATTAATAAATTTCTCTACCCATTACAGTAAGACCATGTACCCTTAATGTGTCATTACATGTTATGCATAATAATCTCAATTATAACTTTATCTTACATCGCCCTTGGTTACATTCTATGCATGTTGTTCCCTCTACAATCCATGCTCAAATGAAATGTATTTTTATGGTTTTTTTCTATGATTTCTTAGTTTATCAAACCCCTTTTACTTTTTGTAACACCATTCCTCATTACCACCCATCCACTTCCTCATGTCCTCCTACCCCACCTGTTATTGATTATACTACTTATAGTTTTGGTTATAATTATTTTATTTGATATAGCTTCTCTAGCTTGGGACTTGGAAAGAATGGTCAAGGAATAACTTGACATGTTTCCATCCTCGAGAAGCTTGATAAATCTAGCATCATATTTTTTCCTAAATCCTCTCTTGCACTTTCTTGGGAATAAATTTTCTCTACACCTACCTACTCTAATATCTTTCTTCTCATTCCTCCATGCTAAAACTAGTTCATCTACACCTTATTGATAAAAATTGTCTTTCATGATCTCTCTTGTCTATATGAGTTTCATAATGATGAATAAATCCTTAATTATATGGGATAATACGATTCTTTTTCTTAACAAAATCACAATAATAGGTTCCCCCACTCCTTACACACCACCATATATATTCTTTGAGGGTGATTCTAGTATGTCCCAAACTAATGATCTTGACATAATTCCCACATAACAATATATGGAAGACTAATCTACCTTTCTTAGTGAAGAGATTATTCCTTATAATTTGGGTACCGATGATGATCAATGTATTATTCTTATAGTTACTTCAATTAGTGATACCGAGCAGGTGGATATACAAAAATTTCTCGAAGACTTCTCCGACTTATTTTCTTTTCATTATAGTGACATACTAGGAATTGACCCCTTTGAAGCTATGAACAAAATTATCTTATATGAAGATGCTAAACCCATCCAACAAAAAATCTATAAAGTGCATCTCGATGTGGCCTTATTATTAAAATATTAAATTTAATGTTTGTTATATGTTGGGTTTATTTTTGCTTTGGACTATCCACAATGGGTCTCTAATATTATTCCAGTTATGGATACCAATGGGCAAGTTCATTGTTGCAACGAATTTCATGACCTCAATTAAGCCTCTTCTAAATATAGTATTCCTTTACCACTCATTAATTCTATTGTTTATTCCTTGCTAGCCATGATATACAATTTTGTATGAATGGATTTTAAGATATAATCAAGTCAAAATTAACCCAGATGACCAAGAGAAACCCTCATTTACCACCCCGGGGAACTTTCTACTATATTGTTATGCCCTTTGGTCTCAAAAATGTTTGGGCTATATACCAGGATGCTATGACACACATATTACATGATTATATTCATAATATCATTGATGACTATGTTTATGACATTATTTCCAAATCTAAACATCATGGTGACCATAATCAAGGATTTTATACATTGTTTACATGTTTATGATAATACAATGTATCCATTAATCTAAAAATGCATCTTTGGAGTTACTACTAGTAAATATTTAGGATACATCATTTCGACAAGGTATTGAGATTGATCCTTGGAAGATCTACGTCATTGTAGATATGCCTCCTCCACTAAAATTTCATTAGCTTATTTCTTTAAAAGGTAAAATCGTGGCTTTCAATTTTTTCACATGACATAACTAGTGATAAGACCCAACTATTTACATGTCTCATGAAAAGGATCTGCATTTACTTAGGATGTTAGTTTCCAATAGGAATTTGATGATATAAAAGATTATTTATTTAATCCTCTTGTACTAACTCCTCATTTGTCTAATCAACAATTAATTTTGTACATCTCATCTAATTTTCATGGCTTAGGCACTTTATTACTTAACTTGATACGAATCAAAGCATGAATGTGTTATCTATTATATTAGTCACACCTTACTTTCTTATGAATGCATTTATATCTATATCGAAAATTTATGTCTTGGCCTTGTATTTGTCATTGAAAAACTACATCACTATTTTTAGCATAATTTAGCATAGGCATATTTATTGAATTTTATTGCATTGTCTTTTATTTAATAATGTGCAACATGTGCACTCTAGTCTAGTGACTTGCATTCAATATTGTTATGTTGGATAACATTCAATATTGGTATTAGTAGTAATTACATGTGCATGTGAGATGGGTCTTATCATCTCGTAGTTGGTGCCTGATAGGGTGTCATGTCTATCCATATGAGGTTGTCTAATATCTATAAATATTACAGCTCTTGCATTGTTATGTAATCTGATTTCATGATCAATAATATTTGTGAGGCTTCCGTCCCTCTTTGGTCATTGCAATCTTATTCTATTCTATCATTTGGTATCAAAGCTATACCATTATTATCATTTGGTATCAGAGCAGGTTCTATCCAAGCAAGGTTGAAGAGGAGCACTATTGGAGAGGATCCATTAGAGAAGAAGATCTGCATAAAAGGAGAGCTATTGAAGCATCCCGCAGCCTCCATTCCTTCCAAGCATCCCTCAATTAAAATTTGACCTATCCAATTATTTGGAAGGTAATTTTTTTATTAGTCATTGGCATAGCCAATTGATCCAACATATTGGCGAGAATATTTCAGATTTGGAGATCTTTAAAAAAAAAAGGAGAAAGATCTTGAAAAAAATTGCAGATCTAAAAAAAAAAAAATTTGAAAAAAAAGAGATCTTAAAAAAAAAGGAGAGAGATCTTGAAAAAAAATTGTAGATCTAAAAAAAAAAAAAAAAAAAAGATCAGATCTAAAAAAAAAAATCAGATCTGAAAGTGGAGGTGTGAAGAATTCGGGAGCAAAGGTTGAAGCAGTCCCATCAACAGAATTCCATCAGATAGCTCTTAGAAAAAAGGACATAAATTTTTCATACAATGTTGGATTGATTTGTCATTTTTTTGGCTGGAAATATAAGAAGGAGGTGAACAACTTTGTGGTTTACATCATCTTCAGATTCGACCTCTACATGTGACGAAAAGTCTATACAAGTCGGATCATTTTTTCGAAAAAATCAGATCTAGCTAGTAAATTGGTAAGATCTCGAAACTAAGATTCGATTCTTCTAAAATTTTTGGGTTTCAAGAAAACTATTGTATGATGCTTTTGTAAAATTTTAGAAAAACCTAGATCACGGTTTGTGAGAAAAGGTGAAAACAATATTCAGATTGTTTGTTTGGATCTTGGGAACAAGCAGTCGGTGGTTCAATTCCCACTCTCTCCACATTTTTATTAAATTATTTTTTTGAAAAAATTAGAGAAATTACTAAATTTTGGGAGATTTACAAATTTAGAAGCTCACCAAACACATTTAGAGCCACTACTCAATTTAGCGGAAAAACAACTATTGAGGGGTAAAAAATATTTTTGGCCTAACTTGTGTATTTTGTGATTCTAGACCCTTTTTTCTAAAGAGGGGGGACACAAAAACTTCATTTTGATGTAATTTTAGAGCATGTTGTACTAATCTTGGTGTATAAAGTGAAAAAAAAGTTGCAAACTTTTTATTTTATGTTAGTTCTATCACACGAGATCTTTGATCTCATAGCGTGTCGGTATATATGGTGCCTCGGGAAGTGTAACTACTACTGCCGAAACGCCTAACACAAACTACCTAAATATTTTTCGGGCATCGACCTAAAAATTGAATGGGAGTAATAAGGAAACAATACACATACATTTGAGCCCTCAATCCGTTTGTGCTTGCACAAACCCCTCTCTCATCTTGTCTAAGTACCACGTACTAAATTCTTTCACGTGTGTTAACACCTCTTACCATACCATAATGATGGGTATATTGAAAGGGTGATCTTCTTCCATGTACCATCGGGTATATCGGAAGGAGCGTATATAGAAAGGTTTGGTATATCGTCCTGACGGTATATTGAAAGGGAGACCATAAACCTGGAGTGATAAGAGCCTTACCCTTTGTCGAGAAATTCAGAGTTTCAGAAATTTCAATTGCAGAAATGGGTGCACAAACACCAAAATTATTCTTTCCAGATTCACAACTGCTTAGAGGAGACAACTATGCTACATGGAAACTAAAGATCAAGATGTTACTTGAGTTTGAAGACCTATGGACAGTTGTAGATGGAAAAACAACAAGATCACTTGATGATGAAAGAAAACAAGTTCAATTTGATGGCCAATCAAAAGGCCAACTTGATCATCTTGTTTGGTGTAACGGATGATGTGCAACCCCACATTAGAGATGCCACATCAGCCAAGGATGCATGGGGTAAGTTGAGCACGAGCGCCTATGAGGTAAAGAACAAGAATGCCATCCTTAACCTACTATCACAACTACATACTCTCAAGTTCAAGAACAATGAGAAGGTTGAAGTTTTTGTGATGAGTTGCTACTTTGAGGAATCTCTATTGGCATTGGGAAAAGAGATAAGTGATGAAGACCTCGTACAATTGTGTTGTGAGAACTTCCTCCTTCCTACTGAGAATCTTTGTGACAACTATGAATATGAGTGAACACACACTCACCTTTGAGAAGTTGGTCAATCTACTCCAACAAGAAGAGGCAATGAACAATAAAGATCATGAAGATGAGCAAGCAATATCTTCCAATCATAAAGGAAAGGGGAAATTTTAGTTTAATCACGGGAAGTCCCAACAAAATCAAAGTCAACAAAGGTACCAAAGTCAACAAGACAACACCAAGAAGTGTCCCATTTGTAATAGAGGGGGACATGACATCAAAGATTGTTGGTATAATTCTGTTGGTTGGATATTTTGTCAAACCACGTAAATATGAGGTTAACACCACATGTGTATATGAGATTAAATCCCTCCTCGAAAGCATGGCGGTGGCTGCTGAATTTTTATTGCTAATCTAAAACACGGTCAAAATGACAATATATATAGTATTCACACTAATCTAACCATTGGGGGTTGGGATGGAATCCCGAAATCCACATTCACATGATTCAAGGGTATTTCTTTCGTAAATGGCTGGGTTAGAAATTATTCTGATAATGAAAGAAGCACAATAGAAAGGAAATGGGAGAAACGTATTTTCTTTCGAGTAAAAGACTGAGCACGAAATAATCATACGAGTTTTAGATCACAAATATAATGTCGAAATAATCGAAACACTAAGATGCTATACAAAGAATAGCTTAAGATCATGAACATAAGAACAACTTTGTCTTAAGTAAGATATATTCCACAACACAAAGTCAGCGTAAAATAATATCGATTCTATTCTTCAAAATGATTGAATGAAAACACAAAGTTTTTCTTCTTTCAATAGCCCCCAAATATTCCAAAAATCTCGACCCTTTGGAATGCATAAGCATTCCTTATTTATAACAAAAAAGTAGAGATAAAATAGGGCGAGATCTAAAAAATAGCGTTTTAACAAGAGTTACTGTTTTGCTTGATTCTCACGCGGAGATCAAGTCAAAATATGATTCAAAAATGTGTGAAACGAAATGAAAAAGACATGTCGATTTCAAGATTGAAATGACATGAAAGCGTTGAGACTTAATCGAATCATCATCATCCTTTGCTCCTTCCTCTTTTTCTTCCTCCAGTGAAAATTATTTGCTCTGAAATTCTGGAACTTCGAATTATGCCTTGCATTTCGTTTTCATCAGCGCGAGTGGAATGATCATTCCAAATTTCACGAGGTTTCATGAACATCATTTGGCATGCCGGGAAGCTTTTTCAATCCTTTCTTTGAGCTTTCTTAAGGCCTCAAAGAATGTTCAACCCTTACCAACCGATCCATGATCTCAAGGTCAAATCCGCTTATTGGTTCATCTTTCTTGAGCAGACTCTTGGATTTGCTTGAAGAGATCATCTGCGATAGGATACGAGTTCCCAAGCGACACCTTTGGACAAATCTTCAGCAATTCTTCTTCAGATCACTTTTCCCATCAATCAATTTATCCCTTGATTCTCTCAACTTACTGTAGGCTTCATTGAGAATCTTTATTACGAACTGATGGCCTTGGTCATTTGGAAATGCTTATCTGTATGTGGGAGAATACCTTCTTCTACCAAGAGATGTCTTTGGTATTTGCTTTAACACACGGAGAGCTTCAAAAGTCAAATCAAGATGTCGATTTCTGAGAGAATTCTTCATCCATCTTCTCTCCATCCTTACGAATGTCTCCCAGGGTGATGAACTTGCACCACGTCTTGAATTACTTCCTTCCCTGTTGGAGCAACCTTTGGATCCATTCATCAACCACCCTTCCTTTTTAGCAATCTTCTCAATCGTAGGTGCGATGAGAAATCGAATCCGACGAGAAGCAGAAGAAGGTGGTATGGATTGAGGGTTTTGAGAGTTTAATCAAAACCTCTGTCATTGCTCCACTTTTTCCTTAAGCTCATCTCTCTTTGTCCTTTGTTTCTTTCAACTTTTGGCACAACACGTTTATGGAATCCGTGCATCTTGTTGCGCCCCTTCTTGTCACTTTCCCTAGAGCCACCACAGTTGCACGATAATCGGAGGCTGTTATATCCTCTCTAGTTTTGTCGCCGAGGAGTGGCGATCTCTGTGAACTTATCTCTGAAGCATCCACCAAAACCCTTGAAAGCTGTTTTGGGTTTCTTGGCTGATTTGCGGTAGGAGCCTTGAGTGAGCTGAAATCAAAGGCTGGTAGGGGCACAATCACCTTCCTCTTCCTCGGAGTTTGCTCGAGTAGCCATTGCGGCGTATCGGAGGAGTTGCCATGGTTGCGAAAGCTGGTATCATACCCTCGAGGGGAGAAGATTCTACTAGTGGAGGAGGAATAGTTACCAACGTGGTAGTAGATCCGATAAAAAAGAGGCACGGGAGGGCGTGTTGGTGATCACTTGGGTACCGGCGAGAGAGGGGTGAAAGTCGGAGAAAATAGTGGCCATTCTTGAAGAAGTTGATGGAGAATAAGGAGGTAGGAGTGGTTGTGTGGAAAGAGGCACGAGATCGGACTCCAAAGCCTTGGATACGAGAGATAAGGTCTCTTGGTTGAGCAATCAGCAAATGGTGAAGGCAGTGGCTTCCTCCTTCTTCCAAATTAATTTCTCCTATTTCGGTGGTGTTGGTGATTACGGCACATTCACCGTTTCTCTTTGGAGAAACAATTGAAGAGATTTCTCTTTCTTTCCTCTTTTTGACAATCTTGACCTTTATAGGCTCCTAGAAGATTTTTTGTCCTTTTCCTTTTTGGAGGGCCCCGCCTCAGAAGCGAGCCAACTTTGAAAACTTATCATCTTTAAAATTCATTCCCCGAGAGGAGAGCCATGCTTTGGTGCGAGCAAGGATTAGAGCCGACCTATCGTAATAGAGGCTTTTATTTGGTGACCAATCAATAGGTGGGAAAACATATTGATCCTCCTTTAGTCCATCATAGGAAAGATCCAAAACACTTTCATTGTCACCCGTACCTTGGTAAATCATGCAAGCTCCGGTGTTTGAATCTCGGCAATAGTCAATCTTTATTATCCTTTACTGCGACAATGACCTCATTACGCGAGATCCACCCAAATATCCTCTATGTTTGGCTATGCGAGATCTTTGGGTTCCATATGCTCTGAGCACTCCTCGGATATCAAAACCATCTCGAGGCTTCATATGCTTTTTCAATTTGTCACTGAAGTTCGTGGACAACATTTTTGGCTTTCACTCTTGTTGAGCAAGTATATCTCCCAATAGAAATTGGGAAGGATACATGACCTTATGTTTGCTTTGTTGGAATTTATGGAAATCCAACGGTGCCTAACCAACTCCATCAATATCAGTCTATCCCTGGATATCGGGGCGGCGAAAAGGATCTCCAGTACATGACCACCGAAGATATGTAAACTTCTTGAATTGTAAGAAGATACATCCCCATTTAGAAACTTCAGCCCAAGCCTCATCGAGACTCTTGTCTTCCTCGGCTCGGGGTTTATCCTGCGAGATATTTTCATAGAAGAAGGCATCATTCACCCTCTCTGAAATGGTCTTTGGACCCCTTCTTTGTCAATTGAGGAAGTATTGATACACTGGTTTGCCGTTACTGCTTCCCTTGGTATCCAGCCCAGGATAGTTCCTCATCCCGGCTGCTGCGTATGTGACATATGAAGACATATAAAATTTCCCAGTTGACAAGACCGTTGTCATTTGGGAATCAATCTCATTGCTGATGAGAGTACCCCAGTCGATCCCTTGCTGATTCTTCTTGATGGTGATCATAAATTGATACATCCATCCTTGAAATACATTTGATTCGGGCAAACCAAAAACCCGACTCAGCAGGGTGATGATGTCATTGATTTCTTGGATGAAATCACTCTGGGATAATCCTTGGAAATCGGAGATAGCATTTGGTTTGGGTTTGATCGGGAACTTCTTGTTCACATGTTTGATGCGAGTCTTCACGATCGTTGTCCCGGGCTTTACGGTGACTTGATGTCGACTCTCCATACTCGTCAAAATTAGGCAATTTGAGGAGATCATCAAAATAACCTCCATCTAATTTGACCACTACTTCACTGATTGACTTCTCACGAGAGAGAGGCGAGTCATAGCTGGATGCACAAGCCAAGATGAATTGGACACTTTGGCGGACATGGGAAGACCCATTTGCGAGAGGCAAGCCACTATCTGCTATAGTTTTCATCCATGGAGTTTGGGAGGAACTCCTCACCCTACTCCAGAAATCTTCGATGTCTATATTTCCGAGTTCGGTGTCTCGGATGTCGTAGTTGCAATCAATATACGATGGAGATTCCAGCTTTTTAAACTTATATTTCATTCTGCTTTGACTTCTCGGTCTTTTCCTGAGATGGACCAGGGTCCGACATGAAGGATATCGAAGGAAGAAAGTTTCGAAGCTCAGAAGACACTTTGCTCTTTGTGAGAATCGACCTGCTTGGATATCTTGGGAAGAGCGGAAGAATCGAATCTTGGGGAGAAGATGATGTTGGGAAATCTTGAAAACCCGATCTTTGGAGGTGTCGGAACTTAGAAAACCCGACACGTTTGATAATGTCGGAACTTTGGGAAAACCCGACACGTTTGATGATGTCGGAAACTTTGGGAAAGAAAGCGGCACTTGTGTTGATGCGGGAACTACGGAAAGTCGGCATGCCAAACCTTGATATACTTTGGGTCTTGCGACAACTGCAAATGACCTTGAAACCCGAGAAGAGAAAAATAGGGTTTTGTGTTGAATTTCCAACATGCAATCTCCTTTTAATCATTCATGTACCAGGCATATAATAAAACTTTGAGGAAATAGCACCAAATGGTAATTTAGAAGAGATAAACCCTAAAACCTAAACCCCTTTTTTTCAAAATAACTCCAGAAAGAAGAAGAATAAAAATCCCTCAAAACCCGGCAAGAAAATGGGAAGAATTCACGCGGAATCAATCCATAAAAACTAGGAACCAAGAATGGAGAGAAATACCTTGACGAGAGAAAGGAAGATCGAAAAATGGCGATTCGATCGGGCACAAGTGAGCTTTCGGGTTTCGAGGTTGGAAGAGCATGTACGAAAAATCCACGAGTTAAAAATAAGTCGGTAAAAATGACGTGGAAATCTGCGTATTTATAAGAAAATTGTAATTAATACACTTCAGCTCGGCGTGCCAACTCGAAACAACTCGGCATGAATGCCATGTCGGCATGTTGAGAGGTCGAAAACCCGACACAAAGGAGGCTTAGTGCGGTCGGGTTTCGGGTTTGGGAAACACAAGACATAAAGCATGAGATGTTTAGATGCTTCACTGACTCGAAAACCCGATCAAAGGACCTAATCGGACTTCGGGTATCGGGAGCAGGTGACACAAAACATGTTTTGAATAAGACATGTTCGATGCGTGGAGGTCGAAAACCCGATTTACTCAATATGAAGCGGGTTTGGGTTTGGAAAAGCAGGCGACACAAAGCATGTTAAAACTCATGTCGAATTGTTGGACAAACCCGAAAACCGAATTTCTCAATATGAGGCCA
Source organism: Taxus wallichiana var. yunnanensis (assembly GCA_018340775.1). Taxonomy (NCBI): domain Eukaryota; kingdom Viridiplantae; phylum Streptophyta; class Pinopsida; order Cupressales; family Taxaceae; genus Taxus; species Taxus wallichiana. The sequence continues at coordinate 276,076,472 of CM031244.1, forward strand.
AAAGCAAAATCAACTCAAAAATTTCGTAGGGGTTATCTAATCGTTTTGTCGTAAACTCAAAGCGGAGATAACATGGTGGCTCAGTGGGGACTTTCTTTGTAATACCAAAGGAGAGAACTCGAGAATCTCTAGTCTCATGGACGAGCCTTATCCATTGGGCTACGGAGAAAAAGAAGAAAACCAAAACAAAACAAAGCGAAGAAAGAAAGAAAGAAAACCAAAAGCAAACACACTGATAAAACAAAGTAAAATATATACAATGCGAGAGAGCATCTTGCATTAATGGTGGAAACGACTTTAGATGTTGTCCTTTGAAAGGCAACGGGAGTAGTCCTCCATCCAGATATGATAGAGGAAACTATTTTCGCCATTCGGCTCATGGATTTTGAAAGGTCCTTTCCACTGAAAAGAATCAAACTTCCGTGCATTCCTTTTTGTTCTCTTCTCTTATCCCAAAGCAACACCAAATCTCAATCTGGAAGATTCTGTTGCTTTGATTTTTGTCAAAAATTTTCTTCACTCTGCTCACGATGATGATCTGCTATATCGATCAACCACCTTTATTCGTTCCTCTTCTAGCACGGCTAGGTACATAACCCCTTCTTCGATAGAATTCTGAAAAGCCGCATCTTGACCGCTTTTGCCAGCTGCAAGGCGGCAATTCTCTTGAGATAGGAATTTCAGCATCAATCCCGTATAGCAATTGGAAAGGAGACATCCCTATGGCTCGCTTTGGAGTGATCGATCAGCCCCATGACGCATCATACTGATGCTTTGTGCCATGTCCTCGATTTTCATCCACTAGTTTCTAATTATGGTAACTTGATTCTTATTCTTTGGACTCGGCTTGCCCATTACCTTGAGGGATAATAATCGGATGAGTGAGCGAGTGATGCCGAATCCATAGCAAAATCAGTTAACTCATGTGATGAGAAATTAGAAGCATTATCAGCTCTGATCTTATGAGGTACACGAATCGACAATTATATTTTCTTTAAGGAACTTGCAAACGACTTGAAGTTGCTTGCTTGATTGGTGCGGCTTCTACCCACTTGGTAAAATAGTCATGCGATCGGCACGTAGTTATGTCAGCCTTTGGAGGTAGGATTCAATGTTCGATGAAATCAATCCCCATTGGCGAAAAGGTTCTTGATCACTACGGGCTTGAGAGGAAGAGCTGCTAGCTTGGGGCGACCAACGAAATGTTGACAAGCTTCACATTTGGATACCCATTCTGCTTTGAATCCCGGAAGAGAGTAGGCCAATAGTACCTAGCAGTAGGATCTTATACGCATTTATTACTGAGAGGATGAAAAATGTCCTCCGCAAGCTAGGCTATGGAAGGATTCTAATAACTTTTCTGTTGTGATTTATCAACACAACGCGAGGAAAACACCATCAATACCTTTCTTGTATATTGCATTATTCCACAAAAGGTATTTTTGAGATCTCAACTTGCGGTCCTCTTCTCCTTTTGATTTAAATGTGGGGGCATTCACCATAAGTTAGGAAGAAAGCAATGTCAGTGTACCATTCATCGGTCGTACTCACGAAAAGCACCATGGGCAGCTACGAAGAAGTGTCTTGAGTCTTTTCATACTACTGCCTTCGGCATGATTTTCTGTAATTAATTGCACGAGCCCCTTCCTCGTACCAACTTGGTAGGTCGATGTCTAAATCGTACTCTGAACCTTAGCTATCCAAGTACCTCGTTGACTTCCCGGCTCTTGTTGAGTCGAGAATGGATTTATGCGATATCGGGCGCGAGCGAGTATGGGAATTCGGCACATAGTACGAAATGTTTTCTTGCTCGTACCCTGCTGCGTAAGCATGCTTTTCAATCTGTGACATCTTGATTCATGTTCTTTCAACGGACAGCTCATGAATGCGATGGGAGCTTCGATGCCTTCCCCATTTTCTGCATCGGGATGGTGACCTTTGTGTGGGCGAGGCGTATTTGTACATGATGAAATTTTCTTGAAATCTGGACATACTAAGATAGGAGCGCAAGCATTTGCCCTTTTGATTTCTTGAATGCAAGCTTCCCTACGTACTCCATCGAAATGGAACTTTGCCTTTCATCATTCGAGGATATCCTTGGTTTTCGTGAAATCAGTCAAATCTTCTCAAGAAATTAACCTTTTAGAAGAAAGAATGAACTCGGTTTTACTTGTGGGTAAGGTGAGGCTCGAATAGCCTTTACCCTTTACGGGTCAATTTTGGTTCCTTCTTTAGTCACAATATGACCCAGAGCTTTCCTTCGGTCACCCCGAACATGGACTTCTTGGGATTGATGAAATCCCGTGGCGCTGCATCTCAAAAGTACTTGTTCTAAATGATCATAATGATCACTCCGTTTTTAGAAAAGCGGTCAAGTCATCCAAATACACAACTATGACCTTGCCCATCAAATCTCGAATGCCAAGTCCATAGCTCTACGAAAAGTGGCTCGGCGTTGATCAAGCCGAAAGGCATCCTCCTGTAAGCAAAGGTACCCCATGGGGTCGTGAAGGCCGTCTTGTGTTGATCCTCTGGTATTACCTCGACTTGGTTATATCCGAAAATCCGTCGAGCATGGAAAGCATTTACGATCGATGTGTTTGTAATACACGATCCATGATAGGCAAAGGATAGTTATCCTTGGTGAGGGGTGATTCAAGTTCGGAAGTCAACACGAGATCGGTTTCGCCATTCTTCTTCTGGCGGGAACAATGTTAGCAATCAAGTGGAGTGATGGATTGGGAAAATAATTCTAGCATCTAACATCTTGAATTTCTGCGAGGATAGTTCTGAGATCTTGGGATTGTAATGTCTTTGCTTTTATGCATGCGGCTTCACATCGGGCTTGAAGGGATCTTGTCTTTGTACATCTTTGGGCTTGAAGGATTTTAAATCTGCATAAGACCGAGGCCAACACATCGATGTATTTCTTTAAAAGCGAAGTAAATCTTGCCTTCTCTTCGGGAGAACAACATTTCCCAATATTCACCATCGAGGTTGATCGAGACGAACCTAGATTGATTTGATCTACTTGAGAGGAAGAAACTCCTTGACTTGCCTTTTGTTTTGGATAAAGCGATCATGCTTATCAAACAAGCCCTCAAGAAACCAAACCTTTAGGTATCTTGTTGCCTTTAATTTGGATAAATTCACCATCAACCTCTTGATATGGATGCGAAATAGTTTCACGGAAGGCTGATTGAACCTTCAAAATATAACTCACTTTGAAATTGTCGGCCTTTTCTAGAAAAGCCAACACTTTGTTGATCATCATTGAACACTTGCGATGAGTTGCATTATACGGAATCTTGGGACGGTACACAATCTCGATAGAGTATGTATCTTGCTTGAAGGCGAGGATGAGGAGAAGAAGGGATGCGAGATACGGCCAAAGAATCAGCCTTGTCATTATAATCTCTCAAAGCGCCTAATAGAAAATGCATCAAAGCATTCTATACTATCCCAAACTTTATTTGGTAATGTTTCAACCGATCATTTTCACACGATATATACCCCGACACTGATTGACAATCAGCTCCGCATCTCCACGAACCTTGAGATTTGATTCCCTTCTATCGGCCATTTCTAATCCTAATAACGGGGCTTCATATTGGCCGTGTTGTTAGTATTATCAAATTGCAACTTGTAAGTGATGGGAAAATCTCGGAGCTAGGAGATATAAGAACAACACCAGCGCTTTGATCCGAGGAGGTTGAGCAGCTACCATCAAATTCGAGCATCAAATAGCATTGGGATCTTCTTCTTCAACATCTCTGATAGGTATCTCGAAGTCATGAAATAATTCCCAAAGCTAGCATCTTGAAAAGAATCGAGCTTTTGGATCATCGATTTGGTCACCAAATACTTGCACTGTGGTTCGGGATGAAGAACTGATGAACCCCATTGGCCGGGATCTTAGCTTTGGTCAATCCATATTAATCTCTCCTCAGCGTCTTTACAAAATCCTCTACCCAGAGAGGATACGTAAGGCTGCAGGAATGTCGGGCTTGAATAGTCATTTTCACTCTCTTCTCGGGAAGGCAACAAATGCAAGCTGTGCGTCCTTGATTTGACCAATCAAAGGGACTTGTTTAGTTTCCATGGAGTAGCACCATCCATATGACTTAGTCAAAGTAAGTCGAGGGCATGGGCCACTTTTGCGGGCATAACATTATCGAGAGGCCTGAGTCGATGATACGATTCTTGAGTTTAAACCCATTTATAAGTAGAGACAAATAGAATGGTTCAATTTTTCCTGAGGAAGAAGCAGAGGTCAGATTGTTCTGTGGTGGGAGTTGAGTAGGATTTGGAAGGAGACCTTTTGAAGGTGATGGAACAGCCGCTTTACTTCTGATGAACTTGGCCAGCTTTTCAAACTGTTCAGGATTCGACTGAAGGTATTCTGCCTCTGACATTTGAATTTTGGTTCTCTTTGCATGATCAATAATGTCAAAAGCAGTATAAGAAGGAATGATGGTAGGCTCAGATCTAATTACATGAGCTTGTGCTGAGGCACTGATCTTAGGAGAAGGAGAATAAGGAGCAGCTGCCTTTTTGGTAACCTCTCTTTCAGTTTGCGCCGAAATAGGGGTACCCCTCTTAACTATGGATATGGGAGGTTCCTTATTCTTCTCCTTAGTGTTTTCAAGAGGTTTTCTGGGATTCTGAGATTGGGACCGAGTGAAGACAGCAAATGACTGACCATCTGGCGCACATTCATCTTCATCGTATTCCAAATACCCAATGCTGGAGTCGCCAGCTGACTCGTCATAAGACTCATCAGCATATCCTGAAGCTTCGAAAGCCTCACGGGAATCTTGTTCTTCTCCTTCATCGTCTTCTTCAATTATTTCTCTACTGCTGCATTGCTGGAGGAGCTTCGATTGCTAGTCTCGGTTGAGCAGGAGTTAACCGTGGCCTATCTCTGGCAGGTGCACCATTGTTGTTATTGAAATTCCGTCTAGGGATATCCGATACGGAACATTGCTCACCTGTTGGGACATTTGCTTTTTAAAGCAATTAAATCATTAGCCATTTTTTGAAACATAGGATCGGTGTTACCTTGAGAAGAACCTTGATTTTGAGTTTGGGTATGTCTTTTTTGATCCTTAGGCCAAGATGAGATCATCCTCTATTTGAGTATTTGTTGGTGAGCGGTAGCCAAATGCAGGATAACCGACCTTCTTAATAAAAAGCTTATATCGGGAGGTTGAGCATTGATGAAGAAGCATTTTTGGTTTTCGGAGTAAGTACCGCTATTTACGGAATCTTCGGATCAGCTTGTTGAACTTTGCCACGAATTCCCGCATAGGTTCATGCGATTCCTTCTTCATATCGTGAGTGAGCTAACAAAGCATGGGAATCTTGGCTGGTTTGAAAGCGTGCTTGAACTTAGTCGCGCATGGTAGCTTGATTTGCGATGCATGCATTCGGGAGGTGATAAAACCATTTAATTGCTTTGCACCTGCAGCGTTTCAATGAAGAGTCGGACGGAGACATCTTCGTGGGCTACTCGAGAACACCGCATGCAACAAAGAAAGATGCTATGTGCTCGTCGAGGATCTTGCTTCCCATCCCCATTGAACTTGGGAATGTTTTACGCGATCCACGTGGTAACTCATTGATGGAGGAGTCGAAGAAAGAGGACCAATAAGCTGCGCCCCAAGGCACGAGGTTGAACCGCCATCCTCACGAAAAGAGTGCGTACGAGGATCGAGTATCGAGACAAGAGTAGTGCACGACAAGTTGCGAGATGCTTCTGTTCCACGGGGATCGGTTTCTCGAGCAGGCGAAGAACTTTGGTTCGGTTAGAGCAATCTTTGTTGGGAGAAAAGCTGAAATTGTCTTTGTTGCGGTAACTCGAAAAGAGCGGATCAATTTCACCTTGAGCTCGGCGGGACCGAGTAAAGATCTTCTGGCCAGCAGGCGAAAGGAGATCTTGTTGAAAATAAGGCAAATACGGAGTCGCGGACAGAGAGGATAAGCTTTATACTATAGATCCGTATTCCCAGTAGTCGCCAAAAACTGTTGGTTGGATATTTTGTCAAACCAAAATATGAGGTTCAACCACAGTATATGAGATTAAATCCCTCCTCAAAGACAGGTGAGGCTGCCTGCTTATTGCTAATCTAAAACACAGTAAAAATGATATATACAGTATTCACACTAATCTAACCATTGGGGTGGGATGGAATCCCGAAATCCACATTCACACGATTAAAGGTATTTCTTTCGTAAATGGCTGGGTTAGAAATTATTCTGATGAAAGAAGCACAATAGAAAGGAAATGGGAGAAACGTATTTTCTTTCGAGTAAACACTGAGCACGAAATAATCATACGAGTTTTAGATCACAAATATAATGTCGAAATAATCGAAACACTAAGATCTTATGCGAAAAGAATAGCTTAAGATCATGAACATAAGAACAACTTTGTCTTAAGTAAGATATATTCCACAACACAAAGTCTATAAAATAATATCGATTCCTATTCTTCAAAATGATTGAATGAAAACACAAAGTTTTCTTCTTTCAATAGCCCCCAAATATTCCAAAAATCTCGACCCTTTGGAATGCATAAGCATTCCTTATTTTAACGAAAAAGAAGTAGAGATAAAATAGGGAAGATCTAAAAATAGCGTTTTAACAAGAGTTTTGTTTTGCTTGATTCTCACGCGAGGAGATCAAGTCAAAATATGATTCAAAAATGTGATGAAAGCAGAAATGAAAAAGACATGTCGATTTCAAGATTGAAATGACATGAAAGCGTTGAGACTTAATCGAATCATCATCCTTTGCTCCTTCCTCTTTTTCTTCCTCCAGCTGAGACTGTTTGCTCTGAAATTCCTGGAACTTCCGAATTATGCCTTGCATTTCGTTTTCATCAGGCGCAGTGGAATGATCATTCCAAATTTCACAGGTTTCATGAACATCGCTGGCAGTGCCGGGAAGCTTTTTCAATCCTTTCTTTGAGCTTTCTTAAGGCCTCAAAGAATGTTCAACCCTTACCAACCGATCCATGATCTCAAGGTCAAATCCGCTTATTGGTTCATGCTGAACAGACTCTTGGATTTGCTTGAAGAGATCATCTGCTGATAGGATACCTGAGTTCCCAACTGACACCTTTGGACAAATCTTCAGCAATTCTTCTTCCAGATCACTTTTCCCATCAATCAATTTATCCCTTGATTCTCTCAACTTACTGCGAGGCTTCATTGAGAATCTTTATTACGAACTTTGATGGCCTTAGTCATTTGGAAATGCTTATCGTATGTGGGAGAATACCTTCTTCTACCAAGAGATGTCTTTGGTATTTGCTTTAACACTGGAGAGCTTCAAAAGTCAAATCAAGATGTCTAATTTCTGAGAGAATTCTTCATCCATCTTCTCTCCATCCTTTGAATGTCTCCCAGGGTGATGAACTTGCACCACGTCTTGAATTACTTCCTTCCCCTGTTGGAGCAACCTTTGGATCCATTCATCAACCACCCTTCCTTTTTAGCAATCTTCTCAATCGTAGGTGCGATGAGAAATCGAATCCAAGCAGAAGCGAGAAGAAGGTGGTATGGATTCAAGGGTTTTGAGAGTTTAATCAAAACCTCTGTCATTGCTCCACTTTTTCCTTAAGCTCATCTCTCTTTGTCCTTTGTTTCTTTCAACTTTTGGCACAACACGTTTATGGAATCCGTGCATCTTGTTGCGCCCCTTACTCTTTGTCACTTTCCTAGAGCCACCACTGGTTACACGATAATCGAGAGGCTGTTATATCCTCTCTAGTTTTGTCGGCCGAGGGAGTGCGATCTCTGCGAACTTATCTCTGAAGCATCCACCAAAACCCTTGAAAGCTGTTTTGGGTTTCTTGGCTGATTTGTGCAGTAGGAGCCTTGAGTGAGCTGAAATCAAAAGGCTGGTAGGGGCACAATCACCTTCCTCTTCCTCGGAGTTTGCTCGAGTAGCCATTGCGGCGTATCGGAGGAGTTGCCATGGTTGCGAGAAGCTGGTATCATACCCTCGAGGGGAGAAGATTCTACTAGTGGAGGAGGAATAGTTACCAACGTGGTAGTAGATCCGATAAAAAGAGGCACGGGAGGGCGTGTTGGTGATCACTTGGGTACCGGTAGAGAGGGGTGAAAGTCGAGAGAAATGCGTGGCCATTCTTGAAGAAGTTGATGGAGAATAAGGAGGTAGGAGTGGTTGTGTGGAAAGAGGCACGAGATCGGACTCAAAGCCTTGGATACGAGATAAGGTCTCTTCGGTTGAGCAATCAGCAAATGGTGAAGCAGAAGTGGCTTCCTCCTTCTTCCAAATTAATTTCTCCTATTTACGGTGGTGTTGGTGATTACGGCACATTCACCGTTCTCTTTGGAGAAACAATTGAAGAGATTTCTCTTTCTTTCCTCTTTTTGACAATCTTGACCTTTATAGGCTCCTAGAAGATTTTTTGTCCTTTTCCTTTTTGGAGGGCCCCGCCTCTCTGAAGCGACCAACTTTGAAAACTTATCATCTTTAAAATTCATTCCCCAAGAGGAGAGCCATGCTTTGGTGTGAGCAAGGATTAGAGCCGACCTATCGTAATAGAGGCTTTTTTTGGTGACCAATCAATAGGTGGGAAAACATATTGATCCTCCTTTAGTCCATCATAGGAAAGATCCAAAACACTTTCATTGTCACCCGTACCTTCTGGTAAATCAGCAAGCTCCAGTGTTTGAATCTCAGCAATAGTCAATCTGCTTTATTATCCTTTGCGACAATGACCTCATTACGCGAGATCCACCCAAATATCCTCTATGTTTGGCTATGCGAGATCTTTGGGTTCCATATGCTCGAGCACTCCTCGGATATCAAAACCATCTCGAGGCTTCATATGCTTTTTCAATTTGTCTGAAGTTCGTGGACAACATTTTTGGCTTTCACTCTTGTTGAGCAAGTATATCTCCCGATAGAAATTGGGAAGGATCGGCTGACCTTATGTTTGCTTTGTTGGAATTTATGGAAATCCAGCATTTGCCTAACCAACTCCATCAATATCAGTCTATCCCCCTGGATATCGGGGCGGTGAAAAGGATCTCAGAGTACATGACCACCCGAAGATATGTAAACTTCTTGAATTGTAAGAAGATACATCCCCATTTAGAAACTTCAGCCCAAGCCTCATCGAGACTCTTGTCTTCCTCGGCTCGGGGTTTATCCTGTAGATATTTTCATAGAAGAAGGCATCATTCACCCTCTGAAATGGTCTTTGGACCCCTTCTTTGTCAATTGAGGAAGTATTGATACACACTGGTTTCCGTTACTGCTTCCCTTGGTATCGGCCAGGATAGTTCCTCATCCATTTGCTGCGTATGTGACATATGAAGACATATAAAATTTCCCAGTTGACAAGACCGTTGTCATTTGGGAATCAATCTCATTGCTGATGAGAGTACCCCAGTCGATCCCTTGCTGATTCTTCTTGATGGTGATCATAAATTGATACATCCATCCTTGAAATACATTCGATTCGGGCAAACCAAAAACCCGACTCAGCAGGGTGATGATGTCATTGATTTCTTGGATGAAATCACTCCTGGGGATAATCCTTGGAAATCTGGAGATAGCTGGTTTGGGTTTGATCAGGAACTTCTTGTTCACATGTTTGATGCAGTCTTCACGATCGTTGTCCCGGATTTTTAGGTGACTTGATGTCGACTCTCCATACTCGTCAAAATTAGGCAATTTGAGGAGATCATCAAAATAACCTCCATCAATTTGACCACTACTTCACTGATTGACTTCTCACAGAGCGAGGCGCGAGTCATAGCTGGATGCACAAGCCAAGATGAATTACGGACTTTGAGCGGACATGGGAAGACCCGCTGCGAGAGGCAAGCCACTATCGGCTATAGTTTTCATCCATGGAGTTTGGGAAGAACTCCTCACCCTACTCCAGAAATCTTCGATGTCTATATTTCCGAGTTCGGTGTCTCGGATGTCGTAGTTGCAATCAATATACGATGGAGATTCCAGCTTTTTAAACTTATATTTCATTCTGCCTGACTTCTCGGTCTTTTCCTGAGATGGACCAGGGTCGACATGAAGGATATCGAAGGAAGAAAGTTTGAAGCTCGAGAAGACTTTGCTCCTTTGTGAGAATCGACTGCTTTGGATATGCGGAAGAGCGGAAGAATCCGATCTTGGCGAGGAGGATGTCGGAAATCTTGAAAACCCGATCGATGCTTGAGAAAATGTCGGAACTTCGAAAAGCCCGACACGTTTGATAATGTCGGAACTTTGAAAAACCCGACACGTTTGATAATGTCGGAACTTTGGGAAAGCCCGCACTTGTGATGATGTTGGGGGAACAACGGAAAGTCGGCAAACCAAACCTTGATATACTTTGGGTCTTCGACAACCTTTGCAAAAATAGCCTTTCAAAACCCGAGAAGAGAAAAGCAGGGTTTTGTGTTGAATTTCAACATGCAATCTCCTTTTAATCATTCATGTACCAGGCATATAATAAAACTTTGAGGAAATAACACCAAATGGTAATTTAGAAGAGATAAACCCTAAAACCTAAACCCCTTTTTCAAAATAACTCCAGAAAGAAGAAGAATAAAAATCCCTCAAAACCCAGCAAGAAAATGGGAAGAACTCACGCGGAATCAATCCATAAAAACTAGGAACCAAGAATGAGAGAAATACCTTGACGAGAGAAAGGAAGATCGAAAAATGGCGAATCGATCGGGCACGGGCGAGCTTTCGGGTTTCGAGGTTGGAAGAGCATGTACGAAAAATCCACGAGTTAAAAATAAGTCGGTAAAAATGCGTGGAAATCCGCGTATTTATAAGAAAATTGTAATTAATACACTTCAGCTCGGCGCGTGCCCGACTCACCAACAACTCGGCATGAATGCCATGTCGGCATGTTTGAGAGGTCGAAAACCCGACACAAAGGAGGCTTAGTACACGGTCGGGTTTCGGGTTTGGAAAACACAAGACATAAAGCATGAGATGTTTAGATGCTTCTGACTCGAAAACCCGATACAAAGGACCTAATCGGACTTCGGGTATCGGGAGCAGGTGACAAAACATGTTTTGAATAAGACATGTTCGATGCGCGGAGGTCGAAAACCCGATTTACTCAATATGAAGTGGGTTTGGGTTTTGGAAAGCAGGTGACACAAAGCATGTTAAAACTCATGTCGAACCGTTGGACAAACCCGAAAACCCGAATTTCTCAATAAGAGGCCAAAAAGCAAAATCAACTCAAAAATTTCGTAGGGGTTATCTAATCGTTTTGTCGTGAACTCAAAACGGAGATAACAGATTTTGATAGTAATAATGGAGAAAAAGTGTGCTTGATAAGAGATAAGTCAAGAGGTTCCAAGATTGTAGCAAGAGCCTCCAATGTGGGACACATGTTCCAACTTGATTTTTCCACAAGGATGATCAAGCTCTAGTGGCCAAAGACACACAATCTGAGAACTATGGCATCACAAATATGGTCACATCATTTTTGGCTATCTCCAAACACTTCAAAAGGGAAACATGGTGAAAGGATTGCCTACACTCAAGCACAACACTAACAAGTGTCACAATTGCCTAGTTAGAAAGAAAAAAGCAGTACCCTTCGAGAAGAACACATATAGAGTTAAGGAAAGCTTGATTTGATATTTGTGGGCCTATGCAACCAAGTAATTTTGGATGTCAATACTTCATGCTTTTTGTTGATGAATACTCAAGAAAGATGTGGATATATTGTCTAAGAAACAAGAGTCAAGCCTTTGAGACATTTTAGAAGTTCAAAGCACTTGTTGAGAATGAAGTTGGTCGCAAGATCAAAACTCTCCACTCAGATCGAGGGGGGGAATTCACAAGCAATGAGTTCAAGAATTACCTGGAAGCTCATGGGATTCGTCGACAAATGCCTCCTACTCACACACCACAGCTGAATGGTATAGTTGAGAGAAGGAATCGTACTATCATGGAAATGGTGCGATGTATGATTGATGACTCAAGTTTAACAAAAACATTTTGGGCAGAAGCTGCAAGAACTATAGTCTATTTGGTGAATAGAGTGCCCATAGTAGCTCTTGAAGGAGTGACACCTCAAGAAGCATGGTAAAATTGGAAATCATCAATTGCACACCTAAGATTATTTGGGTGTAAAGCTAGCATGCACATACCCAAGAAGAACAAGAAAAGTTGGATATGAAAGTTGAGAAACGATATTCATTGGATACATTGAAGAAGAAACTTGGGTATAGATTATGGGATCTGAAAGCAAAGAAAGTATACACAAGTAGGGATGTTGAATTCTTTGAGAAGAAACAAGCAGATGCTCCACTCAACGACTCAACAAACATGTAGAATACACCTCTTGTGAAGACAAAATTTGATGTTCCCCTGAAGATGATAGTGATGAATTGGATGATGGTGAAAACTTGGATCCACCACAAGCTAATGGAATAGCTAAGAAGTTACCTAAATGGTATACTCAATTAATAAGAGATGCAAATTTGGATGAAGCACCTAGCATATCATCCAATCCTAGACCTAGAACTTGCAGTCAAGCTTATGAAGAGGTCAATTATGCCCTAATGAGCAGAGTTATTAAAAAATTTGAGCCATCTATAGTTCAGGAAGCCCTACAATTAAAATCTTGGAAAGATGCCATGGATTCAGAGTATCAGTCAATGATGAAGAACAACACATGGCAACTTGTCACCTTCCACCGAGGAAGAAACCCATTGGATGCGAGATGGATATTCAAGACTAAGTACAAATCAGATGGGACTATTGACAAGTATAAAGCAAGGCTTGTAACAAAGGGGTATGCACAACAAGAAGGCATTGATTATGAGGAGACATTTGCTCCCACAATAAAGATCAAGACAATCGGGATGATCTTTTCTCTAGCTGCACAATTTGGTTGGAAAGTCCACCAAATGGATGTGAAAAGTGCCTTTCTTAATGGATATTTGCAAGAAGAAATCTATATGACTCAACCAAAGGGTTATGTAATACCAGGAAAAGAGATGATGGTATGCGAGACTCGTAAAATATCTATATGGCTTAAAACAGACACCCTAGGCATGGTACATCAAAATTGATGAGCATCTCATAAGTCATGGATTCGAAAGGAATCCTTATGACCCCAATCTCTACCTCAAAAGCAAGGGGAGATTTTCATTGTGGTTGTTTATGTCGATGATATAGTCATTACAGAAGTTACGTGAAGATGATCGATGCAACAAAGAATGATTTTAATCGATCGTTCGACATGATAGATCTCGGGCTCATGCACTATTGTCTTGGGTTTGAATTATGGAAAGAAGAGAATCATATATTTGTGTCACAGTTGAAATACACCAAGAAAACACTTGAGAAATTTAGGATGATGGACTACACTCCTATTGCTATACCTATGGAAGTGAGACTTTAGTTATCTCATTCCGATCCATCACCACCGGTGAATGCAACTCTCTATCGGCAGTTGATCGGGAGTCTCATTTACGACATATACTTGATCGGATATCAGCTTTGTAATTAGCTATTTATCACGCTTCATGCAAGAACTGAAAATATGTCATTGGAAAGCATCAAAGAGAATAATGAGATATCTAAAGGGTACAGTTGACCTTGGTCTAGAGTACAAGAAGAACAACAACTTCTTCTTGACAGGATATTCAGATTCAAATCATGCAGGAAACATGGATGATAGGAAGTTGACATCAGGCTTCATCTTCTTTATGGGATCTGGACTGATATCATGGGGAAGCAAGAAACAAAACTTTGTTTCTCGCTCTTCTACAGAAGTAGAGTATCGAGCTGCAGGTGAAGTTGTTTGTGAAGCAATATGGCTACGCCGAATACTGGAAGGAATTGGTCTACCACAATAGAAATCTACTCCAGTATATGTTGATAATGAAGGAGTTCTGAAGCTTGTTCACAATCTAGTATTTCATGAGAGAACCAAGCATATTGAAGTACAGGTTCATTTCATATGCGAGCATGTCTTGAAGCACAACATACAGCTCCAGTTTTGTCCTACAGCTGAACAGAAGGTAGATGTTTTCACTAAGTCACTTGCACGTGACAAATTCACACTGTTCAGAGAGTTCCTCTCCACTTCATTGGAAACTATGCAAAATTAAGGGGGGGAATGTTAGCATAATTTAGCATAGGCATATTTATTACATTTTATTGCATTGTCTTTTATTTAATAATGTGCAACATGTGCACTCTAGTCTAGTGACTTGCATTCAATATTGTTATGTTGGATAACATTCAATATTGGTATTAGTAGTAATTACATGTACATGTGAGATGGGTCTTATCATCTCGTAGTTGGTGCCTGATAGGGTGTCATGTCTATCCATATGAGGCTGTCTAATATCTATAAATATTACATCTCTTGCATTGTTATGTAATCTGATTTCATGATCAATAATATTTGTGAGGCTTCAGTCCCTCTTTTGTCATTGCAATCTTATTCTATTCTATCATTTGGTATCAAAGCTATACCATTATTATCATAGGGGTATGCAACGAAGATTCATGCAAGAGAAAAGATCATGGGGCCAAGGTCATTGATTATGAGGAGACATATAAAGCTTTGATACCAAATGATAGATAGACTAAGATTTCAATGACCAAAGAGGGACAGAATCCTCACAAATATTATTGATCATGAAATCAGATTACATAACAATGTAAGAGCTGTAATATTTATAGATATTAGATAGCCTCATATGGATAGACATGACACCCTATTAGGAACCAACTACGAGATGATAAGACCCATCTCACATGTACATGTAATTACTACTAATACCAATATTGAATGTTATCCAACATAACAATATTGAATGCAAGTCACTAGACTAGAGTGCACATGTTACACATTATTAAATAAAAGACAATGTAATAAAATGTAATAAATATGCCTATGCTAAATTATGCTAACATTCCCCCCCTTAATTTTGCATAGTTTCCAATGAAGTGGAGAGGAACTCTCTGAACAGTGTGAATTTGTCACGTGCAAGTGACTTAGTGAAAACATCTGCCTTCTGTTCAGCTGTAGGACATAACTGGAGCTGTATGTTGTGCTTCAAGACATGCTCGCGTATGAAATGAACATGTACTTCAATATACTTGGTTCTCTCATGAAATATTGGATTGTGAACAAGCTTTAGAACTCCTTCATTATCAACATATACTGGAGTAGATTTATGTTGTGGTAGACCAATTCCTTCCAGTATTCGGCGTAGCCATATTGCTTCACAAACAACTTCACCTACAACTTGATACTCTGCTTCTGTAGAAGAGTGAGAAACAAAGTTCTATTTCTTGCTTCCCCATGATATTGGTCTAGATCCCATAAAGAAGATGAAGCCTGATGTTGACTTCCTATCATCCATGTTTCCTGCATGATTTGAATCTGAATATCCTGTCAAGAAGAAGTTGTTGTTCTTCTTGTACTCTAGACCAAGGTCAATTGTACCCTTTAGATATCTTAGTATTCTCTTTTCTACTTTCCAATGACATATTTTTGGTTCTTGCATGAAGTGTGATAAATAGCTGACTACAAAGTTGATATCTAGTCTAGTATATGTTAGGTAAATTAGACTCCCGATCAACTACCGATAGAGAGTTACATTCACCGGTGGTGATGGATCGGAACAAGATAACTGAAGTCTCACTTCCATAGGTGTAGCAATAGGAGTGCATTCCATCATCTTGAATTTCTTGAGTGTTGTCTTGGTGTATTTCAACTACGACACAAAGATATGATTCTATTTTTTCCATACTTACAACCCAAAACAATAGTGCATGAGCCGAGATCTATCATATTAAGCGATTGATTAAAATCCTTCTTTGTTGCATCGATCATCTTCTGAAGAACTACCTGTAATGACTAGATTGTCGACATAAACAACCACAATGACAATCTCCCCCTTGCTTTTTGAGGTAGAGATTGGGGTCATAAGGATTCCTTTTGAATCCATGACTTATGAGATGCTCATCAATTTTGATGTACCATGCCGGGTGTGCTGTTTTAGGCCATATAGAGATTTTATGAGTCTGCATACCATCATCTCTTTTCCTGGTATTACATAACCCTCTGGTTGAGTCATATAGACTTCTTCTTGCAAATCTCCATTAAGAAAGGCACTTTTCACATCCATTTGGTGGACTTTCCAACCAAATTGTGCAGCTAGAGAAAAGATCATCCTAATTGTCTTGATCTTTCTTTGTGGGAGTAAATGTCTCCTCATAATCAATGACTTCTTGTTGTGCATACCCCTTTGCTACAAGCCTTGCTTTATACTTGTCAATAGTTCCATCTGATTTGTACTTAGTCTTAAATATCCTTCTACATCCAATGGGTTTCTTCCCTGGTGGAAGGTCGACAAGTTGCCATGTGTTGTTCTTCATCACTGACTGATACTCTGAATCCATGGCATCTTTCCAAGCTTTTGATTGTAGGGCTTCCTGAACTATAGATGGCTCAACTATTTCAACAACTCTGCTCATTAGGGCATAATTGACCTCTTCACGAGCTTGACTGCGAGTTCTAGGTCCAAGATTGGATGATATGCTAGGTGCTTCATCCAAATTTGCATCTCTTATTAATTGAGTATACCATTTAGGTAACTTCTTAGCTATTCCATTGGCTTGTGGTGGATCCAAGTTTTCACCATCATCTAATTCATCACTGTCATCTTCAGTGGGAACATCAAATTTTGTCTTCACAAGAGGTGTATTCTGCATGTTTGTTGAGTCGTTGAGTGGAGCATCTACTTGTTTCTTCTCAAAGAACTCAACATCCCTACTTTTGTATACTTTCTTTGCTTTTGGATCCCATAATCTGTACCCAAGTGCTTCTTCATTGTATCCAATGATTATTAGTTTCTCAACTTTCATATCCAACTTGTTCCTATTCTTCTTGGGTATGTGCATGCTAGCTTTACACCCAAATACTCTTAGGTGTGAAATTTATGGTTTCGATTTGACCATGCTTCTTGAGGTGTCACTCCTTCAAGAGCTACTGTGGGCACTCTGTTCACCAAATAGACTATAGGTTTTGCAGCTTTTGCCCAAAATGTCTTTGTTAAACCTAAGTCGTCAATCATACATCACACCATTTCCATGATAGTACGATTCCTTCTCTCAACTATACCATTCTGCTATGGTGTGTGAGTAGGAGGCATTTTTGATGAATCCCATGAGCTTCAGGTAAGTCTTGAACTCATTCTTGTGAATTTCCCCCTCGATCCGAGTGGAGAGTTTTGATCTTGGGACCAATTTCATTCTCAACAAGTGCTTTGAACTTCTAAAATGTCTCAAAGGCTTGACTCTTGTTTATTAGACAATATATCCACATCTTTCTTAAGTAGTCATCAAGACAAAGCATGAAGTAGTGACATCTAGAATGACTTGGTTGCATGGGCCTGCAAATATCGGTGTGCATTAAATCAAGCTTTCCCTTAGCTCTATATGTGTTCTTCTAGAAGGGTACTGTGTTTCTTTCAGCTAGAAATTGTGACACTTGTCAGTGTTGTTCTTGAGTGTAGGCAATCCTTTCACCATGTTGCCCTTTTGAAGTGTTTGGAGATAGCCAAAACTAATGTGACCATATCCGCAATGCCATAGTTTTATAGATTGTGTGTCTTTGGCCACTAGAGCTTGATCATCCTTGTGGACAAAATCAATTTGGAACATGCATCCCACATTAGAGGCTCTTGCTACAATCTTGGAACCTCTTGACTTATCTCTTATCAAGCACACTTTTTCTCCTTATTCTTGTCAAAATCCAACTTCAAGTTGTGATCAAGGAGTTGACTAACTGATAGCAAATTCTTGGTCAACCCAGGTACATACAATACATTTGTGAAATTGCAGTCATGCTTTCCAAGAGGTAGTGAAATGTTTCCAATCCCCTTGACATTGTATGATGATTCATCACCTAATGACACATGGTTCTTATTAGGTGAGTCACATAGTGTGTAGAACCAATCCTTGCATCCATTCATGTGTCGAGTTGCACCCAATTCAACATACCAGATATCTTGTGTGGACTTGGTTTCTTCATCAAATTGAGTAGAATACATGTGGTGTCCTTCATCTGAATCATCCTCATGTTTGGAAATGTACCCTTGTTGTTTGGGTTTTCTTTTCCAATTACCATTTTTTTGCCCTTGATTGTTGTTGTTGTTGGACTTCCCTTTATTTGATTTATTTTGACCTGTTGGTTATTGGGTTTTGAATTTCTTGATGAACCCTTTTTGTAGGAATTGTACCAACAATCTTTGATGTCATGTCCCCCTCTATTGCAAATGGGACACTTCTTGGTGTTGTCTCGTTGACTTTGGTACCTTTGTTGACTTTGATTTTGTTGGGAATTCTTGTTATTAGACTGAAATTTCCCCTTTCCTTTATGATTGGAAGATAGTGCTTGCTCATCTTCATGATCTTTGTTGTTCATTGCCTCTTCTTGTTGGAGTAGATTGACCAACTTCTCAAAGGTGATTGTGTGTTCACTCATATTGATAGTTGTCAAAAAGATTTTGTATGAAGGAGGAAGTTCGCAACACAATTAGTACGAGGTCTTCATCACTTATCTCTTTCCCAATGCCAATAGAGATGCCCTCAAAGTAGTAACTCATCTCAAAAAAACTTCAACCTTCTCATTGTGATTGAACTTGAGAGTATGCGGTTGTGATAGTAGGTTGAGGATGGCATTCTTGTTCTTTGCCTCATAGACTATGCTCAACTTATCCGATGCATCCTTGGCTGATGTGGCATCTCTAAGAATAGAATAGAATATTATACCATTATATTCTTGAGGCTTCTATCCCTCTTTGGTCATTGCATAGTCTAAGGTCAACTTATACCATTATATGTCTTGGCCTTGTATTTGTCATTGAAAAACTACATCACTATATGATCAACGTTGAAATTCATATCATTACCAAATTTTATGCTTTTCACTATTTGTTTTCATGGACCCATCTATCTAGTCACTTCTCCTATTAGGTCATATTGCTTAGTGAATTTAATATTAAATTTTTACCACAAAAAGCTATCAAAGGCCAAGTCATCATTGGTGAACTAGCAGAGGATCCTATCCATGATCCTTTCCCCATATGTGATGAGTTTTGTGATGATTTTACTGCATATACCATTCATTTTGACATTTGGAACATGTATTTCAGCAGATCTTGCTTAACTACAAAGTGTCATCTTGATACTATTCTTATTACACCACATGGTGAATTGATGGAATTTTCTTATCGACTCAGATTCTCATAAAAAAATAATATAGCTAAATATGAAGCCCTAATTTTAGGATTAGCTATTGTTGAAAATCTTCCTATATCTCATCTTCGTGTATTTGGAGATTAACTCATTATTAATCAAGTTAATGGTACATACCAAGTAAAAGAAGAGAAAATCATCCCATATCATATTGTCATCACCAATATTCTTGTTATATTTGATTTCAATTTTATGAAATCTATCCCTCACAAGAAAAATTAACATTTTGATACCATGGCAATTGAATCTTCATTTACTCCCATTGACATTATAGATGATCATACCACATTTATTATTTTCCACTTGTGTCATCCTTCCATAGACTACCATAATGTAAATTCTTCACAAGTTATTAGTATTACATTTAGTGGTTAAAATTCAAAATGGTACACTCCTTTCTATAATTTTCATTAATGTAAAGATATTTGAACTATCCTATCCCAACATGAGCCACGACAGATCTAACATAATGCCACCTAATATGTCACTTGTTGGCAATTTTTATTCAAGTGTGCTCTTGATGGAAATATCCTTCGCTATTTAAGACTCTAAAGTATCCCATTATCTCTCTCTCAGATACATGATAGTACATGTGGTGGACACTTTAGTCGAAAACCTATGGCTCAAAGACTTATACAAGTTTATGATTGTCCCACCATAGAAAAAGATTTCTTAGAACATGCCAAATGTTTTGATAAGTTCCAATGCCATAGTAACCTACACCATGCACCAACTCATGATTTTCAATCATTGCATCCCCATATCATTTTTACTTTGGGGTTTTGACCTCATTGGAAAGATTAACCCAGAATCATCAAAAGGACATAAATTCAAAATTACTTCTACTAATCAATTTACTAAATGGGTTTAAGTTACATCATTATAAACTGCTACTACCAAATATATTTATAAATTCCATAATATGCAAATCATAACTGCTTTAGGATTCCTGTAGTAGTGATTGATAATAGCCTTGACTTTTAAAAATCATATTGTCAATTTTTTTCCGCAAAATATAAGAGCAAACACGCATTCTCTACTCCTTATTAGCCTCAAGACAATGATCAAGATGAATGAACTAATAAAAAAATTGTAATTCTTTTTTGAAAAAATGTTGACCACAGTGGAGAAAATTGGAACACTCAAATGTTATATTGTCTTTTGGATTACTTCACTTGCATTGACGCTCCTACAAATTCCAAACCATTCTCTCTTGTTTACAGTACCAAGGTTGTCATACCTTTAGAACTTGAAATCTTAAATCTATATATTTCCCTTAGAAATATTCTCCAAGATAGTCGATATTGAGAATGATGCTTACATGAACTTAGGAATTTATATTCATGATGTTTCTAAGCATTGGAACATTTTTTTTTTTTACAAATATTTCATGAAACATGCATATCATAACAAAGTGTTATATTATGAATTGAGTATTAGTGATTTATTACTCAAATAAAATAAGAAGAATACCAATGTCGACCCCTCTCTCAAAGAAAAATTTTAACCCAATTCACTTGACCCATATGTCATTACTAACAATCTTAGGAAAGGTTTTTATCGTCTTGAAATCCTCTTGCACAAGTCTTTCAAAAATCCCATGAATTTCATGCAGCTTAAATGATATTACACTTAGCTATTTACATCATTGGGGGGGAGAGAAATCTCCACCATAATACCCAAGGACTTAATCTTGTTCTTAGTTTTTAATTGAATGTGTAGGGCATTCCAACATGTACCTCACTTTGCACACACACTCTAGGGGGATCCTTATTCTTCCCTTCTAGTTATTGTCTTTCACATGTATGCATTTAAAAGTCTAAAAAAATGTTTTATTTGATATTTATTGGATGTAATATTTATTCCTTACACTACTACATGTTGAACCTATTTTTATCATATTACTGTAGTTCCTCTTATCTCGTATCACTTTTTCTACAAACATGCACATTCACATAGTATCTTGAGGTGAATGTAGGTCACTTAGAGGGTGCTACATGTGTTAGTTAGTGTGTGTTTGTGTTTTCATTGATGTCAAGACCATTAATGGAAAAGGATGTCATGGTTTAGTATGAGACTCCATGTGGTGTTAGTCAATGGTCAAACATGAAGGTTGATTGGTAGTGTCCATATTTAGTGAGTTCTAGGAGGTCCTGAAGCTTGGTTTCCTAGGAAGATTCATGGTATGAGCTCTCTTGATTTGGTTGAATTTTTTCATTATGTCACATATGGTAATATATGTGTATTACATATGTATATGTGTATACATGAGGTTAGCAAGGCCAGTTCATGAGTTTTCGGTCTTGAGTCAGTCATTCAGGCATATTCCTATCCCTCGATGATGCAAAATGAGTTGGATGAGTGAAATTTGGACCCAATAAGTCATGGCGGAGCATGGTATAAGAAATATGACATTGTAAATAAGGTGTATGGTGATTTTTATGTCATTTATAAGATGTTTGGTGGTATTTTAGGGTCCTTGGGAGGTAATCGGGTTTGAAATAGGAAAGTAAGTATGGGTAAGTGTTAATGGATGGAAATTTTTAGGCATATTTTAGCTATAAGGTTAATATGTAAAGTTATAGGATGTTTTCATGATGCTTTATGAAAAGTTATAAGTCATTCTAAAATGGGAATTGCAAGATATGCAAGATTTGGTAAAACCGAGTAAGTTACAGTGTGTTTTTAAATTAAAAGTGGACCTTTTGATGATCATTGTGAATTGTATTCTTTGCATGGGGACTTGAGATATTTTGAATAATTTATTTATTTATTTACAAATTTTTCAAAAAAATAACAAGGTGGTTTGATTGTCACGTTTTTATGAATGATCGTTAAGAAGGTGAAGTGGTTTGAAACTCTAGTTAAACCCTAACTAGGAGTGACTTGGAGAAAAAGGGAATATTGAGCCTGTCTTGATTTTTTTACCAAATTTATGATTGATTGTTGTATAGGAATATTCTATATTTATGATTTAGGTGTAATAGTGCTTTTGATGTATGTGGGACCCACCTAAAAGGCTTATTTTTGAAGAAGTTCGGTTTGTGAAGAAATTTCCAAAAGAAGGTAAAGATAAAATTGACATTGTTTTATCCCTAGAGTTTACTTACATGTAAATTATAGTTTCAGCTCATGATTAAGGTGAAAAAGTGCAAAGTGTACCCTGTTTGTGAAAACTAGTCAAAGGCGAGTTTCTGGGAAGTTTCCAGAGATTGGCTTGGTTGAAGGCCTTACACTTGGATTTGGAAGGAGTTCCAATATGTTATATAAATATGAATCATATTTAATTCTATTGGTATAAGGTTTTTCACTTTATGAGTTTTTTTATGTGTCATTCAGTACGTTTGTAGAGAAGAAGCTTTTGTGTTTTCCAGACTGAATTGCTTTTGTTGAAAGATTGAGTTGGTTGAAGCATGAGATGGATTATTTTAAGATTTATATCACATGTAAAAAAATAGATATGAATTGGGTTCATATTAAATCCCTTTGTAGGTTTTTAATGTGGCATAAAGGGCAAAAACTAGTTGATTTTGCAAAATAGGTTTCTAGCCAACATGATTTGGAGAAGAGGAAAGTAGATATGTTTTGAAAATAGGGATGTTTCATGATCTCTAAATTCATGGATTTTATTAATAGGAAATGATAATTTCATAGAGTGGTTACATGCCATATTTTAGTTTATTTTTATTTTGCTTGATGCTCAAAGGAGAAGATAGGCTACTAGAAACACCTGTTTAGTGAAGGATATGGGCCTTTTGGCCCATGTTATGAAATATTTAATTATTACAAATAAATATGAGACCATGGATTATTTTTAAATTTTATATTAAACATGTGTGGTGTTTTTTTATAGCTTGACTAATCATATTTTTCATGTGAATGGATTTTACTCATCCTAGTGATGGGGTTTTGAGGTTGTTTGGTTTAAGTTGGATGGTTTTGGGCATGGACGACCTATATGGGTCATATGTGACCATTTTAATGAATTTATTGAGATTTTATGATGATTAATTTCTCAAATTAAATGTGACGGACTGACCTCCTTTGTGTTGGTGAAGTGAAATGCATATAAAAGTGAGCTTAGAGTTCAAATTTGAACTAGTCTTGAGAGAGGGAAACATTGTACCTACCTAAGGATGTGGAGGATATTATATTACATGATTTAATATATTATTATGTTTTTATATGTTGAAGACATTTTTAAGGCATGCGTGTAAATTTTTAGAGCCAAGACAAGGTGTGAAATAAGAAGAAAGTGTAAGCTATAAGAATGTGGATTTGAAGGTGTGTGTATGACATGAATTAAAGATCGCCATCAATTTTGGAAGAAAAAAATTCATATATTTTCATCATCAGGTGGCTTAATTTGTTATTAATCATCTTAATGGGGTTTTAGTCTCCTTGTGGAGTGGGTGCTTTACTAAATTAGGATTTTTGCTCCTTGTAGGGTTTGTACTCTACTAAACTAGGGGTTGGTGCTCCTCATGAAGTTGGTGCTTCAATAAAAAATTTTTTTTTTTTTTTGAGTAATATCAAACAATTTTTAGTGGTTTTTATTCTACATGAGGGTTTCCCACTTATATATGGCGATCATGTTTCTTCTCCTTTGTTCCATGTTGTTGTGAATACGTAATACACACCTAATGTGCATATATGGTTATGGATGGTAAATTGATGGATGAATTAATGAAATTATCTGATGGTAAATTAATTTAAATATTTTGAGAAATAATTTACCACACCCCCATCTCATTCCATTTTTATTACAACATTTTTATCAAAGAATGTCTGGTGAAGCAATTTTAGTAACTTGAAGGGGATCCTTTGAAGCACAAGCAATAGATATGTATTAGATGTTGAAATAGAATTAAGGAGAAGGAATGAAGTATCTTAGTATGTACTTGATGGCTTATAAAACCAGATCAAGGATATGGAAAATATCATGGTGACACCATCAAGGGTTTGGAGTTACGGGTTGAGAGTATATCTAAAGCCCTAATGGAAACAGAGGATGTTTATTCCAGGTATAAGGAGAGGTTGAAAAAAATTGAAATATGATTTAGATAATAATTCAAATAGGTTAAATATGTATGGGATTTTATGAGGTCAAAAAACTACAAATGATAAGATTAGCCTAGGTTTCAAGGAAAAGTGAAAGGAGAGAGATGATGAAGCTGGTACAAGTTCTAAATCTGATGAGAAGGTGACTAAAAAGGATTATTTTATAAGTTATAACCTTGTTAGAAAACCTAATTTTATGAGGTAATGTTCTTCATTTAATGGTTATTGCTATATTTGCAATGATTTTTCTCATAGAGCTAGAAATTATGAAAGGAGGTCTCCTAGGAATGATGTAGGGTTCTATAAAAGTGAATGTTATTCATGTTGTAAGTATGGTCATAGATCAAAGGATTGTGGTTTTAATCTAAGTGTGTTTGAGTAAAGAAATAAGAATTGGATTGCACATCACAAATTCCAAGAAAAGGCATATTGCAAGATTTAGTCACCAAATAGAATATCTAGGGTATAACAATAGGTTAGGAGCATGCATAAGGCAAGAACAGAAAGTGTTCAAGATTAAAACTAGTCCTAAGGATGATGATAAGATATTTAGGTCTTATTATATGGTTAAGAATGATGTTTCTCAAGTTAAGAAGGTCAATAAAATTTATTCTTAGTCAGTATTACATCCTAATCCAATGAGGTTTGTCAAACAACATTTCAAATCATATTAAAGAGGTATGTTTTCATTAGTTCAAGGAATCAAAAGTCAAGAATATCATATGTGCCTCAATATTTTTTTATGAAAAGTTGAAGGAGTTAGGTGTTTGGAACATTTCAAATGTGATAATGTATGTCAAGTGATCCTTTCACGAGTCTTTGAGTCATGCATTTGTTGTAGGTGTTTGAGTTTTAGGTAATGCGGTAATTCGTGATGTTTAAAGTGTATATTGATTTTTGTAGTATTCTTGATCATTCATAAGTATTTTTAATGTCAAAAGAAGGTATATCTTAGTATGAAGCTCTTTTGAGTCTAATTTGTGTCTCAAGGGTCAATAAAAATAGAGTATGGTAATGTTAAGGTCTATTGGAAGATGATTGTACCTAGTATATGTCAAATGTGTTTTAAAGTGTGTCATGATGTGAGAAGACTTGAAGAATTTCATCATCATGATAGGAGAGTATGTATAGATAATGTGTGATTTTACATATGAGTAAGCATGTTATGATATATAGGTATGTTCGATGGTGTCTCGGTCCTCAAGTTCATCCCCGGAGCCTATCGGTCAAAGTATAATATCAAAAGAGTAGTGAATTTATTTTTGTTAGAAAGTATTCTTATATTTTCACGGGTGTCACTAGTCTAGGCATGTTACTTTTATGAAATATTCTTAAATATTGTGAGGTTTTTAGATTATATCAAAATAAGAGATCAATGTTTTTGTTTGTTGTTAATTCAAAGTGTTCTATCATGGAGGAAAATAGAGTATGATGTGTTCTTGAAATATTTAATACTTTGAGTAGGATGTTGAAGTAATTTAGTAGGGTTTTAATATTGTCATTTTCATTTTAATATATGGTTCAAAGTAGTGTCTCTAAGATTGTGAAGTATACAAGCTTGACAAGTTCTTTGAAGAATCAATCTTCTCATGAGATATGCATACTCCCGGGGAGATCAGAAATTTCATGTGTTCAAAATTTGTATGGATTCAATATTTACTTAATATGCATGATAGTGAATTAAATTATGGACCTCTTGAATGTGATTAAAGTAGTTTGTGTAAAGGAGGGTTTTGAATGTTCAAAGAGCGTTCTCGGGTCTTAAAAGAAGGAATGGAAGTCAAATGATTTTGAAGCATGATTATGATTAGATGTATAAAGAGAAAGATCAGGTACATTGAGTTGTGATTTCAATGGGTAAGGAGGAAAAATTTTGATTATCAAAAGCCATCAAGGTATGAAAGGACATGAATGTACTATCTATTTTTAGTGTCAAAGGGCTAAGTTGGAATGTCTCCCAAGATTGGCTGAATAAGATTATAGGTCATACGTTGACTTAATATTGTATGTGGTCTAAGGAAGATGAAAAAATGACCTCATAGAAGTATGTTGGTTGACTATGGAAGATTGTGTGAAGAAGTAAGCTTTAGATGTCACTATATAGTATACAAGTTTTGCGATAATTATCAAGGCTTAATTAAGTATTGATTATGGTCTAAGTGAGACTAAATAGTTCATAAGAATTGTATCATGCACATGTTTGATCCTTTTTAATATGAGGTTTTGTGTCAAGTTTATAAGTACTCATAGAGCCTAAAATAGGGTTTTAAGAAGTGTTAAGTGTTCTCGGACCACCTTTGTGTGATGCATTTCTCCCTTATTGAGGTGCAACATAGTTTCTAAAGTAGAGGAGTTTGTCTTGATTCCATTTAGTTTCTCAAGAGGTTCAAATGAAGGATATAGGTATCTCAATACTAACTTGTACCTTCTAGGAAAGTATTGAGAGTTTACAAGATCTTTGTGACAAGTGTTAGCAAAGTGAGTCAAATTTTACATATCGAGTATGGTGTATGATTCTCTTACAAGTGTCAAGAGCTTATGATATTTTAAGTATGCATAGTTTTTTATGGTAATAGTCATCAAACAATAATTACAAAATTTTAATGGAGGAATTCGAATCTCAAATAGAGGTACAATCAACAAAGTGGTTTGTAATGATATTTCCATGCCCTTGAAGAATATGGAAATTCTTAAGCAAAGTTTTATGTGATCGTGAATGTTTTCAAAGAATAGTTTGAAGTATTAAACTTGTTGAAGGGTCTAAAAATTGTGTCATAATATCATGGTGTAGGGGTACAAATATATGTATGAGTCTTAGTGATCTCGAGACTGACTTATATAGTTGAGAGTCAAAAATAGTGTTCTTAGGGTTTGTGACTCTTCCATTGATGTTGCTTAGAAGTCTAAAAGACATGTGTGAATGCTACAATACTAGGAAAATAAAAATCACATGTTCTATAAGTGTATGAGGTCTATATACCTTCAATGAAGTATGAGAAATGTAAAAGGAATCATCAAACTATGAAATTTGATCTAAAATGCAATCTTACATGTATAAATTGGTCTTTTGAGATAAGGGGACAATGAGAGCCAAGCAAAAGAGACTGAAGGTTAAGAAGATTGACTATGTCAATCTTGAATGGTACAAGTATTGTTCAAAGGTGTTTTATAGGCCTAAAGTGAGAGACTTGTGTTCAAAATGATGACTCATAGGTGTTTCTTAGATGAAAAGATTATTATAATAGGTCTGTGTATATTGAGCTGAAATGGAAATGTTCCAAAAGAAGTGGTCTTTGTCCTCTTGTAGGAAGTTATAACATCATTAAAGACATATAAGTAAAGGTAATAAGGAACTTGAATACCTATTATGATAAAGAAATGAATCTATAATTTTACAACACAAGCATGATTGTCATTTTCATCTTGACTCGATCACGGTCTACCTTGATGAAGTGTGTCAAGTATGATATTGATGTATTAATCTAGGGAAACTTGTAAAAGATGATAGATCAATTTAAATAACTTATGGTAACTTTGAAAAATGTTTGAAATAAATCTATGCATCCTAAGGGATTTTTATCTCAATAGAAGACTGATTAGTTTGTAGGTTTCCTTGGTGTTATATACTCAAGGTGGTAATTTGTAAAAGGTAAGGTACGAGTGGTCGAGAAAATGTCTAGAGGAAGGGGAGCTTGGTTGTGATCTCAAGAAGGTAATTAGGGTGGATATAAGTCTTAAATGGATGAGTGAGTAAGGTTTTAAGATTTGATATCTTGGTAAGGCATATTTTTGGCCCAATAAGGATGAATCTGGTCAAAAAGAGATTATAAACACCGAAGAAAAATTGAGGACTATGTTTAAGTGGTTGTGTGCCTTCTAAAGAAAGATTCTAAGGTATGAAGTCAAATTTTTGCATTTACATTAAGTTTTAGGGAGTATGAATCAAGGGGAGTCATAAGGATTTGATCTATGATTTTTTTGGATGCCTAGAGCTAGGAGGAAGTTGGTCAAGAATGCATTGAGAATGTTCTTTAGATATAGATGTCCTAAACTATAGCATGTTATATTTAAAGGAATTTTGTGTTGTCTTTGGCATTGAAAATACCTATAAAGGATATGTATAACAAGGATGAAGAAAAATGGAAATTATTAGTTCAGGGGGAGCTGGTTTTTGCTTATATCAAGTCCATATGATCATCTTATCTGCTTGAAGATGACAATGAGGAGATATTTCAGTCCCAGGGGGAGCTATTGAGCCGAGTAAGTGTGTTTTTTCCATTTTTGTCATTCTATGTTGTAATTTTAAATTTATAGTAGTCATTGTTGATTTTTTTATAGATATAAAAGGGGAGAAAATCATTATAAACATGGAAATGAGTTCATGTAGGTGTTGGTCTTGTTGGTTGTCATCAATGTTTTTGAATGTGGTTGTCATCAATAACAAAGGGGGAGATTGTTGGCTAGTGTGTTTTTTTTTTCATTAATTTCAATCACATTAATGGAAAAGGGTGTCATGGTGTTGTATGAGTCTCCATGTGGTGTTAGTCAATAGTCAAACATGAAGGTTGATTAGTAGTGTCCATATTTGGTGAGTTTTAGGAGGTCCTAGAGCTTGGTTTGCTAGGAAAATTCATTATATGAGCTCTTTTTATTTGTTTGGAATTTTTCATGAGGTCAGGAATGGTCATATAGGTGTGTTACATATGTTTATGGGTCTTCATGAGGTTAGCAAGGTCATTCAATTAGTTGTTAGTGTTG
This sequence comes from Taxus wallichiana var. yunnanensis, assembly GCA_018340775.1. Classification (NCBI taxonomy): domain Eukaryota; kingdom Viridiplantae; phylum Streptophyta; class Pinopsida; order Cupressales; family Taxaceae; genus Taxus; species Taxus wallichiana. The sequence goes on from CM031244.1 coordinate 276,105,593, forward strand.
AGTCAGGTCATTTCGGGCTGTTCCTAGTCTTGGATAATGTAGAACGAGTTAGAGGAGTGAAATTTAGCCCCCATCAGTCATGGTGGATCTTGTTAGTATCAATGTGACAGTTTACCTAAGGTTTATGGTGATTTTTAGGTCAATTCTCAGAGGTTTGGTGTTGTTTCAAGGTCTTTGGGAAACAAGCAAGTGTGAAACATGAAAGTAAGCACAAGTAAGTCTTAATGGTAGGAGAGTTTCAGGAATATTTTATATATATGGTGAATATTTAAAGTTAGAGGATGTTTTCATGATGCTTCATGACAAGTTTCAAGTCATTCTGAAATGGGAATTGCAATATATGTAAGATTTGGAAAAACCGCGTAAGTTACGTTATGTTTTTAAAGGAAAAATGGATCTAATGGTATTTTTAATTTTATTCTTTACATTGGGTCCTGATATATTTTTATATATTCTTAAGATATTTATAAATGTTTCATTAAAATAATGAGGTGATCGATCGTCACATTTTTTAAGAACGATCCTTAACAAGGTAAAGTATTTTGAAATCCTAGTTAAGCTGTAGCTAGGAGCGACTTGGAGAAGAAGTGTTATACTAATAATATATTGATTTTTTTTTCAAATTTATGATTTGATGATGTAGAGGACTATTCCATATTTCTATAAATTTGCATTAGTTCTTGTGATTGTATGTGGGCCCCACTAAAAATGACTTGTTTATGAATAAGTTTAGTGTGTGAATAAATTTACCAAAGAAGGCAAATATTAAATTGAATTTTTTATCCATGGATTTTATCTACATTTACATGATAGTTTTAGGTCATGGATGAGTAAAAACGTGCAAAGTGTGCCCTATTTCGAAGACTAGTCAAAGGGTAGTTTTGGGGCGAGCTTTTAGGAAGTTTGCAGAGACTGGATTGGTTGAAGGCCTTCCACTTAGAGTTGGAAAGAGTTAAAATATGTTATGGAAATAGTATTCATAGGTATTTACATTGGTATAAGGTTTTATTCTTTATGATTTTATTTGATGTGTCATTTAGGTGATTTTTGAAGAAGAAGCTTTTGTGTTTTCGAGGACCTGAATTGTGTTTTACGAAAGATTGAGTTGGTTGAACCATGTGATGGATTATTTGAATCTTGATATCACTTATAAAGTGAATAGTGAGTAATATTTTTCCTCTTGATGGAATTTGGATGTATTTAATGTGGAAGAAAGGGTAAAAACTAGTTGAGTTTGCAAAAAGGTTTCTAGGTAGCATTATTTGGAGAGGAGGAAATTAGTTTTGGTTTGTACATATGGTTTTTTCATGAGATATAACATGGATGTATGTTATTAAAAATTCCTAAGGATTCTATAGAGTGTCTACATGCCATATTTGAGGTTATTTGGAGTGTTCTTGATGTAAAAGGTGAAGACAAGGTGTTAGAAACACTTGTTTTTATGAAGGACATGAGCCTTTTGGCCCATATTATGAAATATTTGGATTTTGCAAGTAAAATTAAAACCATTGATGATGTTTAAATTTTATATTACACATGTGTGATTATTTTCAGATCTTGACTAATCATTTTTTTATGTTAGTTGATTTTACTCATCCTTGTGATGGGGTTTTGAGCTTGTTTGGTATAAGTTGGATGTTTTTGGGCATGAATAACCTATGTGGGAATTTTATGATGATAAATTTGGAAAAATAAAAGTGAGGTACCAAACTCCTTTGTTTTTTTGAAGTGAAATGTATATAAAAGTGAGTTTAGAGTTCAAATTTGAACTAGTCTTGAAAGAGGGAAAAGTGTGACTCTGCCTTAGAATGTGAAAGAGATTCTATTGTATGATTTCATATCTGATGGTGTGTGTGATAGATTCAAGACTCATTTATTTCATTTGTTCAAATTTTTATATCCAATTCAAGGTGTGAAATAACAAGAAAGAGTGAGTTAGAGGAATGAGGGTTAGAAGGTGTGTGTATGAGCTGAATTCGAAATATCCATCAATTGTGGCCAAAAAAATTTAGAGATCATCATAATCAAGTGGATGAGTTTTTGTTTATTAATATCAGGGTATTTTATCCTCCCTATAGAGTGGGTGCTTCATTTAATCAGGGCTTAGTGCTCTACTAAAATAGGGTTTGGTGTTCTTTATGAAGTTAGCGCTTCACTAAATTTAGTTATTATGAGTAATATCATAAAATTTTCAATGGGTTTTATTTCCCATGAGAATTTCCCACTTATATATAGTTTTCATTTGTCTTCTCCTTAGTTTCATGTTATTTTGAATTCTTAATACACACATTCATTTCTCCATGCATCTATCTACAATTCTTAAATGCATGCATGGAGTAATGAATGTGTGTAATGATAAATGAATTAAAAGATTTGTAGGAATGATTCAACACCTTGACCCACCACTCAGTCCATTTTTCTTCAAAAAATATGATGTATTATGCTTGGACCTATCCATTTACAATTCCTCTAAGGTTCTGAGGGAATCTACATTTTCTCACTTATTATCGGGCTATATCATTAGAATATTTCACATTTTCATTCCTCTATTCCGATATTGCATTTTTCCATACTATTTAACATTCCTAACATGCTAATGGTTTTTTCATGTATATAATTTTCCTTAGATGAGTCCTTCAAACCATGGTTTTATTACTTGTTTACTATTTTTTTGCGGGATATGCCTTATGTTTGTTTGTTTCCTTATATGTGCAACCCTTGATAGCTTCAATTATCATGTGACATATATAGTGGTGTCCCATGTATGCATCTAGCTCCTCATTGTGTCCTTGTTTTTTTTTCATATATTCTTTTAGTAGATTATATTTTTGTGTGCATTGCTTGTTTGTCACTAACACTTATATGTAATCATGTTCTAATTGTTTTACTTACACCATGGTAATTACAATGTGGAATAACTACCCCCGCAACAATCACTATGTCATATATACATATTAGTCTCAGTATTCCTAGTTTGGGATCCATTTTATTTTATCCATCTCACGCACCCCAAATGAGTGGGGAAAAAATTGGGTGAAGCTTTTCACCCTCCTAGTAGCTACAAAATCATAGACAGTAGGAACAAAATAAAAATTAGTCACACAACAAGGCCAAAATAGAATTGACCAAAAACTCATCCCGGCAGAGCTACCCAATACAAATAGGAGCGGTGGGTACTAGTGTCCCACCTAGGTTCTCATGTCTTGGTGGAAAAATAGTTATAGAGGAGTTTTAAATATTTAAAAAATTTATGTTTTCTCCAGTTACAAAAGTTAAATAGTTAGTTTGAAATTGTAATTGGTTACTAACATGAACTAAATTTAGTGGCATGTCACAAATCACTAACTCAATAACATGTGTAATAACTAAAGTAGGAACAAATAAAAAAGTGGAACCTAGGGCATATGCACGAAAGTGATATGTTTGGAATAATGTGTCACCCAAGGAAAGTTAAAAATTGGGTTTGTGATCATCTACATTGGCACTTATCTATTGGGAAGTGTTAACGGATGGAAGGAAAATCATATATATCTCCCAATACACTTCCCTTAGTGGAGACAAGACACCTAAATCCTAAGTTTAATGCAAGGATGCTCAAAACCCTAGTTTAGCAACATGAAACCAAAATCCTTGGTATTATCGAATTAGGTAGAGAATTGATCACTCTTGAATCTCTTAATAAACTCATAAGCATCAAGTCTACAAGGAGGAAAACAAATTATTTCAACATTTTAGGTGTAATCTAACCCCTTGGTTTATATTTTTTTCGAAATGTGCATTTTCATTATACATATTTTTCAAGCTAAAGTTCAATTACATTTACCATGAGCATTGACTACACTTGTTTTAATTTTTAGGTACTATCATACTGCAATAAAGAAGAAGAACACATGGAAATTTGAAACAAATATCATGCATGCATCATTCCCACTACAAACACGTAAAGGTCACCCCTAGGGTAGTTATCCTTCCTCTTGATTCCATGTCACACATCTTGAACTTCTCCATTTGGCGTGATACAATACTCATTCAACACTCTATTGGGCATAACCTACTTTTGAATCTCCAAGGTATGCTTTTCTCTTCTACTTTATGCTACCAAATTTTCATTTACATCACTATACCTTCCTGGATAAATCAATCGGGTGATGTATCTTGAGTATTGAGACCAAAACATAGTCAAACTTTGTTGGAAAAATGATCACAAATTGTTCCACCTACAAACCTTCCATTTGAGCATATAGCCTAGAATCTGGACCATATAAAATTCCTCTCTCAATTTCTCTGCTCTCCACCAATTTTTCTCGAGGTGGTAGCCAACGTAATGAGCCAAAAAGTGTCATTTTGAGTCATTGTTTAGGTGTATAGGAGATATATTACAAATGAAACTAATAATATAAAATGGATGATGCCCACATGTCTAGGTGGGTTTTATAAGTTATTAGAGTCATCATTTCACTTCTCAACCATCCAGGACCTTGGCATCTACATTAGTCGAGTGACTTACCTTAAGAGACCGAGACCAAATATTACTCACACTTTGACAAGTAATTTATCACAAACCTTACAACCTAAGAACTTCTTGTCTAACCCTAAATCTCAAAGTATCAGGCCTATGTACAAAATTCTCTCTCGTTTCTCTCCTCCCCATACAGTTTTCTTGGGGTGGTAGTGAATTCAACACACCATAAGTGTCAATTTGAGTTAGTGTTAGGGTTCCCAAGGTGATATCTTGCAAGCGGTATCTTGTGGAACCAAATAAAATGTGCCCACACATCTTAATGGGATAGTGTACACTATCAAAGGAATCATTTTTCTTCCCAACCATTCTAGACCTTCCTAGATACATCGGTCGGTCGATGTCTCTTAAGATCCCTAAGATAAAAAATATTCAAACTTTGACAAGAAATTTATCACAACCCATGACATAAAAAAACCTCTTATATACTCCTATAGGTTAGCATCAAGCCTACATACACAATGTTCTATTGGTTTCTCTCCTTTCCTCTAATTTTTCTCAAAGTGGAAGTGAATGAAATACACCTAAAATCATCAATTTAAGTCGGTGTTAAGGTATATGAGGTGATATATTATGAATGTAACCTCATGACACCACACATATGGCTCCCACACACCTATGTTGGATTATATATGCTATCAAAGGGATAATTTTTCTACCCAATTATCTTGAACCTTATTAACTATATCGATTGGGAATAATCTCCTAAAATCATTGAGACCAAAAAATAAACAAACCTTGACAAGAAAGTTCTCACGACCCATGACATAGAAGAACCTATTTTCTAAGCTTATGGATTGGTGTCGAGACCATGTACAAAATTATCTCTTAGTTTTTATCCTCTCTTCCTTATTTCCTTTGGATGGCGATTAATGTAACATGCAAAAAGTGTCGGTTTGAGTTAGTGTTAGGGTGTGTGGGGTGATATCTTGAAAATGGACCCTTATGGCCTCAAACAAATGATTCCCACACATTTCCATGGGCTATTATATTCTATTATAGGAATTATTTCACTTCCTAACCATCTCATACCTTCTCAACTACATTGGTCATGTGGTATCTCTTAAGCGTCCTAAAACAAAAAAAAAATTCAAAATTTGAGGGGTAAGTTCTTGTAAACCATGGATCCTATATACTTCTTATCATATCTTATATATCAATGTTGAGTATATATACAAAATACTCTCCCATTATATCCTCTCCACCCATTTTTATTGAGGTGGAAGTGAACATAAGGTGCCAAAAAGCATAAGTTTAAGTCGGTGTTAGGGTGTTCGAGGTAATATCTTGCAAAAATTGTCTCATAGCACTAAATAGACGGTGCCCACATGTCTAGCTACTCGATATGCATTATCAAATGTTTTTATATTCTTCCCAATTATCTCAGATGTTCTCGAAGTAACATCTGTTTGATGACATCACTTCATATCAATGAAACCAAAAAATTATCAAACTTTAATGGGAAAGATATTGCAAACAATAAAACCTAAAAACTTCATGCCTAAGGCTACATCTTAGTGTCAGGTCCACATATCAAATCCTATCTCAGTTTCTCTCCTCTCTACTTAAATTTTTCAAGGTGGAAATGAACACAACATGTCATAGAGTGTTATTTTCAATCGGTGTTAGGTTATCTGGGGTGATAACTTGTGAATGAAACCTTATGGTGCCAAATAGATGATTCCATTACGTCCATACAAGCTAGCATAGGCAAACATATGTGTCATTTCACTTCTAGAACATTCAACACCTTCTTGGCTAAATCAATTGGGTAACATCTCTTTATATCCATGAGACCATAATGGTAATTTATTAATAGGCATGTTATCACAAACCATGGCACCTACAAATATCTCATCTAATCTTATAGCTTAGGTTCAGGTATTTGTACAAAATTATCTCTTGGTTTCTCTCCTCTACAAAAAGTTTTTTTAGGGTAAAAAACAAATGCAATGCATCATAAAACATCGGTTTGAGTCGGTGTTAGGGTGACTTGGGTATTAAATTATGAATGGAACATCATTTCATGAAATAAATGATGCCCACATGTTTGGGTGGGCTGGAATATACTATTTTAGGTATGATTTAATTGTGCAATTATTTTGTACCTTCCCAACTACATTGGTTAGGTAGTGTCTCTTAAGATCCCTGAGACCAAAAAAATGTCAAACCGTGAAGAGAAAATTTTCACAAAATGTTAAACCTACAAACCTCTCATATTCTATTTGTTGGGACCATGTAAAAAGTCCACTCTCATTTTCTCACCTCTCCACCTAGTTTTCTTATGGTTGCATTGAATGCAATGCACCAACAAATATTATTTTGAGTCAATGTTAGGGTGTCCAGGGTGATATATTACGAATGAAACGTATTGGCACTAAAGTGATGGTGCCCATATTTCTAAGTGGAATGTTATACACTATCTATGGTTTCATTTCACTACCCAAACATCCCAAAAATTTCTAGATACATCAATTAAATGGTGTCTCTTAAGATCCTCGAGACCAAAAAAATTCAAACTTTAACAAGTGAGTCCTAGAAAACCATGAAGCCTAAAGTCCTCCAAAGTATGAGTGTAAAATTACATCGGGACCATGTACAAAATCATCTCTCGTTTCTATCATCTATACCTTTTTATTGGGGTGGGACAAAACATAACACACAAAAAGCATCAATTTGATTCGGTGTTGGGGTGTAAAGTTTGATATCTTGCGAATGAAACCTTGAGGCACTAAATGGAAGGCAAGCACACATATTTGTGAGATAATATATAAAATAATAAGTTTCATTTTCCATCCTAGAACCATCCTAGACCTTCTCGACTACATTGTTCAGCTAGTGTCTATTAAGATCCCCAAAAATTAGTCAAACTTTGATGTGAAATTTCATAGAAGCATGTGGAACCTAAAATATTTTCAACTAAGCCTTTGTCTTAGCATCAAGAATGTGTACAAAATTCTCTCTTGGTTTCTATCCTCTCCACCAAGTTTTCTTAAAGTGGTAGAAAATGCAATGTCCAAAAATTGTTAGTTTGAGTTAGTCTTAGGGAGTACGAGGAGATATATATAAAAAAATATCATGGCAGCAAATAAATGATGCCCAAACATCTACGTAAATGGGTATATTCTTTGGGAAGCATCATTTTTTCAAAAATATCCTAGACCTTCCTATATATATTAATTGGATGGCGTCTCTTAAGAACCCCGAGACCAAAAAATGTTAAAATTTGGCAGAAATATTTTTGCAAACCATGACACCGGGAACCTCTCATATGAGCCTACAACTTAGCATTGGACGTATCTAAAATATTATATGTTTTTTTGTATCCTCTCCATCTAATTTCATCGAGGTGGTTGTGAACACATATGAGATAAATTTTGAGGAGGGGATTTCCATTTCATTAATTCCTTATCATCATTCCTTATTAAAGATAAAAAATTCAAGACATACAATGCACCGTATGAAAGGCGTAAGATGATAATGTTGACTACAATTTTGGAGTAGGTAAAAATTAATGAAGGGGAGTTGCGTAATGTCTCATCCAAGGATTTTTTCTGAGTGGGAATGTACATACTAGCAATGATCTCACTTATAAGGAGATTAGTTAAATTAGGGTGGGAAAATTTAATTAATATTGAAGAGTGTAAATGGGACATAAAGAGGGTCACTTTTCGTTCAAGTATAAATATTATGACATAAGTTCATTAAGCTTGTAATAGGAGTATAAGAGTTTTTAAGAAATTTTTATTTATTTTTAAATCAATAAAATAGAATTTTAATAGTATCAAACTTGATTGTAATATCTATTTGGTATAAGTATGTTTCTAGGTTATTATAGGTTGTAAAATATGCACTTATTACTATTACATTATGCCTCTAGTATGTTGTTATATACATGATTTATAAGTTTGGAAACTAGGCACCGATGACACCTCTCAATTCCTTTTCTTGTATGGTTTGGCTCTACTTACATCTTTCATTTGGAATTTACATCTTTTTGTTAAAGTCATAGGGATCCTTGTTCCTTCCTTTCATTTTGTTTTTATTTTCTTGTTACGGGACAATAGCGTCTAGATAATACAATAGCGCTAAGGGCTAATTTCCTTCTAGGAAATTTTATTGTATTTTCTTGGTTTTCTCCTTTTGGGTTTTCTTTGGCTTTGGGTCTTTTATTATCTTCATTTCACAACCTAGGTTAGCTTTTTGTGTCACTATGTGCTGAAACTAAAAAAATCATATATATACATAATTTACTAACTATTATAAGGGCCAATTGGGCTATCATTTCTATTTATACCACATACAAAAGAGAAAAATAAGGGATTTTATTTTGGGATACATTATTCACCGCATAAAGGGAGGCATTATTGAATTCCATATCACCCATTCTTGTATTTGTACAAATTATTTATAGCATATTATTCTTTGTGCAAATGGAACTATGGAATATTATCTCAAGGGACACAATTTAAATAATACACAATAAGAACTACGTGGAGTCTGAAATGTACTATAGCACTTAGAAATAGGATCACATTAGGGTGACATTCGGGGTTAGTCGACTCTCTCTTATAAATTTTTCATTCAGGATAATGTGTTGTTGAGTCTTTTGCATGTAGCTAGGGTTTGTTTTTTAGGTAAAAGTGTGAAAAATAATAAGTGTAGTGAACTGACATGACCTGTAAAAAGCACAAGGTAACAAGAAATGACATAGAAAGAATCAGATCCTAATTTTTCCTACAGACACTAGTGTCTAGAATAGACGATAATTCTTAAGTGCCTATTTCCTACCTTAGGTGATCCTATCCCTAAGATAGTTAAATGTTAGTTTCATCATGATAGCTTACACAACCTATAATATTCCTATTCAAACCATTCACTAGCTCAAAATCAGTCCAGTCCTATGGTGGAAAGATAATGCATTCTATGCACCCTATATATCATTTTTTTACTTATATTAGCTAGATCTTGTATGTTATTATTATTTTATCTTATCATTATTATAATTATCTTATATTTAATTTTATTAAATCATTTGGTGATCCCATTTATTGATCGAGCCCTATAATTCTCTAGGGTCCTTCATTTTTTTCCTCGTGACCAACTAAAAGATGTTGTGAAACTCTAAATCCAAGTATAGTTCTCCTAAGTATGAATCCACTCCTATGAATAGTATTCATTCTTATTTCACCAATGATGAGGATGAATCTAACTTCCATTGAAAGTCTCATATGAACCCTACTTACAATCCCTCCATACCTTATGTTTTCACCAAGATTTACAACCTTGGCCTTGATGTTGTATTATTACTCCCAAAGAGGACGATAATGTTCATGATTCGATAATGAGTCTATTGTTACTAATGATATTTTTGTTAAGGACCTAATTAATTTTTTTGATTAATAAATCCTTGCTAATATTGATTCTCATCCTCCTTATTCTCTTAATGTTTTCAATTTTATCCTCTAAGGTCCTAACCCTCCTCCTCCTCTTCCTTATCCTCCCCTTACATATTCAAAAATCCTTAGGACTAAACATGTTAAGTTTTATCTTCCTATTATATATTCTTCCCCCACATTCTAAATGTACATTGACATTTTTTTCTAAAGAGACTATATTTCTTCTTCTCTTGCATGCATGAATCATTCTATTGCATGTGATTGTATTGCCAATGTTCTCATCGATTCGAGATAATGTGTTACAATATGATTTTAGTAATCATGAATGTATTAATACTCTTCATTCTTATAAATATAATGTACACACTAATAATTATGCTAAAGAATATGTGTATGTTACTTGTTCTCCTCCTTTAACTGAGCTTGTTAATAAATGTGTGCAAACCACCCTTCCTCTTAAAACCTTTTCCATCCCTACTACTAGTTACCATCTTGCCAATCTTAAATTTGACTTCTAACCTAATAATGCCCCTATGGATACTTAAAATTTCAAATTCCAACCCCTTAGTGAGTCCCAAAAATTATATTTTATCCCTTCCTAATAATTTATTTCCTTTATGCATGTTGTTGGTGACTTGTAAAATAATTTTCATACTAATACTCTTGAAAGTAGGTCTTACTATGCTAGTAATAAGAATAATTCCCTTTAAGGAAATCTCATTCCTAATAATATTCATAACTCATCCTTTCTAATGGTTTTACTATGAATAATTTTACACTTTTTGATGGGATGGGTAATCCTTATTTGCATATGAAGGATTTTACATTAGATATGGATTCATTCTCTAATGATAGACTATTATTCAAATCTTATCTTAGTAGTCTTACTGATATCTTTGTTTCTCATTGGTTTCATAATTTTCCTAGGGGATCTATTAGTACTTATCTTCATATGGAAGAGGTATTTCTTATGTAATTCATTTATAATAATAGTCCTAAAGTTACATTTGAGCATTTACCTTTTTCGCGTCTAGGAAAGAATGAACCAATTCAGGATTATATTTTATGTTTTAAGTCTTACATGCATCATTTACTTTTTTTAGCCTATTTATATAGAAATGCATTATATATTTTAGTGTGGATTAATTCATCCTTTGAAACAATTTTTTTATATGATATATGTGAATCTTTTACTCTTCATTGCTTCAAGGTTATAACATTAGAAATATAATTTCTTAGTGATCACATTCTTGTACATGCTTTTAGTTATTCTACTCCTACCCCACCTAGCACTTCTTCCATTCCTACACCACATAGTACTTCTTAGTCTCTTCCACCCATTACACCACCTTCACGATCACCATATCCTCCTAAATATACTCATGCATGTTCTTCATCCTTTTGTATAATTTAGACACCTCATTTCACTCCACATACTATGTGTCGACCATTATACTTTTCACATTCTTCCACACCACAGGATGTTTTATATACATTTCTTGATGAGAATTTGATTCATTTACCTTATAATGAGCATCCTCCTCCTCATTAGATATGACACATCATAATAATCCATTTTGTAGTTTTAATAGGATCAATGGTTATCATGAAAATGATTTCTATTCTCTTCATGATTGTCTTAAGTTACTTGAGGATCTGGGTTCCATTTCCTATTACACACACCATGCTCATATATCCCATCCTCCCATTTCGTGACTTTGTATGATAGATATTGTGACTTTGACAACCTCTCTTTCTCCTCGGGTTATCTTGTTTCCTTCTATGACTATACACGAGACATCTATTGTGCTTCTTGTTTTACCCCTAGTGGGTCTGGAGGAGTATCACTCATCGATATTATATCCACATCCTTCTATTGATGTTGTGATCACTTCGGGTTTATATATGGAATCTATACTCGAGATATCACATCCATCGATTCACTTCTACATAATCGTCACCTTCTCTCGTGTTAGAGCTATATGTTCATTTCATACTATATAATTTCATGCATATCCTATATTATTATGATTATTAGCACATGACCAATTACTTATTAACTATATTTATAAAAGCGTCAACCATGTTCAACATACATGATTATCTATATTGTTTTATCTATCATCATATAATTTGAACATCTATTTTATAATCCTCATCACTCATCAAAATGCATCACATAATAAAAGAAACTAGATATAACTCAAGATTAAATCATCAATAAAAATATCATCATATATATACCTCAAAATGTTTTATAATAAAATTATCTATGATCCAATCCCTCTATATACATCATACATCCTCCTCACTACTTTGGAGGGTATATCTACCATAGAACTAGATGCACCCCCACTCGAACTCCATCACTAAACTTGTGACCTGCTCCTCTAACATCACTCATAAGTCCGTAACCTCGGCCACTACTGGAAACTAGGACACCGAGGGAGGGTTGAATCAATTTCTTATTAAATTTACCTTCTCAAATTTTCCAAGATGAACATATAAAAGCATACACAAGAAATTTACAAGAGAGTACAAAAAGAAAAAAATTTAATGTGGGAAACCCAAACTTGAAAAAAACCCACTAAAACCAAGAACTTGGCTTAGGACAATTTTTTCCTATATTAGTTACATTAATTTCATGTTTGAGCTTCATCTAAACCTAGAGTTGTAACTCCAAAATTTGGTTAAGAAACAACTGAACTTTAGTGAGCTTCAACACACAAGGAGGCTTCAAATCCCTACAATTGAACCATATATAATTAATCTTCTCGTAACCTACTACTTACAAGGAGGCTACAACCCCCTATATGATAAGTTGTAACTTAGACTTGTTCTGTGTTTTGGTCACACTTTGTTTATTGTCTTACATAACTGATAATGACCTCTAGATTATCAAACTTTGCTTCTTCTTCTCTCTACTACTAACATATCTCTCATGATCATCTAATTAGATGCAAGGATCATTTCACAATGATCTCCTTTAGTGAATCCACATTAACCTTTGTTATACACAAATTCTTGTAATACCTCAGACCTTTAACCTGTTGCATACACCCTAATTTTTCCCCTAAATTTACTTATCAACTTTCTTGTTACACCTACAATTTCATCAAAGACTCAACTTTCCAATTAATTTTCACTTTGAATTCTTTAAGTGTGGTCTATCTCTTCATGACTAATCAAATTAGTACCTTGATCACACTTTTGTATCTATGAATCAAATTACCCAAAATTCACACTCAAAACATTAGATCTCTATTTGCATTCCATATTTCAGTCTAAAAATCCTTAATGTGCACCTACATTTCTAGTTATAAAATCATAGTGTTCTTACTTGCATCAAGTACTATCATGTTCTATTCAAATTTTATCTAAGAATGATCAAGACTAAACATTGAGATATGAGTTTGACCGAACTCGGTGTATTATGTTTTTCACTCACCATTCCTTTACCATCATTCACACATACTCACTATGATGTATAGATTTCATATTTCAAACTACACCATCAATAAGTGTAAACCTATCCATTGATTTCCATCATATTTTCTAGAAATATTTCAATCATATTCTAAGCATACCTCATTTTCCTTCAACCTCTTTCCAAAAGAATTCACACATAATTTCATATTAGATACTTCACCATCATACAGTTGTTAATTTTTCAATGCTATTCAACTTCATGATTTTAATCACTTTTTGAATTACATACTATCACTATCCTTCAACCTTTTAGATTTAATACTTATGCATACTTTAACTAAACATTTGACTCACACCTCTATTATTTAACCTTTTTTCCTTCAATGTTTCACACCACCTTGCCTAATAACCCTTAATCTTACTAGATATTATCTCACATATAGATTATCTTATCAACTTCTTAAGAGTCCTTTCAACTTCTAACACCTCTTCATGTTTTTACCTTTTAGACTTTTGAATTTTTCTTGACCAAAGCATAAATTTTTCCTTCAAATTCTTGATTTGATTTATTCATAATGTATTTTCAAATATGTAACTTCCTATGAATCTTTATCTTCTTCATGAACCCATTCACTTCAGATAAGAATGTTCCATGAATTTTTAATTCACATTTTTATCAAGCATACCTTATCAATTGTATTAGTATTATAGAGTTTTGAACTATGCTAATTAATTGTTGTGCAATTGAGAAACTTCATCGAACGTATTTATAACTATGCAAACCATGCTTTATCATTGCACAACCTTCTTGAAGTGATTTGACTTAATTCAATTTACTAAGATAAGAAACTAAGACAACGACTCTCAAATCTCTTCACGATCACGTGTTTTTCATCTTCTCATGCACACTTAAGATTAAACATGGTTTCTTTGATCCTTCATTGATTTTAATAAATCTTCAAAATAGTTATTTCATCTTAAAGAATCGAGAATGGGACATTTAGACCACTTACAGTCTAAGGAGAACATTTATACCCCTGTTATCGCCATCATGTCATTAAGAACTCTTGACATGCTTGATGAGAATAAATGAAGCATGACCAACGTACAAAGAATTGTAATTTTTTTCGAATTTTCATTGGTAAATTTCATGTTTAAAGCTTTTCATTCTTACAAACCCTAGTTTCAGGGTTATAGTCATTGTAAACATCCGAGACCCTTAAAATAGGATTTTCTTGAACATTTCTTAGTGAATCTCGAAATTTACACCTCATGTGGACTTATGAGAGTGTGTGACATCATCTTCATGCATTCCTTGATCTGAAACACTTCAAATTTCTTCCTAGAATTCACAAAAACTATACACAGTCTAAATACATTTTGAACAAGTGTTACCCAAGTCAAGAAGTGACTTGATTTTGGGTCTAGGAAGAAATTGTAGAGGAATTGAGTAGATGAGTGAAGAATTATATACCTTATATCATGGCTTAGAGATCATTAATTTTCCATTCATATTCCAAACCATGTTTGCACATGTTGGTTTTCAAATAGGACTTTTAGAAGAGCAACGGTCGGGTGTGACAAGAAGTCCCTCCTCTTTAATGGGAGAGGTTCCCTTATTCAGAAACGAACTTATTTACAAATGTACAAAATATTATTTTATGGTTGAACTTGGATATTACGAAAGTGTTTTCCACAAGGATCATCGATTAAAAGGTGAGGAAATGAGAGGGTGAGAATGAGCGAGAAAGGCAACATGCAAAATTATAGATAACAGAGTAATTCTTTATGTATGCAAAGTCACAGTGAATTGAAAACAAGATCATTCGTATCGTATAAATAAGATGGAATTTAGAGACACAAAGTTCTGTAAATAACATCTGCCAGAACACAAAGTTTCTTAACGTAACACAGATTTATCAATCAAGGACACAAAGTTCCTTCTTGGTTATACAAGATCACCAAACAATGCAAGACTAACAAACTGGAGACAAATGATCTTCACAAAGAAAATGAATGAAAGCTCAGAGAACAGACAGAGATCAGATAGACAAAGAAAGGAAAGTCCTTCTGTATTGATTTCTCTATAATCTATTTACACTTGCAGAAAATATGCCAAGTTCTTCCTCTTTTTCAAAATGGCGCAAAGAAGGCCATTATATAGCTTACAATTCGGTTACTCCTCGTAACCGTTTCTTTAATCAAGAACCGTTAAGGATCACAACCGCAATACCTCAACCTATTACAAAGAAAACGAAAAAGAAAGGGAAGAGGAGAAAAGAACAAGGAGAAGAAGGCGGGGGCGGTCGGCGAGAGGGACCCACCGACTTTAGAAACCAGCTGTCGAATCTCTCTAACACCTCGGCTATGTCCTCGCCACAGGTCACGCTCTGCGGCCGAAGGCTGCGTCAAAATCCAAGGCGTTCCTCTATCCCTTTATCAAACTCGGCGTGAGTATGATAATCATTATTAGCTTCTTCAATGGGACTCGAGCGGTGAAATTTGTTCTGTTCTCGAAACTTGATCTTCATACCAGTTTGAAAAAATAGCATATTCGGGTAGAGTGGGAAAAACCAAGTATGAATGGTTTTGGTTCACTAGGGACATGTGAGACGCGAATGCGTGAAACACGCTGCAGCTCGGCGGTTCGGGTGACGAAATAAGGAGAAGACGCACAAATGTATTTTGGGACACATTTGGGACAGAAATGTGTGAAGTACGTGGTTCGGGTGCTTCGGCTGAAAATGGGACAGACTTGCCCGATTTGACTTTGGGACATTCGGGACGAAAATATGCGAAGGACGCGATTCGGGTGCTTCGCCGTAGATCGAGTGGAACAACTTGCACTTTTGGCTTCGGGACGGATGGGAGAGGAAAGCGCGAAGCACGCGGTTCGGGCGGATCGGCCGAAAGTGGAACAAAAGGCCCCTTTGAACTTGGGACATTTGGGACAAGCAAGAAGCGAACTACGCGGTTCGGTGTTTCGGCCGAAAATGGAACAACTCGCACAATTGACTGGGACGGTTGGATGAAATCGGGTGAATCGGCCGAAAATGGAGCAGAGTGCACTTTAAGTTAAAATTGAGAAATTTGAGACAAAAAGTTCCGAGTACGCGACTCGCCGATTCGGGCGAAATTGGAACAGAGCGCACTTTTGGAATTGGGACATTTGGGACAAGAAAGTGTGAAGTCACGCGGTTCGGGCGGTTCACTTGAAATTGGAACATCTCGCCACGAAGTAACCCGGGACACTTGGGACAAAAATTTCGACGGGCCCGAAAATGGAACAACTTCAGGATTTTGGCCGATCGGGGAACAGAATGCACTTTCGTACTTGGGACAGGCGGGACAAAAATGTCCGACAGGCCCGAAATACATACAAAATGACCCGAAACACAGATTTTCTCAATTTTCACGACTTAGGCACTTTAGAGGAAAACACTCATAACTCAAAATTTTGAAATTTTACTTTCATTAGGGCAGGGAATTTTGAGTGGACAACAGCTGGCTCCTTCTGGGGATGACTTGGCATAAATTCAAGGAATGAGGCAAGGCAAGAACTTAGACAAACTCGGGGAAAGCAGACCAGTGCCTTATCCATTGGGCCATGGAGTCAAAAAGAACACCAACACACAGAGAGGGCAACACACAAAGACAACGAGAGGGAAACACACCAAAAAAATAGAAGGAAAACACCGTATGAGAATATACAAAGGGACTCCTAGTCACCTAGGACTTGAACAACTTGAGATATCGCCCACTATAAGGAAGTGGGAGAGAAGAACCATCCATGTAATCAAGATAGAAAGAATTCTCACCAGCAAAGTGTCTGATCTTGAAAGGTCCGAGCCACAGGGAATCAAATTTTCCATGGCTGCCACGAGGTTCATGTCTTTTGTCCCACAACAGCACGATGTCTCCAACTTGGAAATCTCTGAACCTAGCTTTCTTGTCAAACAGGACCTTAACCTTCTGCTGGTGAACAGATATCCTATCAGCAACCTCCAATCTGCCCTCATCCTGTCAGCTGTTTTGGGATTATACTGCCTCTGTTTCTGCTTAAAAGATTTAATTCTGGTTTGAAAGGAATAGGATCTGTATATATTTTGGCTTGAAGGCTTTCAGATCTTCATAAGAATATGCAAGAACGTCCTTATACCTTCTTAGAAGATCAATTGCTTTTCTCCTCTCATCTTCGTACAACCTTTTCCAATATTTACTAGCTTAGGGTCATTAGAACTCCCAATATCAATCTTATCATACTCGGCTGATTGCTGAGGTCCAGTAGAAGCTTTAGATTTCACATACCTGTCATGTTTATCAAACAATTCCTCCAGACTCACCAAACCTTTAGGAATCTTATTTCCTTTGAGTTTAATGCACCTTCTTCCGATCTGCTTTTCTTCTCCTTGGGTGTGAAGCTTGGTCAAAGGACACACTTTCACGAGGCAGGTTGTCACTTCCCTCAAAATACAGTTGTTCGAATTACCCTTGAGTTCCGGGAAGGAAAACAAATGCTGGTCATCGTTGAAGACTTGCCAGTTATTGGTATTGTCAGGTACACTAGGCCGATGGACCATCTCAATGGTGAATTTATCCTGAGAAAAGTCAGGATGAGGAATCAGAAGTGACCACGAGGAGACAGCCAACGAATCAGCCCTGCTGTTCTTTTCTGTAGGTATTGCTTCAATAGAGAAAGCATCAAGGAATTCAATGGAATCCCAAACCTGATTCCAGTAATGCTTCAGCCTCCCATTTTTTACCTGAAAGAGGTTTCTGACCTGCTTCACAATCAACTCTGCATCACCACGAGCCAGAAGGTTCTTCACACCTCGTTCTTTGGCCACTTGCAGTCCAAGAATGAGAGCCTCATACTCTGCTGTATTATTAGTGTTTTCAAACTGCAACTTAAATGAAAAAGGATGTAGGCATCCTTCAGGTGACACTAGCAGGACACCAGCTCCAGAACCAGCTGAGGAACAACTTCCATCAAATTCTAAAATCCAAACACCATTGGGATCTTTAGGAGACACTTTGGGGGGTTGGATTTCATCAGGGGACATAATCATGTAATTGCCATGACCCATATCTTCATAGAGTATTTGTGCCTTAGGATCATCCGTTTTCTGCACAATATACTCAGATTGTTTCTCAGGCAACAGTTTCTTCATTTGTCCATTGACAGGTATGAGTGCATGTGACCAGTCCATTTGGATTTCCCCACCCACATCTTTACAGAAGTTTCTACTTAGCAACATTCCATAAGAAGGAGGAATGTCTGCTACTAGGATGGTAGCCAACACTTTCTTTTCAGGCAAGGCAGCAAAAGCCACTTGCGCATCCTTAATCCTCCCGACCAGGGGCACTTCTTTACTTTCCATGGAGTAACAGGATCCATAAGTGCGAGTGAGGGTCAGGCCTAAAGCATGAGCTACTTTAGGAGGCATTACATTATCTGAGGCTCCTGAGTCAATGACACAATTACTGAGCCTATGGCCAGCTATAAGAAGTGTTACATAAAAAGGTTTAATTTTGTCACCAGGCGAGGTGACAGCAGCTACTAGACTGGGCTGTGGTGTAGAAGGAGGAGTAGGTAGAAGGCCTTTAGAAGTGGTCTTAGAGCTGGAATTGACAAAGTGGATCATTTTGGCAAAGGCTTTGGGATGGGTTTAATAGTACTCAGCTTCTGAGATTTGGACCTTGGTCTTTTTCAGGTGATCAACAATATCAAAGGATCCAGAAGTGGATGGGCCATCATCATTTGGAATTCTAGGCTTATCAACTTTAGGAGAAAAAGAAGAAGCAACTTTGGTAACTGGATTGATAGGACTCACCTTCTGTGTAGACGAAGTAGGGATAGGAGATCCTCTTCTTGCAATTACAGGGATAGTTGCCGACTGCTCCTTGGATTTCTTAGGTGGCTGGGTCACCTTCTCCCTCTGCTTTGTCTGTTCTCGAGTCATGACAGCAAAAGATTCGCTGTTCATGTCTGCTACCACTTCATCATAATCATCAATGCCCTCAGTGGTAAAGAAATTCACTCGAGATCCCTCAAGTTCCTCTGCCTCATCATCAAATTCTCTCGCAAACTCTTCGCAAGCTTCGTTATCTTCATCATCATCTGGTTCTTCCACCTCGCAGGTCGCATTGACGGGGACTCTAACAGGAGGTCCTTCAAGTGCTAATCTTGTTTGAGAAGCAGGAAAATGATTCCTGGGCTGGAAATTTCTCCTCGGAACGTCTGCATAAGGAGCGTGCTGAGCCAGTTGTTTCTTTATAGCAAGAAGATCATTTGCAAGCTTCTGAACTAATGGGTCAGTGTTAGGTCCAGGGGTGGAAGAGGAAGAAGCAGCAGACTTAGATTTGGAAGTGTCTCTTCTCAACTTCCCTGACATGATCAAGTCATCCTCGACACTAACAGCCAGTTCTTGATCCAGAGCTAACGTTCCGAGATTAGCCCTTCTTAGTGCATAACTCACCTTGGGCGTTTGAGCATTTAGGAAGAAACACTTTTGAATTTGATCAACCGGGCGAGTATTTACAGGAATTTTGTTGATCAGTCTGTTGAATCGGGCCACAAACTCTCTCATGGGTTCTTGCGAATCTTTCTTTATCTGAGAAATTTGGGCAAGCAAAGCATGCACATCTTCTGCCGGCTTGAAACGGTTTTCAAACTGAGTTCTCATCGTGTCCCAGTCGGTTATAGCACCAGCCGGAAGGTGAAAGAACCAATCAGCAGCATTTTCTTGCAAAGTCTCCACGAACAGTCTTACGGAGACGTCTTCATGTTCAACTCCCAAAACCCCACATGCAACTATGAAGGCTGCAATATGTTCATCAGGATGTACCTTGCCATCACCTTTGAATTTCGGGAAGTTCTTCCGGTTACCTCTGGGTAACTCATGTAGAGGCTGAGTAAGGGCCAGGGGCCCGACACGCTGACCCCATGGCAATTGTGCCGCCATTCTTGGAAAAACGGCTTGGAGAGGAACTTTAACACCAGCGAGAGTCAAAGCTCGTAGATTGGGACTAGCAGGTTCTGAAGGAATACCACCCGTAGGACTTCTATCTTGAACAGGTGGAGTGCTCGTTGAACGAGTTCTTCTATTTCTTGTTGAAGGGAAAGGAAAACCCTGCTGCTCCAAAAGCTTAAACTGAGAGTCTTCAATACCAAGGGTCCTTCTCCCTCGAGTGAAGCGCGGAGTCGCGAGATCAAAAGATGATAAAAAATATAGAAGCTGGAATGATTTTCCCAATGAGTTGCCAAAAGCTGTTGGTTTTCAAATAGGACTTTTTAGAAGAGCAACAGTCAGGGGACAAGAAGTCCCTCCTCTTTGATGGGAGAGGTTCCCTTATTCGAGAAACGAACTTATTTACAAATGTACAAAATATTATTTTATGGTTGAACTTGGATATTACGAAAGTGTTTTCCACAAGGATCATCGATTACAAAAGGAGGTGAGGAAATGAGAGGGTGAGAATGAGCGAGAAAGGCAACATGCGGAATTATAGAATATGAGTAATTCTTTATGTATGCAAAGTCATAGTGAATTGAAAACAAGATCATTCGTATCGTATAAATAAGATGGAATTTAGAGACACAAAGTTACGTAAATAACATCCGCCGAACACAAAGTTTCTTAACGTAACACGATTTATCAATCAAGGACACAAAGTTCCTTCTTGGTTATACAAGATCACCAAAGCGACAAGACTAACAAACTAGAGACAAATGATCTTCACAAAGAAAATGAATGAAAGCTCAGAGAGACAGAGACAGAGATCGATAGAAAAAGAAAGGAAAGTCCATACGTATTGATTTCTCTATAATCTATTTACACTTGCGAGAGAAAATATGCCAAGTTCTTCCTCTTTTCAAAATGGCACAAAGAAGGCCATTATATAGCTTACAATTCGGTTACTCCTCAGAATCGTTTCTTTAATCAAGAACCGTTAAGGGCGCTTGACGCAATACCTCAACCTATTACAAAGAAAACGGAAAAGAAAGGGAAGAGGAGAAAAGAACAAGGAGAAGAAGACAGGTGGCCAGTCGCTGAGAGGGACCCACTGACTTCAGAAACCGCTGTCAGAATCTCTCTAACGCCTCAGCTATGTCCCTGCCACGAGGTCTGACGTGCTGGCCGAAGGCTGCGTCCAAAATCCAAGACGTTCCTCTATCTCTTTATCAAACTCGACGTGAGTATGATAATCATTATTGGCTTCTTCAATGGCAGACTCGAGCGGTGAAATTTGTTCCTGTTCCTGAAACTTGATCTTCATACCAGTTTGAAAAAATAGCATATTCGGGTAGAGCGGGAAAAACCAAGTATGAATGGCTTTTGGTTCACTAGGGACATGTGAGACGAATGCGCGAAACACGCGGCTCGGCCGGTTCGGACGAAATAAGGAGAAGACGCACAAATGTATTTTGGAACATTTGGGACAGAAATGTGTGAAGTACGCGGTTCGGGTGCTTTGGCCGAAAATGGGATAGCTTGCCCGATTTGACTTTGGGACATTCGGGACGAAAATATGCGAAGGACGCGATTCGGGTGCTTCGGCCGATAATTGGAACAACTTGCACTTTTGGCTTCGGGACAGATGGGACAGGAAAGCGCGAAGTACGCGGTTCGGGCGGATCGGCCGAAAGTGGAACAAAAGGCCCGTTTGAACTTGGGACATTTGGGACAAGCAAGAGTGAACTACGCGGTTGGGTGTTTTACGAAAATGGAACAACTCGCACAATTGACTGGGACAGTTGGGACGAAATCGGGTGAATCGGCCGAAAATGGAGCAGAGTGCACTTTAAGTTGAAATTGAGAAATTTGAGACAAAAAGTTCCGAGTACGCGACTCGGCGATTCGGGTGAAATTGGAGCAGAGCGCACTCTTGGAATTGGGACATTTGGGACAAGAAAGTGCACGAAGCACGCGGTTCGGGCGATTCGGCCGAAGTGGAACATCTCGCCATGATAACCCGGGACACTTTGGACAAAAATTTGACGGGCCCGAAAATGGAACAACTTCGAGGATTTCGGCCGATCGGGGGAACGAATGCACTTTCGTACTTGGGACAAAGGGACAAAAATGTCCAACAGCCCGAAATACATACAAAATGACCCGAAACTGATTTTCTCAATTTTCACGACTTAGGCACTTTAGAGGAAAACACTCATAACTCAAAATTTTGAAATTTTACTTTCATTAGGGCAGGAATTTTGAGTGGACAACATCACAGAGACAAACAATCCATATAATAACGACATGTAAGCTTGGCATGTTTCATAATAACCTTCTAAACTACTTCAAAATCTTGGGAAATATGTGTTATAAGGAAAAATCCAATATTTTGCTTCTAAAATTATGAGACCATGAATGAAAGGATGAGGAGATAAATTTTAACTCAATATTTCTTATTTATGTTGGTCCTAGAAGGTAGATTGAGAGTTACTAAAGTCAAAGCCACCATTATACTACTTTAGGGAAATATTGGACTCAAATAACTTACTCGATCTTGAAGAAGGATTTATATTCTATTTCATCGTTATAAAAAAATGAAACATACGTACCCTTTAGGATTTGTAATGACATATATCTAGATTGTATCCACTTGACTTGTACCCATTGTGATGGATTGTATTTAGCTTAACCACGTTGAACATAATTGAAAACCCAAGGAAAATGAAAACATCATAAATGAGCCATGAAAAGCTTAATATTTCAAGGAACTAGTTTTAGAGAAAAAATCTACCACCTAGAAATAGCTTCCTAACCTAGCTAGAAATGAGAAATGTGCACCATCATGATGAAGAAATAAGCAAGTCCTACCCTCAACATTATAACTTTGAAATGATCAAAACATAATGTAAATTAATGAACTCTATTCTCCTTAATTGCCTAATTTAACATTAAAATGAACCTAAGTAGTTCAATGGCAATCAAATTATATTTGCTTGCTTTGATCCTTCAATGGATGCTTGGGTGTGAGGCTTAGCTCTTGAAGAATGGAGGATGGAGGGCTCAAGAATGACAAAAGGCTATTAGTATGAAACTATGTGCTTTCTTTTGTCTCTTGAGAGATTTAGGTGTAAGTGTAGAAGTAGAGGGAGGGTTGTTTATATAGCCCAAAGGATAAAGGATTCAACACATCCTCATGAATGTGGGACTAATGGAGATGTAGAGTTAGTTATGGATAAGGGGGGTTTAGATGGGGTTGAGTTAACTTTAGGAGGGTTTAGTTTGTCCTTAGTGGCTCATGTGGATAAAGGGGGTGTATTAATTAATCAAGATGATTAATTAATACATGTGCAAGATTTTATAAGCTTTTAGATGGATTTTAGTGTGATTTGGACCATTAGGAGGGAATTAAACCAATTAAATAGTGATTTATTGATTTAATGAGAAGGGAGGCTAATTAATTAATAATAATTAATTAGACTAGATAGAAGGTGTTGATTAACGAAGGGTCATTAATTAGGGTATGTGTTGGATAGGTGACTTAATTAATTAGCGTAATGTAATCAATTAATGACAATGGAAGAGAAGATGAGCGCTATTGACAATATGTCGTCAATTTGTGGGAAAGGAGATAATTAGCACAATTTAAGTATTTAAATTGCTTGGGCGTAATTATAGGTGTCTACATTTGCCCCTCTTTGGGGTGGCGTAAGTGATGCCACTTCAAAGATAGTAGATGGAAGAAAATTTTGAAGGGATAGAAGAAAAATTAGTAGGAGAGAGAGATGCCCCCTCGAGTGTTGATGGGGTGATGAAAGAAGTCGATCGACGATCGAAAAAGATGTGAGAGAGGCAGAAGAATGGGGAAGGGGTAGGATGCCCCTGAGAGAGAGAGAAAATTAGGGGTGAAAGGAAAGTGATGTAGAAGAAATGGAGGAGGGGAGAGAAGAGCTTAGCCTCTAGCCACTTGTTGATTGGAACAATTTGGATATCATCATATTGCCATAGGAACTACATCATCGGTCCTTATGAAAAATATAAGCATACGACAAAGGTAGAATGACATGAAAAGCCATACTATGAACAATTGTCCATTGCTGAAAATACCAACTCCATGCAACATACAATAATGCAATGCAATACGAGAAGGAAACAAGCTCATTTAATAGGGAAAACAAGTATGAACGCACATATCCAACCCAACAATGGTCAAGATAGTTGTACAAATGTTTTGTTATCAGTGTTGAAGAGATCCACAAGTTTGTGATTGATGAAAAGGGTTAAAAATGATGCCCTGAGAAAGGATACATGCAAGGGGAAATGAAAATGGACATGGGGTCCATGAAAAGTGTTTGTGCTGTGCAATGAAACAACACCGAGGCAACAAAAGTGCCCCAGTACAGTAGAACAAGCAAGCAGCTAGCTTTGTGAATGGTTGTGAATCCGGTGATCCATGAGTCGTATTAATCGGGGAAGATGTGAGACAAACCAATAGGATATGGAGAAAATACCATGCAAGACACAAGTTTCAGCCATAATAAGCAAGTTACCATTTTTGTAGTTTTTTTTTTTTTTACTTTTTAGGATTTTTTTGAAAAATTTTGCCCTTGTTTTTGGATTTTTGATGATATATATATTATTTTTTATTGTTTTTGCTTTCCAAATTGTGGTGAACAGTAGAAGAAAGTAGAAGAAGAAAGTGAAGGGCCTAGGGGCAACAGAAAGTGCCCTAGGTGGAAGAAAGAAGAAACAAATGACAAATAATGTCCTTGTTTAGTGGAAAAATTAAGAAAAAATAATTATTTGAAAAATAATTTTACGAGAGTGTGGAGAAGAATAAAAATCACCAGGGAGCAATAAAATTGTCGAGGGAGAAGAAAGGGGTATCGGACAAAAAAATGCCCCAATACGGTGAAAAATAAGAGAAAAATAATTATTTAATAAAAATAATTATTCCACGAGTGAACAGAGGAGAAAACGGTGATCGAAACGGGCCTCCGGCCCTCTGATGGTGAAAAATGGGTTAATATACCCCACCAAGGGGGGTAAAAAACATCGTGACCAATTCATTTTAATCGAAGTTGTTTAGAAAATTTACTGTGAGGCTCTGACACTGAGGAGAACCATGGTGATCGCATGAGACCGATTGAGGTGCGTGAGATGCGAGTCAGGGGGGGGTACCGTGGCATGCAGATGATGGCCCCTTTGTGAGTATCAAACCCTAGCTAGTAAATTTGGTCATTAATGCATTAAATTAGGCCTTTTGCTTTAGCCTTTAGCCCTAGGAAAATCATGTTGCGTGCATGCACTGCGTAGGCATGAAGTGTGGATAGATAGGGGGCAGGTGCCTTTTTGGGGGCGCAGGTGTCCTTTTTGGGGGTGCATGCGCCAAAACACACACACACACATGCACACACAAAACACACACACACACACACACACACACAAGCACATGCACACACACAACACACATGCACACATGTGCACACACATGGGAAATGGGGTGCACATGTGAAAAGTGTGGTGCAGGCATGAAAAGGGCTGCACACACACGGAAGCACGTGCAAGTGCAAGCACCAAATGTGTGGTGCACAAAAAAAAGGGGTGTGTAGTGCCCGAAAGAAGACAAGTGCAAAACACCAAAAAGACACATGCGCAGTGCAAGCAGTGCACCAAAAATGTGGTGCACACATGCCAAAAGGGGGTGCACAGGTGCCCTAGACAAGGTGGAAAAAGATGGGAAAGTGTCAAAAACATGACACTTAGAAGAATTTTTAGGATTTTTGGGTTAACCCTAAAAGGGAGATAGATTTTTAGAAGAAATGTTAGGAACTGACTAGCGGCGTGTTATTTTGTAGAGATGATTACCAGTTTTCAGATGCAGGAGTGACATACCCGGATTAGTAGAGAGCTAGAGGGTAGTATATGCGGTGTGTGTGGCCGGTGAGCCATGGTGATACTTCTCGAGGTGGTAGGGCTAGGCTAGGCCCTGTGTCTCGGATGCCTTCTATCATATTGGACCATGGCCTTTGCTGCTTGCTAGCGAGTGATGGCATAGCGAGAGTCGTGTTTTTACTACCGATAGGAGAGATGACTATCACCATTGAGGATGTATGGTGGATTCTTCATGTGCATGATGGGCACCTTGATGAGTATAACTCTGATGCAGGGCTGATTAGAGCAGCTTGCAGTGCCCTTTTTGGTGTTGATGATATACCACATGATGGGATGACCATAGCATTTGCATGAGTGCATCTCGACCCCACATTGCATCGGGGGCCTCTCTACATCATGTCTCTTATCAGTGGGTTCCTACTCACTGATAAGACAGGGACCTCATTCGAGAGGACTACTACCTTTGGTTCATGGCATCTATAGCGGTGAGAGATATTGTTGGGGGCAGTGCATATTGGCCCACCTATACTGGGATTTACACTTGATCACATACCATGGTCAGAAGACCGTGGGTCCAGCCTCCTTATTATAGATATGGTCATGGGATCATATTGTGATCGGATGCCTGTGGGCCCTTTTCATGTTCGAGATCCTGAGGAGCCATCATATATGGCATGGGTAGTAGCTGGTGGGGATGTACGTGGCCATCTTGGCAGCCTATTCAGATATAGGTGAGAGTTTGATGAGCTGGTAGAGATAGATGTCATCTGGCGGCCATATAGGCATTTCTAGTGGCCAGAGGATGCCACAGAGCTCAGTGTGTGCCTAGTGGAGCACTTTTATCATTGGAAGCCCATAGTTATATCATGGAGTTGTATCGAGTAGATAGTGCAGTGCGGTAGCTTGGTAGGTATAGGGGGTCCCCAGCCTAGATATCTGGCATGCACGCAGGGATTCAGAGAGGTAGACCATGGGGCCTCGTATACTGGTGGCCCGAGCTAGGGTGAGTTTCACATAGGTGGTCCCACAGGTATGGGACCCAGTATGACAGTAAGTGAGAGATCCAGGGACCACAGCTGACTATAGCTTGGTATGCTATAGTGTTACCCAGCGTCTCACCATTCCGGAGGAGGCTTGGGTAGTAGGCATTCCCACCTGTAGAGATATGGCATGGTGTAGAGCGTAGGGTGAGGGTAGTGGCACAGGGGCCAGACCCAGAGGATCCTTTTGATGGTATCCCACATGATGGGTAGGGTGCCTCACGAGGCACGGGGGACCCGAGGCCAGAGGGCCCGAGTAGGCAGCAGCATGTGCAGCCATCTAGAGGTAGGGTCTAGAGTAGGGACAGTCATCTAGAGCACCTCAGGGACCAGTCCCTGAGGCACACACAACCTCCCAGCCAGTGGCATAGATAGCCCATAGTATAGTGTACATTACGATTCAGATAGGTCATAGAGAGAGATGCGGCTAGAGAGAGAGAGATGAGGCTCGAGGCTGGTGTGTGACTACCGTAGCAGAGCGTGATGAGGCCGAGCTCACATTGTTACCTTACTTTCAGAGTGGGATCAGGCTCGGGCCCAGGCTAGCCCAGGAGATGATAGAGTGGCATGGCGGAGCTAGATTCGGGAGACAACAGCGGCACAGGGGGCTCAGATATTGAGCCTTCTTCATCAGTCCCAGTCACAGGTGTGGATGGTTGTTGCACGAGAGAGATCATGTATATGCACGATCAGGCACTACTAGCACAGAGGGACCGAGGCCCATGCTTGAGCCTGCTAGACTATACTAGAGAGAGAGGCGAGAGAGGCTACTTCCTCTAGAGAGCAGGTAGAGAGACTTGGACTGGGAGTGAGTGATAGGTGAGTGAGATACTTGCCCTTGGGAAGTGCAGTCAGCGCTCCCCTCGGAGATGCCGACCTGATACGTGATGCCACTAGGCTTGGTGGTGAGGCCTTATTTTATAGGACTACTTATTATAGGGTGGTTCCTCCAGAGAGTAGTGAGTAGCACTTGCCCACATGTCGGGTCGAGTGCATCAGGCTCTCGATCACGGAGATCAGGCCATTCTACCAGATCAGTGAGAGACAACCCCCCTACCCGAGAGAGCAGCCGGTTGGACCAGCGCCATCCGGCCCTCCAGTGTTCCATCGACCGGAGATGACAGATCGGGCCCGGCGAGGCGAGAGAGCTGTGGTTGAGATCACATTTTTTTTTTTGATAGATTCTTTATATGTATGCCTCTTATGAAGGCTGATTTTTTTGATGTACTAACCTTGTATACATGTATTTTGATGATGCCTCATGATGAAGGCTTGATTCTTTCTGATACATGCCCCTTTTTGATGGCATTGTGTATCGATGATGTATTATATTGAGTACCGATCTGGACATTGTATATATGTGTATAGACATTTTTTGATGTAGCATCTTTGTACGCCTCAGTTGAAGGCATTTTGATATAGAGCACTGATGTGTATCCATTTTTTTGATATAGATGTATATGACACACATGTATATATATGAGGATTACTTTTTGGGCTCAGATACACATGTTTATGAGATGATGTACTTTATTGTTTTTGTGTCCTGATGCATGTGACATGAGTGGGATAATTTTATGATGTAAAATACCCTTTTTCAGAAATTACTCTATGTTGATTCTCATTGCATGTTGCATGTTTTGATTCAACACTTATGGATGTATTGATGATGATGATTTGATGAGTGGGCATATTTATGATGTAAAATACCCTTTTCAGAAATTACTCTATGTTGATTCTCAGTGCATGCATTTGTTTTTGATTCAGCACTTATGGATTGATATATATTATGATTTGATACATGCATGAGTGGGCATAATTTATGATGTAAAATACCCTTTTCAGAAATTACTCTATGTTGATTCTCATTGCATGTTGCGTGTTTTGATTCAACACTTATGGATGCGTTATGATGTTATCTGATTTTGTACTTTGTATGTATCTGATTTGATGTTTGATGTATACATGTGTTGTGGATGTTAGATGATAGATCCTTAGATGATATCAAATGCATTTCTCATGTGTTATTGTAGATGTATATGGATGGGATGATATGATGATATTGGTGTGGGGGGGGGATAGATTTTTTATCATGCGCAACCCCTCTTGCCCCATTGATGATATGATATGTGATGATTAGCTTAGCATACATGCATGATGTAAAACTTAGCATTTTGTTTATATATGATGTATAGATGATGTTAGATGTGATGATAATGATGGTAATGTGATGTAATGATAAAAAAACAATGCACATGCAATAAACACAACCAAATGCTAACAAAGAACACCAGGAAATAATACAATACACCATGATTCACCATGCTTTATTAACATGTAACAAACACAATCAAATGCTTAAGAAAGAACATAATGAATTAACACATTACATCATGATTTCCTAAGATTCACTAGCATGCAAAAACATACCGCAATATGCACAAGCAAGAATAAATCTAATCTAAGAAAGAAAAGATGAATCCTAACAAAGTATGCCCAGCAAAACAAACAACCCAAAAAGCAGAAACACAAAAATAACTATACAAGCAACAAGCAAAGCAAGGAAACAAACAAGACAATGCAAGTAAATGTTTTTTGTAAGATTTGTTTTTTTTTGAAACAATTTTCTATTGTTTTGTTTTTTGTGAAACAATTTTCTATTGTTTAGGTTTTTTGTGAAACAATTTTCTATTGTTTTAGGGTTTTGTGAAACAATTTTCTATTGTTTTTTATTTTTGTGAAACAATTTTCTATTGTTTTTTTGGTGTTTTCTAATGGTTTTCCAGAGCTATGTGTAGGTAACCAAGAAAGCGTGGATGCCCCCAGCGTTAGATGGGGAATATACAAGGGTAGAAGCCACATGCTTATGAACAAGAAGGTGAAGTGTTGAATTGCCCCCAGCGTAAGATGGGAAATAGTGAAAGACCATACCCCTCACTAGATGAATAAAAGAAGGCAAAGCCGGATCAAGGCTTGACAGGAGGATGGGGGCACATCAGGGAATCTCGAAGGTAGAACCAGGTCTAGGCCAAAGAAAACTACCCTCCAGATGTAGGATGCTTGTGAACAATGAATCCTCCCGAGGCATTGCGAAACTGGTTTTCACCCAAGGACTTGTCCAAAGTGCCACAATTGTGTGGTTTTCACTAGTGGATGACTTTCTCTTTTTTTTTTTTTTTATTTTTTTTTTTTTTTTTTTTTTTTTTTTTTTTTTTTTTAACTTCCTTGTGCCATGTTTAAGCATAGAACCACTTAAGATGCATGGTGTTCATGGGCTCCGGAGCTCATCACCATTGGGGTGAGCTAGTTTGTATGCCCCTGTGCCGTACTTGGTGACTATAACATAGGGTCCCAACCAATGTGGTTGAACTTCCCTTTCTTTTCTTCGCTCTGCTCTGGTGTTGAACTGGTTCTCCTTCATGACTAAATCACCAACCTCAAAAACGATGAGGGATGATTCTCTTGTTGTAGTTTCTGGAGACTCTGTGTTGATACACTTTTAGGTGATTAAGAGCGTGAATGCGCCTCTCATCTAGGAGCTCTAACTCAGCCAGTCTTGCCACTCGATAATCCTCATCCTTATCCAGATAGTCCGAAGAGAAATTCTCAGGGATGGAAGTTGATCTCTAAAGGGATGATAGATTCTATCCCGAACACTAGGGAATATGGTGTCACACCGTAGGAGTGTGAATGGATGTTCGGTAAGCCCAAAGGGCTGGATGGATTTGTAGGTGCCAGTTTTGACCTATTTTGCTGACCATCTTCTCCATTATCCTTACCAAAGTCTTGTTTGTTGCCTCAGCTTGTCCATTACCCTGAGGGTAATATGGCGTGGACCATTTTAACCTGATTTGGAACCATTGGCAAAGACCTTTCATAGTTTTGTTCTTAAATGACTTCCCATTATCTGTAATAATGCAATGTGCGGGAATACCATATCGACAAATAATGTGATTCATGATAAATTTAGAAATCTGGGCTCCTGTGACATAGGTTAAAGGGACAACCTCCACCCATTTTGTAAAGTATTATGTAGTTGTGATGATATGTGTATGACCATCAGATGAGGTAGGAGTAAGTTTTCCTATTAAATCAAGTCCCCACTTGGAGAATGGCCATGGGGTAGTGATAGGTTGCAATGGTTGTGATGGAGCATGAATGAAATTTCCATACTTTTGGCAAAGTACACATTTTCTAACATAATTGCAACAATCAGTTTCCATGGTAGGCCAATAGTAACCTACTCTCAACAATTTCTTAGCCAAGACCATTCCATTTGTATGTGCTCCACACACCCCTTCGTGCACTTCTTTGATTGCCTGGATTGACTCTCCGTCACATCCAGACAACGTAATAGATTCCCATCGTAGCCATGATGATAAAGTGTACCTCCTAAAAGGGTGTAATGGGCTATTTGGTGAATCAGGATTTGCTTTTTCAGAATGGGAGATATCGGGAGGGAATGTGTTGTCCTTAAGATAGGTAAAAATGGGTTTACCATGGGGAATTGGGACCAACAACCTCACAAGCCAGGAAAGATTCTGGCATGTCATACGTGGGCTGGCGTAGATTTTCTATGAAGAATGGCATGTCATTATTCCCTGGTGGAATATGAAGCATAGACCCCACCATTGCCATGGCATCATCGATCATTCTTGCTGCTCTTGATTTTTTCAAGGTAATGCACACAAAGTACTCCTTTAGAGTTTCACTAACTTTTTGTAAGGTATGAGCTTGTCATCCTTAACCTTATATTCATCATTAACCTGTTTGATGATTAATTGTGAATCACCTACAACCTTGACATGATGAACATTCCACTTGATGGCTAGCTTCATCCCTGCAATAAGTGCTCATATTCTGTAATGTTGTTTGTGCAAGGGAAGCCCAGGTGAAAAGCCTATGGTATAGGATCACCAGAAGGAGTAATAAGGACCACTCCTACACCTGAACCATGAAACGTAAAGGATCCATCAAAATGTATCTACCATATGACAAGATTCTTCAATGTAGAGCAAGGAGGCATCTGGCAGATCAGATTCAAAGGTTCATGCTTTGCAAAGGTGCTTCCGCTAGCTGGTCCGCAAGTACTTGTCCTTTAACCAATTTTTGATGGAAAAATTCTATGTCAAACTCACTGAGTAGAATGATCCAATTAGCCATTCTACTGTGAGGGTGGGTTTGGACAATAAATACTTGAGTGGGTCAACCTTGGATATTAGCTTGGTCTTAGTATTCAATAGGTAATGGTGAAGTTTTTGAAAAGTAAAAACAACGGCCAAGCAAGCCTTTTCAATTTGAGGATAATTGAGCTCATAGGTGATGAGGGTGTGACTCAGATAGTACACCACTTTCTCCTTATGACCAAGGTCGTATTGGGTGAGCAACGCACCAATAGAAAATTGTGTAGTGGAAATATAGAGCAAGAGTGGTTCCCAGGAGTGGGAGGCATGAGGACAGGTGGATTAGCCAAGTATTGTTTAAGCAAAGCAAAGGCTTGTTGTTGCTCAGGTCCCCAGATGAAAGTGACGTCCTTTTTAAGCAAGTGGGTGAATGAGTGACATTTATCTGCAAGTTGGGAGATGAAGCGGTGAATGGCTTGAATTTTCCCTGTAAGCTGCGTAGTTGCTTGATATTCTTAGGTGGAGGCATTTCAGTGATATAGACACTTTAGCAGGGTCTACCTCAATACCTCATCTTGACACAATGAAGCCCAATAGTTTCCCTGATAGCACACGAAGACACACTTCTTTGGATTCATCCTGACTTTGTATTCACGCAGGCATTCAAAGATACGCCACAAAATGATAGGATGATCCTCTCTTGTTTTGGACTTTCCCAGGATGTCATCTACGTAGTCCTCCATGATATCATGAATCATATCATGAAAAATTACTATCATGGCCCATGATAGGTAGCTCCTACATTTTTAAGGCCAAATGGCATCACCTGATAGTAGAAGGTGCCCCAAGGAGTCGTAAAAGTTGTTTTGTGTTGGTCTTCTTCAGCTATCTTGATTTGATTATATCCCGAAAAGCCATCCATGAGTGATAGCATCTCGTACCCTGTTGTTGAGTCAACAATCATGTCAATGTTGGGTAGTGGAAAATCATCTTTAGGGAAAGCTTTATTGATGTCCCTAAAATATGTAGATTCGGATACCGATAGGTTTTTTTGGATAGGAACAATGTTTGATATCCATTCAGAATAATCAATTGGCTTGATGAATCCTGCTGCAAGCAATCTTTCCAACTCTTCTTTAACCAATAGGGCCACTCTTGGGTGCATCTTTGGAGCTTTTATTTGATAGGCTTAGCATCTGCGTGCATGACTAGGTTGTGCATGACCAAAGTCGGATCTAAGCGGGCATGTCTTTGTAAGACCATGCGAACACATCAATAAACTCTCATAGTAGCATAGTGAATGTCTTTTGTTCTCTAGCTGAGAGTGATGCTCCCAATTTTACTATCTTGGGATCTTCTTTTGTACCAATATTGACATCAATGGTTTCTTTGACTAGTAATTTTGATAAGTCCTCCATACGCGTAGGATCAGGAGGTAGGTTGAGATCTTCATCCAAGGATGTCTCCATGAGATTTTCATCCTTGGCGTGGTCACTTTGTTTGTCCTTTGATTTTCTTATTGTTTTTCAGCCAGTGCCTCAAAGAGGTTTTCACTGTGTGACTTGGACTTTGATTTTTTTGAGGCTTTTCTTTAGAACTTTTTCCCTCACTTTTCTTTAAGTTTTTTGACCATGAAGTTCAGCCTCCTCGCCAAAGTAGGCGCAGGTATCTAAGTCGATAAAGAAACCTTTCTTGTGATCTCCAATGGGAATTGTATCCCTTATGCCCATGAACTCTGTGATAGCTTCGTCATTCTGAATAAATCTAGTGGCATGTGATGTTGTTGGTCCCATTCAACAAGGGAAGGGTATACAAGGTCAAGGGTTGGTTCCGTGGGGGTTATGGTTAGGACAACGTTGTTCATGAAAAGGTTTGTGGAGGCAGATCCTCATATTGGCTACAATGGGAATCCGTATCGCTGTCTAGATAGTTAGAGCTATCCTCATGCTCAGAACAAGTAGCATCTTGATCATTGGGGTGTGCTCCATAAGGGTGAATCCCAATGCCGTATCTTTCTATTTTGAAATGTGGAAGAGGGACTGGTTCTCTTTGTCCTTGTTCATTTCTCCCACATCCTAGGCCTTTGTAGCCCATGGAGTACATCATTTTACTAGATTTTTCATATTCGGGGTTTGATAATAGGATGGTTGAGTATCCTCAGGGACCCAAGTTGTAGGTGGATCAAGCAATTTTCCTCCTACTAACAAGCCTCAGGTAAGAATGACCCAATAGTGTGTTCCTCTCTAGGTCTTTGAAGTGGTAGTTGGGTCGACCTCTAGTCTTGGGTGATAATGAGAGGTCTAAAACCAAGAGCTTGTTGTACATTATACTCCCCATAGCCATATTCAAGGATTTTCATCTCCCATGAATCAAATGGAGATGTTGAAGTAGATGCCCCATGAGCGCAAGAACTAAGAGAATCTGAATCCACCAGGATTCCATGGCCTCAGACTAGAGAGGGACAACTATATCTGGAGGGACATGCATATGTACCCTTTCGTGTAAAGCTATTGAGAGCTCTATAATGAGAAAAGGGCTCTGAATCTCCTTGTATTGTAACCGTATGTCCCTCATGCTTCAACTTAATGCATTGATGAAATGTTGATGGCATGGCCTGCATGGCATGAATCCATGGTCGGCCTAGAAGCATGTTATATGGAAGTTCCAAGTCTAGGACATGAAACTTTGTCTGATGGCAAGTGGGACCCACCTCCATGGGTAGCGTGATGGTGCTGCTTGATTCCCTTTCCGCGTTGTCGTATGCGGTGATAGTGATAATATGGGACTCAAGATCTTCCTCTGTATGTCCCTAACTATTTGACCAACTTGAGTGTGTAAATGTTCAACCCAGATCCATTATCCACAAGCACCCATTTGATCTTCCTGTGGGTGACAACTACCTCAATGTATAAGGGAAGATTATGTGTTGGATTCTTAGTAGGGATCTCCCTATGGTTGAAAGTGAGATGTTCACTTGGTGCGATGTTTGCCACCATGGCTTGAAGGTGTGTAGGATCGACTTCTAAAGGCACTCCCGACCCCTGAAGAGTTTGGTACAGAATGTCTTTATGCACATTGGATATCTTGAGAAGATCTAAGATTGAAATCTTAGTAGATGTCTTTTCAAGTTGTTCTAAAAGGTTATATTTACCGGTTTGTGGGGTCGATGGAGAAGGTTCCAGAATCACGAGGTGGGCCATGCCTTGTTACCATGTGCCACATGAGTCCTTTCCCTTGATCGGATGGTGGTATTGGTCGAGTCAGTAGGAGAGTGAATACATCAATAAGTGAATCATAATGATTGTTGTCTCTTTTGGTGTACAAGTAATTCATGGCTTTATAAGTTTGGGATGACTCTCCCCGATCCGGCTTTGACTTTTCGACTTATCATGCTTGGGGAATGGTTCTTTATATATCCCCATTTTCTCGTTAGGTGTTTGTGTTTTTCTGGGTTATCCACCTCTATCTCCCCATTGTCAATGAGGTCCTGAATATAATGATGAAGCCCGTAGACATTTTCTATCTTATGTCCTTTGACGTGATGCATTTTGCAATATTCATGCTCCTTGTACCATGAAGGTTTTGGAGCGTTGTCATCAAATGGTTGTGTTGTAGGATAGGTCATCATGTGGGCCGCATCCAATTGTTTTAGTATAACTGAAAAAGGTTCATTGAGAGAGGTGAATGTTCTTCACTTTGGTGGTGGTTGAATTGGGCCCTTGGTCAGTTTAAAAGGTTGACTAGTTTGGACCATTTGAACATGTTTGGAATAGTGATTCCGTCTCCCACCACATTTTTGTTTTTGTTAAAGATCTTCGGCTTTTCCATGGGTTTGACATTTTGGTTGTCTCTAGATTGGGTTTTGAGGGTGCCTTTGGCAATGAGATTTTTCTATCTGAATCCCTTTCTCGATAACCTCCTCAAAAGTGTGAACACAATGCATTTGGAGGTGGAAAGCTATATCGGGTTGAGATTGGGAATGAAAATACTAACTATTTTTCAGGGAAAGCAAAGTGACTAGCTATCCCTCTCCACCATTGGAGGAAGCTGGTGAAAGTCTCATTAGGGCATTTCTTGGTGCCACATAAGTCTACCATGGTGACATCACTCTCTATGTTATACGAGAAGTGACACATGAATCTTTCTACCAATTCAGCGGTGAAAATTGATCCTCGTGGTAAGTGTGTAAACCACTCCAAGGCTTGACCTCGAGACTCTTGGGAAAAATTTATGATGAGGTAATTGTCACTATAAGACACCTCTTGACATGCCATGTAGAAATATTTAACATGATCCCATGGATCTCCTTTCCCTTTATATTTTTCAAACTTTGGCATATCAAATTTCTTTGGAAAGGGTTGAAGGGTCATTGTCTTGTCAAAAGGATAGGGGCATAATTCTTCGTATTGATATTTCCTAATGCTCCCTATATTTCTCTCTTGTAAGCTCATGAGTGTCACTTTCATAGACTACACTTCTTGTGTGAGCAATTTGTTCTCTAGTGGGAGGAGAAGGGGGATGTATACATGATGATACCCTGTGTCTTCTTCTCCTTGGTTTTCTTGATGGAGTTCATTGATCTTAACCTTAGGCCTCAACTTTTGAATGTTCTTGTTTGCGTCTTTCTGTACATGGGAAGTAAGCAAAGCTAGTTGTCGGCTTAGGTTATTGATTTTTGTTGGATTGTGGCTTCTTCTTCTAAAGGTTCCTCCTCCTCGTATTGTGGAGGTTCTTCACCCATCTCATGTTCTATCTTGTTTCTTCGTGGCACTTTGATAAAGGGTATTCTATGCCCCACCACTTTATCATTCCTGCGTAAGAAGTGGAAGCATGTCCGTGTGTTAAAATATCTTCCATATTGATAAGGGGATGTTCTTCCTTAGTAGTATCATTTTCGTAGGTAGTATTGTTTCATTCTCGGTGGGAAATTTGGCCCCTAATTCTATGACCCGTGCCAACACTCTATCTTTGTTTCTGAGAAGAAACTCATCTAGTAAAGTGGGGTCAAAATCAAGTTCTACGTGTGGTGATTCTAATTCATTTCCACTATGATCGACCATCTCTTTTGTTTCTTTTTCCATAGAAAACAATGGTCCTAGTCATGTCCAATGAAGGGGTTTGACCCTTGTCTATTAGAGGTTTCCCAAGCTTGCACTTGTTGTTCCTCGTATGTCTGTTTCTTTAATCCTAGACGTGTTTTAGGAGCCATGTTTTGTGATAGTTTCACTAGGGTAAGTTGTAAATGTGTTCAAAGCTTAGTGACCACCCCTAAGTGAGATGCAAGATGTATTTGTTAAGAGTATGAATAAGTCAACAATGTGAGAATACCAATGTGATAGAGTGATAAATCACTAGTGACACAAGTGTTTGGTATTGAAACTGTTTAAATGAAGTACCTCCTAGACTACGTTTCAAAAAGTAGTTTCGCGTCGCAAGATGATTAACAAGATGTTTTCACTTATGCCAAGTTCAAGGGAATGAACAAAATGTAAGTAAATACAAGAAGTCAATGTGACCTCCCAATCAAGATATACGATGAGTGAGCTCAAACTCGATTAAGACCTATATCTCAAAAAGTGCCAATTACAATTTTGAATGACACAACAATATCACCAAGATATGTTAACCCACTTTAAGAGAAAGTGAAGTATTGATATCAAGGTGTTATTGATATAACACGCACAAATGGTAACACCTAGCACTCTTCAAAATCGAGGTAATAATAGAATCGAACTAAAAATCTCAAAGTATAGCTAGGAATAGTTAAAAATGTGTGTGCGTAACCTTACAATATAGATATTTATGTCGAGTTTACAAGAAACAAGACGTAAATATCAAAATTGTAGTGATACGATACAAACAAGCTAACTCTTCTAAGGAAGTCCGTGGTGATGAACCATGCCTAACTACAATGATGATCTTGACATGGGTATCAAGATCACAATGGCTACCAATGACGTGAATACGCCTCCGCACACTTTAGACGTTTAACTTACCCAGCCGCAAACATGGATGGGCGTAAACGGACATAAAAGTGATAGAAATAGTCGATTGGTAACACAAAGGTAGTCACCCTTCTTTTGATCAACAAAGTGTCAAAAGAATGTGAAGGAAGCAAAAAAAAAAAAAGGATGAAAAATGTTGGCTTCACTTTGTAGAGTTTCACCTCGCCCTAAGGCAAGTAAAAACTAGGTGAAAGTAACGCGTCACATGTTTCACAATGAAAATATGGTTCACAACTCAACACTATTTTAGAATGGTCAAAGTGGGCTCCTGGCCAAAGTATATCTTCCTAGGTGGTTCTCTCATCCTAGGTGCTACAAAGATTATCCACGAGTGGGATGATTTACCCAAAAAGTCGCAATGACTAGTTTGGGAGTATCTCGACTTTTCCCCCTTCAAGCACAGTGGGAAATAAATGCATCCAATTGTGTACTTAAAAGGGTCACGTAGGGACAACTTGTAACTCTATCTCACAAAGGATTTACTAGTCAGATAGGTAGTGCGGAGCACTTCCCATTTCATCCACAAGGTTCCCTCTTGCGTGGACTACTTTGGGGTTCTGGAACCACCCCCATTGTTGTAGCTTAAGGCGTTATGCCAAAGGGGTTATGTTCCAGTTGAGTGGAGAGGGACGTACCCTTTTCCAAAACCTACAATATAGTGTTTTGAATATGTTGTTCATTTTATCTTTTTAATTAGATGTGGTTTGCTCGAACACCATTTGGCAACTTGTATAACAATTGTATTAGTAGTTTTTTGACTTTTGTTTTGATTCCTCCGTTCTTTGACAAGTGATGGCATTTTGGTCTGTATGATGATTTTTAGTAGTTTTCCATCAAAAGAGAAGGCATCATTTCTGATTCTCTAGATCATCAAGGATGCAAGAGAAGAGCATACGTGATTGTCTTCAAAAATCCAAAAAGATATCAAATGGAAAAACACTTTAATTCAACTATGCCAAATTAACCAATTCCAACTCAAATACTCTAACAACCTCAAAGCATCAAAAGGACTTAAGAATCATTTCTGATTCCCAAGATCCCCAAGGGATGTGAGGGAAGAGCATACGTGATCCTTATTCCTATAAGTAAACAATGCAAAATATTACCTAATCAAATACAAACATGTAAAAAAACAACTGTAAAGACAAATATATGATTAGATAAACCTGCAAGAATGTTAGCACATCAACACCTTAATTTCAAAAATAAAAAAGGACACTACGCCCCTTTTTTTAGCACCTATGTGTGGGTTAGGGCGTATGCCACTAAAATGTTGTTTTGGCTCACGGTGCACTGTGCCCCGAGAGGTGTGTGCGCCATGAAAATAGTATATGTGCCACAAAAAAAATAGTGCATGTGCCACTCTGTGGATTTTTGATTTATCAAGCACTGTGCCACAGAGAGGTGTGTGTGCCACAAAAAAAACAGCATATGCGCACTACCCGAGAAAAATAGATAGAAAAATAAGACAAAACAACCGCATTACTAGAAAAATGTGTCTGTGCCACTAAAACAACATGTGTGCTCTGGTTAGGGTGTGTGTGCCGATCTGACAAGGTTTAGAATGTAGTGAAGGTACAGTA
The DNA here is from genome assembly GCA_018340775.1 of Taxus wallichiana var. yunnanensis. Classification (NCBI taxonomy): domain Eukaryota; kingdom Viridiplantae; phylum Streptophyta; class Pinopsida; order Cupressales; family Taxaceae; genus Taxus; species Taxus wallichiana. The sequence goes on from CM031244.1 coordinate 276,145,542, forward strand.
TGAAATGACATCTATGCCTGGGTTAGTGCACCTACATGTGTTGGTTAGGGTGTGTGTGCCGGGGTTAGTGTGCATGTGCTTGGGGGTCTGGAAAATAGAGTAACAGGTTTTACCAGTGTGCTCCTGCACCACCAGAGAGATGTGTGCACCATGAAAACCATGCTGTGCCATGAAAAAACCATGTGCTGTGCCCCTAAAAAAATGTGCCTATGCAAAGACTGTAACAAAAATATGGAAACAAACACAAGAAAACTCACAATATCTCAAATTTTGACAAGTTAGCTTAAGAATGGCAATAACCCATTAAAATTATGGCTATGAACATGAGGTTACACATATCAAATGAGCAAAAATTCCAAGAAAATGGACATTAATTACTACATGTGCATATCAAAAAGTTAGCCAAAACAATGAAACTTAAACTAAAATGCCATGGGACTAAGTGTCCCACCAGGCGTGCCAAATGTGTACAAGTATTTCTACAATTTAGCTAAATTTAAAGCAAGAAACTACCACCTAGAAATAGCTTCCTAACCTAGCTAGAAATGAGAAATGTGCACCATCATGATGAAGAAATAAGCAAGTCCTACCCTCAACATTATAACTTTGAAATGATCAAAACATAATGTAAATTAATGAACTCTATTCTCCTTAATTGCCTAATTTAACATTAAAATGAACCTAAGTAGTTCAATGGCAATCAAATTATATTTTCTTGCTTTGATCCTTCAATGGATGCTTGGGTGTGAGGCTTAGCTCTTCAAGAATGGAGGATGGAGGGCTCAAGAATGACAAAAGGCTATTAGTATGAAACTATGTGCTTTCTTTTGTCTCTTGAGAGATTTAGGTGTAAGTGTAGAAGTAGAGGAGGGTTGTTTATATAGCCCAAAGGATAAAGGATTCAACACATCCTCATGAATGTGGGACTAATGGAGATGTAGAGTTAGTTATGGATAAGGGGGTTTAGATGGGGTTGAGTTAACTTTAGGAGGGTTTAGTTTGTCCTTAAGTGGCTCATGTGGATAAAGGGGTGTATTAATTAATCAAGATGATTAATTAATACATGTGCAAGCTTTTATAAGCTTTTAGATGGATTTTAGTGTGATTTGGACCATTAGGAGGAATTAAACCAATTAAATAGTGATTTATTGATTTAATTAAACACAGAAGCTCCTTACAATAATGGCATTCTATACCGTGCGTGCATGGATCGATCATGATAATCAATCATATGCACATATCTCTTTATGCTTACCTCTTATGCTCTGCATATACCTATATATCTCACTCTCTATGTGATTCACATCATATATATAGGGTGGGGACTTTCCCTTCACCACTTATCTATTCCAAAAATAGGCCGCATGCTATTAATAGCCACGTGCCATTTATAGGCATAGCCACACATGCAAGTGTGCTATCTATAGACCTCTTATAGTTAACTGAAGTGACAATCCTATTCTTAGCTAGCTCATCTCCATGCAAAATGCTTTGATCGATCCTCTAAAGATAGAAATGTGTGGTGCGCATCGTCTGCCTCGTTTGTGTGTGTTTGCACATGCCATCTTCTAAAAATAGGTCTTCATGCTCAAAATTGGCTAAGTCCCAAAAGTTGAACTTGCCCTCCATGCATGTGGGTTCTTCCTATCCTCATTCTGCCCTAAAATCCTGGCCTTTTCTCCCATGGACTTCTTGTGTGAGTCTCTCAGTCAAGTGTTCTTCTGATCAACATTACCCCACACTAATCTCATTGTCATCCCGACAATGGTTATCTCCAAAACTAAAGTAAAGAATGTTGAATGGAAAGAATAAGAAAGAAAGAATGTAGATGAATAAAGAATGTTTTATGAGGTAGCCTCCTTTGTATCAGTTTGAAGGATCAACTCTGGATACTCCTCCTTTATTTTAGCCTCAAGGCCTGCCATTCAGTGAATGCTTTTTCTACTTTCTCTGGTATGTCCACAATAATAGACTCTAATTCATCTTGGGTAACTTCACCTTTTTTCATTTTGTAAACCAACACATAATGTTGGACATTGAGGTATTTTTCCTTCTAGAAGCATCCATCTTTTTGTGTGATGAGTTTCCCAAGCTCTTCTAATTTTCTTGTGTGGCTCTTGTGTTTCTTGCTAGGGCCTCATGCTTTTGCTTAACCAGTGTTAAATTTTCTGCATGGCCCAAGGTATCATCCTTCATAGCCTTCTGGACTTCATTATCTTCTTCTAGAGTCTTTACCTTGATCAGCACCTCTGGAGTTGTGCATATATTTAAGGCATGATCCACCTTTTTCAATTCTTCTTGGAGCACTTGCAGTAGGCCTTCATATGATGCAATCTTTTTCACATCTTGAAGCCTTTCCCTTTCGCCTCTTTTTTGGATTCTTTGGTTTTGGCATTCTGATTGTGTCCTCTTCAATACCAAGTCCACCAAATCTCTAACATAATGCATTACTGAGGGGAATTGTTCTAGTACCTTAGATTCAAGTGTGGCCTAGCTCTTTCATCACATGATCTCAATCTCCTCTGCCATGCCAATAAACACTTATTATTTTTTCTACTCCAAGTCCTCTCTTGGGTTATGCATGCACTATATCTTTGCATCCTTTGTCTTTAACTCCTGCACATGCTCTTATTGTTGCAGCTTTGTCCATGTTTCTTCTTGCAACTTTAGTAGAAACCTTCACCAATGCATTGCTAACCTGTTCATCTGACATAACAGTAGGTTTAACTATTATGTGCCTAGCTTGAGGTGTCTTCTTCATTCATCTTGACACACATGACTCCTCACATACATCAAAATTAGGCTCATCCATGTGGGTGTGCATTGACCATGAGAGTTTCTTTCTAGTGTGAAAATGGTCACCATATCCCCATCCATTAATTCCTAACCAAATAAATCCTTTTGTTCTATAGTGCTTTGGAAATGGGCGTGGATGATTTTTCGGTGTCCTCTACATAGCCCATGAGTGGTGCATTGTGTTCCCCACTCATCCTCTTTGATCTAGGACCCTTGGGAATTGTAGCTTCAAGGTTAGGAGTCTGTCTCATTACACCTTGAGTAGTCACATGCATGTGGATCAGAGGTTTTTCTTCTCTCTTTCTTCTCCATCCTTCATCTCTTCATCTTTTTTCTCTTCCTCATTCTATGGCTCATCTTCTTGCTCGAGTGGGGTAGGAGATGCATGCTCACTCTCCCCTGATTCCTCCACTTCTTCATCAACTTCAACTTTCTTCTCCTCTTTGGCTTAGTGGTCTCCTTGTGTGGAGAGAGATGAGGTGATTTCCTTACCATTTGTGGGGTTCCACCTTGAGTCCTTGTGCATCTGAATACTTTCTTAAATCTGTGCTCCCCCTGCTCAACCTCCATATCTTCCTCTTCATCCTGTCCCTGAGGTGGAGTGGTCATGTGTTGTGACTCTTCTCTATCATATGGTTTCTTTCTTCTGTGCTCCAAGCCTCCACTATCTTCACGCTCCTCTTCTTCATCCTCTACTTCAATAGTTTCTGTGGGCCTTTGCACTGGTATGTTTTCCATTGTGTGCTTACCCTTTGGTGGCCCAGGAGCATGAATTCATTCTCCACATACTTATTGTTCTCCATCTTGGGCTTTAGTTGAAGATACACTAATGCTTCCCCTATATCTGCTACAACTAGACTTATTGGCTTAATATTCAATACCTCGAAATGAGCCTCTCGACATAGGCACTTCTTCCTGGATACACATACTTCTTCCTCAATGTGTGGTAGTCACAGTCTACCTTATCTGCATTGAATACTAGTCGGCGTGTGTGTCTATGAATATGTGAACAGATGCTTGGAAATACCTTGTAGTGAATGCGTAAGGCAATTTACACCAAGGGCTCAGACTCCATCTCTCATTGGGAAGCGCATGATGTAGAAATGTTGATATACAAAAACTAGACTTGTTTCCCCACTACTGATGGTAGGTCCTTTGGGATGCGCCACTCTTCTTCAAATGTTGCATGGAGCCTATCATACCATTTTCTCACCCTTTTCTTGATGTCATCTGTCATGGACCCTTTACATAGGTACTTGTTGAACCTTTAGCTGGTGACTTATTCTCCATGGGGTATTCCCATACCTTTTCCTTTGCCCCATCTGGTACTCAATTTCCATGAATACCAAGTGATATAGAACACCCAAAGCTGATCTTCCCTCTGTGCATGCTTCTTGACTATTTTCTCTATAATGTAGCCTGCAATAATATTGTAGACTACTCCTTCGACATCTTTGCGTGCACAATGTGTAACCACATAGTATTTACTGTGACCACCGCTCTGGTCATTCAACTTTGTAACAAGTGTGTGTTTGCTTACACAACTAGATAGTTCTCAACTTTGTCTATATCCATACCGCGTGGACCCTTCAGGTACCCCAACTCTGTCTGGTCTTTAAGATTGTGGCTTTATCTGTGAGATCATTCTTTATATCCTCTCTTGTGGCCTTCAAACCTATCACCATTGAGATAAGTGTGGATGAGATTCTAACTCTGCATCCTACAAAGTAGAAGAAGTCCTCATGCACTCTACTCATGAGCCCTTTGGTACAAGGGCTCATACTTCCTGAAATATGGAAGCTCATATAATTGGTAGACCCCAATTCTCTTTAGAAGCTTCTCACCTGCATCATCATAAACCAATGGCATGTCATCCATCCATACATTTGTTCATCCTCGTAGTGAGAAAGGAATCAAGCTCCTTCTTGTTCTCTGAGGTCTGTGATTGTATTCACTTACTTTTCTCTTTCTGATGTGTGAATCCCATTCTGGTGATGATGACTCCTTCGGATATTGCATTTCTAAAAAATCACTTTTGGGTGCCATCTCTTCCTCCTCGATGACCACCTTCTTCTTTCCTTTTTCTCTGCTGCAACTACCTTCTTGGGTGCCATTTTTACCTTGCAATCATCTCCTCTTTAACTCTGTAATTTGTGAATCAAACCCTAGCTCGATTCAATCATGCCCTAGGTGGAAACTTTGTGCCCTAACTCCTCTCTGTCACCTTGCTTCACTCAAACCCTTCACCACTGGGGATGCAAGCTTCTTTTCACATAGATCTGTTTGTCATGCTTGGTTTCACACCCTTCACACCTTAACCCGATCACTCGGCTCTTTGCACTTAGCTCTTTCCTCAAATACTCTTAGTGCAATGGTAAAAATGAATTCACATCCCATCCTTATATAATTTTTCAAATTTTGATGCATTTATTGCTCCTTCACCTACCAAATATCCTCTCATTCATTGACCAAATTCATTCATTTCCATGTGTGGTACATCTTTTGCACCCCTAACTATAACCTTCTAGCATGCCTTCCTACCCTCTGGTCACAGACTTCTCTTCAGCGTGTGCCCTTGCACCCAGAGTACCTCATCATTGTACCTTCTCCTGGTAGTTATCATGGCCTCTACTTACCTGTGTTATACTTTCCTTTCATTCATCTCCATCCTTGGTCACTTTTGAGAAGCAATCTTCTTTTGACTTAAAGCACACCCATAGTAGCTTATTCCTTTCACCTTTCAATTCCCATAGTCTTTTACTTGGATAACTACAACCACCCCACACTAAAAGTATGTGCAGTCCTCTGCATGCATAAACATTCTTCACATAGTAATTAGCTTCATGCATGCAAAGCATGCTTATTACACAAGAACAACAACTAAATTGACAAAGCATAACAATAATGAAGGAAATACATTAAGGAAATACATAATTGAAAACCTAATCTAAATGGAAATACTTGCCTTATTACAAACACCAAGAAGACTTATTTATAGTAGGGCTTAACCTACTCCCGTTAAAGTAACCGGGTAGTTGTGTTCCATCAAGTGCTTCTAACTGGAAAGCACCTGATTCAAGTATGTAAGTGATGACATACGGCCCCAACCAATGTACTTTGAGCTTTCCTGGATGGCATAAGAACTTAGAGTCATAAAGAAGTACCATTTGTCCAACCGCCAACTTCTTATCCTTTATATTTCTATCATGCCATGCTTTCTACCTGGCCTTTTCTTGCTTCTGACTCCAATGTGCTATGGCTCGTCGCTCATCCAATTGAATCATCTTTTCAATCCACTCTTCTAAAGCATGCTCATCAGCTAGACCTCAGCGTGTATAATGCACAAAGAAGGTAACATAAATTCTATAGGGAGAATGGATTTGATGCCAAACACCAACTGAAATGGTGTGGCTTTGTTCAATCTCTTATAAGTTGTTCTATATGCCCAAAGAACAAGCTGACACTTTATCATCCCAATCCTTTCTTCCAACATCACAATTTTTTTCAATGTCTGGCTCAAAATCTTGTTGAAAGCCTCAGTAGTTCCATTTTCTGAGGGTGGTAAGGTGTAGTCTTATGGTGGGAAACCATAAACTCATCTAATAGGATCCTTATGGTTTCATTTAAAAAGTGTGTACCCCTATCACTTGTCAAACTTAAAGGACATCCATATCTTGTAAGAACATTCTCCCATAGAAACCTAGCTATTGTAGAAACCTACTATTATCTATAGTCCTAGTCCTTCGTAGGTGTTGCTTCTGCCCACCGTGTGAGATAATATGTGTGCAAGTAATGATATAGTGTGATCCAGTCCTACGCATGGCTGGTGAAATAGGTCCTACAAAATCAATGGCCCATTTCTCAAATGGTTCTGCACTGATAATAGGTCTTAGTGGCATTTCATCTCTTTGTCCTGGTTTTCCTAGGTGCTTGAAAATGGTCACATGCCTTACAATATTCTTTATAGTCTTTATACAATGTCTCCCACCATAATCCAACAAGTAGGATTTTTGGGAAGTTGCATCACCTGCATAGTGGCCTCCTGCAATACCACCATGGGCTTCTTCCATAATATCCTTATGCGCTCATGCTCTAATACACAATGGCGTAATACTTCATCTCTACCTAACTTGTATAGGTCACCATTGATTAACATAAAAGGTGTCGTGTATGGCAAGTTGTTTCTTTTCTAATGCCTTCATTCCTTTTGGTGCCATACCAGTCCGTAGAAAAACAACAATGTCTTCTAATTTTGATGGCATGCATGTTGTAACCTATATAACTTGGGCATCTGGCATGGTTTCTTCAATTATCTGTGCTTCTTCTCCTGAGTGAATTCTAGATAAGTGGTCTGGTCTAGAATTACTTTTCCTAGCTTTACCACAATTGTGAAATCAAACTCTTGAAATAAGAGTACCCATCTGCATATGTGCCCTTGTAAGATGGGCTTGTTTACCAAGTACTTCAATGCCATGTGATCCGTATAGAATACAAATGGTGTAGCTAGAAAATATTGTCAAAACTTGTGTAATGCATAGATCATTGACAAAGCTTTGCGCTCTGTAGTTGTATAATTTTGTTCAGCAGGAGTCAACTTCCTACTAGCAAAAAGATAGGATGATCGACAATACCTTCTCTAGGTTGAGCTAATATTGCACCAATGGCCATGCAGAGGCATCCACATGTACATGAAATGGTTTTCCCATGAAGGAAAATGCAGGATAGGTGCGGTAGTAAGTTTCTCTTTCAATGTTTCAAAATGTGCGTTGTTGTGATTCTCCCCAATAGAATGTACCTTTTCCTTTTAGTAACTCCTCCAAAGAGGTGTGAAATTTTTGCATATCCCTTGATGAATTTTCTATAATATCTGTGTGACCTAAAAATCCACACACCTCACTTTCTACTGGTAGTGCTTCCAACCCTAAAATGACTACAACCTTAGTTGGATCAACAAGTAATCCTTCCTTGCAGATTATGTGTCCCAATAGTATTCCAAAAGGTGTAGCAAATATGCACTTCTTGATGTTCAAAGAGATACTCAATTTCTGCATCATTCAAACATTAAGCAGCAGATTGTCATAGTGATCCTTAACAAGCCCATATATTGTCCAATCATCGAGGTAGACTGTAAGAAGTTGTGAATAAAATATTTGAATGCCTGAACAACTATATGCATGAGAATATATAGGCACATTTTTCAATCCAAAAGGCATCACAGTATAGGAAAAACTACCCCATTTAGTAGTAAAAGTTGTCTTTTCTTGATCCTCTGAGCAATCCTAACCTGATGATACCTGGAAAACCCATCTGTGAAGGAATATATTTCACACCCTGCTACTCCTTCTAGTATTTCCTCAGTAAATGGTGTAGATGGGATCATACACACATGCAACATTTAGCTCCTATAGTCCACACATATTCTAATTCATCCATCCTTCTTGATATTGATCACCATTGGACTAACCCATTCTGACTCATCAAGGGGCTTGATAATTCCATATTTCAACATTTTATCAATTTCTTCTTTTACCTTTTCACACAAATTAGGATTCATTCTATAAGGTCTCTTTCTCACTGGATGTGCACCTTCCTTAAGTTTTATCTTCATTTCCCCAAGTGATTCATGCATGCCTTTAAGTTCATGATACCCTCGAGGGAATAAGTCTGATAATCCCTGAGTAACTCAATTATCTTTTCCACCTCGATTTTGACCAATAGTCTCCAATTATGGCCTCCTTAGGCTCAACCTCGATCCTATATTGACCTTCTTTGTCTTCATTGGTTCATGGTATGCATGTGTATCCTTATCTACACTATCAAGACCTCGCATGCCCCCCTGTGAATGGTCAATATCTAGGTTTTCAACTTCCTCATCATCCATGATGTACACCATCTTTCCTTTTTCTTTCTCAAGGAAAGCACATTCAAGCAAATATGGAGTCTTCTTCTTCTTCTTCAAAAAAATGCCTGATTCTGTCTCACCAAATAATTCCTGTATGAGTTCCTCCACCTTTGCACTATCTCCCATGGTTAACCGCTTGACAAATTTTAATGCCTCTTCTATTGGAGGTTGGGAAGAAAAGTAGTCAAAGGTCTGGATCATTCCTGTAGTCAAATTTTTCAGTTTCTAGTCTCTCGATGTAGTTCTACGTATACATACCAAGCAGTGTGTGCACACCCTTGTAGAGTGGAATACAATTTATGCACCCAGAGTGAAGGTGGTAATGCTTCTTGTCCTGCTTATCTAGAGTCTCTCACACTGTTGAATGTGGTGTTGAATAGGTTGATCACCATTATAAGTGTAAATCTATGTAGGTGCATTGCTTCTTACAAACCTAGTAGATAGGTGATTTATGATCTCCTTCCACTCCATAAGATTATCTCTATGAACTACCCACCACATGCGTTGTTGTCCCATGCAAGATATATGCTAACATGTCTCTTCTCTTGAATTTGTCTATCCACTGTGCCTCCATGGCTTCAAAAATATAGGAAGATCTTCTGCTCCTGTATACCAAGGTAGTGCGCTACTACCTATCCATCAAATAGAATGAAGTCCATTCTTGCATGCAACCACACTTTTTACCTCACGCCCTACTAGTTCATATGTACCATGAGCCCAATTGTCACAAGCAATACTCGTAGTATCACTAATAGAGTGAGAATCCTCCCCATTGTAGGATGCCTTCCTTTGATGGCTCATTGACCTCTGGGTCTGAATACGCGTACATAGATTTTGTTTAAGTCCTCCTCACTTAGAGGCTCAACATATGGTGTAGACTTCCCATCTGTCAAAGGTATCACAACCCTTTCCTCTTGTTCTCAAAGCTGATATACCCCTTATTGAATCTCAAGTCAAGCATTATTCGCATAACACCAAGGGCATCCAAGCAAGGCTTGGAAAACTATCTTGCTTTTGCAAGTGCTAATACCTCAAAATCCCTAGTGAATTTGGCCCCTTGTATGGTTATAGATGCATCCTTCAAAACTCCTATGGGAGTGGCCTTAGTCCTATTTTCCATAAACAACACATTAGATGATGGTTGTAATGGAGGTCTCCCCATTTGTACCCATGCATCTAAAGTAAGCACATTGACTTCACACACTGTATCAATCAAAATATTGCTCAACAACCATCCATCTACAACAACATTCAGAGTGATCTCTTTATCATAGTCAATGCTATCAGGGGGAAGATTTGCATGTAGGATCTGTCATTCATTCTCAGTGCTTTTGCAGAGTGTTCCCCTTCAACCAATTCCCTAATAATGGAATAATATTCTCTGGTGCAACATTTTACACACCTCTCTGATGTCATCAATATAGAGGGGACCTTCCCTACTTCTTCTTTCTTTTGTTCCATATTTTTGGATTACTCTTTTAAACATTGTATTTCACCTTGAAGATTTCTGAGGACCTCCATGGTCTCTTGATAGACTTCCTTCTGATGGGAAGGATCTAGGTACCTTGCATGCAAGAACCTCCTCCTTAGTGATTGTAGGCTTCTGGTATGATGCCTCTCTTGCATGTGTGCCACTTCAGCACATGTGTGGTAATCTTCATAGTTAAGGCCTCAGGTTCTGGTGCTATCTTGGGCATCCACTTGATTTTCCTCCATGCGTTGGATCCTAACCATCCCTGTGCCTTTGTTTTCCTACTTATGTTGTTTACTGAGATGCTCATATAAGTTGGGCACTCCTCATAGCTATGATTCTTTCCATGAGAAAGAACATGTAACATTCTAGGGACATTCATGCCTATAATGATCAAGGGGATCCACATGTATAACATGTTCCTGAGGAAACTCACTTCTTCCTCCACCATGGCCTCATCCTCCATATCCACCTCGATATCCATGTCCTCTTCCATGACCTCCTTCAAAATGGCCCTCATTCTATCATAGTGTGGTTGATTATGATCCCGATCCTGGTGCTCATTCTTGTTCTTAGAGTTATCCATTACACTTGTCTATCATACCCCAATGTCTATAGCATCATGGATCTAACCAATCAATGAAAATCCTAGTATCATGGGTCGTGGACCTACAAATCTTGCAAAAGTAGGATACATTCTTCCTTATCGCATGTGTATGTAACAAAGGACAATGGCTAGCATCATGATTCAAATGACATATTTCATAGTCTAACAATAATGAACATGTATAGATCTATGAGGGAAACTATCCTTGGTGTGACCTTCCACTTCACAATCTGTACACCAAATCCCTGAGCGTGTTTCATGGGCTGAATTTTTTGATAAGCTTTTCTAACTTTTTTCCATAGCTATAATTTGTGCCTCTAAGAATGGACTAACACCAGTGTCAATGCTCCCAACTACCTCAGCATGTAGGGCTTCTCCAATGCTTCACGTGGATTAGTGTATGTCTTATGTGACAGTGCTCTTCTAAATGGTGTAATCAATCCTCCAACAAACCATTGTGCATGTTGGCTTGGCGTGAATATCATAAGAAACTTAGATAGAAGTGTTTTAAAATGGGCATCATACTCACGTACACTCTCAGTAGTGCCTTGTTTGATATCTTTGAGTGTTGATACTCTTCTGCTCAAACTCTGGGATATAGAACTCTTTTAAGAAAGCATCCTTCAATGTTGCATAATCCATGCAAGTTTGATCAGGGTCAAACTTCTATACCAACTTTGTGTGCTCATCCCTTGTAATGTAGTAGCAAATTGACTTGCCTTACGCTCAGAAGCCATGATCCCTTTCACATGCCATAATATTTCACACATATGCACATGTTTGGAAACATCCTCTATACCTCTATACTTTGAGAGATGAAGAGACATCTCCATATAGATATTTTGTGGTTGTTGTGGGCCTTGACCACCTGATCCAGAACCTCCTGTGTTTCCTCTGCCTCTAAAACCACCAGATCCACCGGAACTAGAACCACCTATACCTCTTGATCCTCCACCTGTAGTTGGAATATGACCTGTAGATGTACTCCCTTGTGCTCGATAGTAGTACTATACTGAACCCCTATAGTCTGTGAGGTAGTTCCACTTCAGAGGTGAATCCAACATTCTGCACACTCACGTTCTGTGTGGATGATGTGCCTAAAAATGTTCCTCCAAATAAATTGAAGTCATCGACCTGCCATTGATGTACTTGCTCCCTGACTTACTCCTGCTCTCCTACTTCCCAAGTTAGCTTGTTGGTTACTTGTCGTACTAGATACTGGAAAACCAAGTGCAAGGGCTAGGTCACCAGGTGGATTAAGAGATGCGCCCATGGCCTAGGTAGTCTTTTTGGCACACTTTTATGTGAAGCCAAGGGGGATCTCTATCATGCTTTCCAAGATGGGGGAGTTCTGATGCTCTGGCTCCATGTCTTCTACGTGAGCTTCAAATCCTTCATGAGCCATCTCTCTCCTCAATGCCATACTTTCTGTAATGGTACGTTGCTTCTCTATCTCCCTCTCACATGCCTCATTATACTTAAGCCACCTTTCCTCTCTCTACCTTTCTGCCACTAGGTCTGCCATCTTTCACCAAACTGTTCCTTCCCTCGTGTGTGGTGAGGTTTAGTTAGCCATCGGTTTACTCTCTAGGTTCAAAGTTACCATCAAGATCTTGATCGCTAGTGGAATACCTTGTAGATATGCTCCTCTAGGATACCACAAAAACTGGAATTCAGCTACCTCAGGAAAGAATACGTCAAAATTGAATATTCTAGAATATAACTATTTAGAACACCACAAAACCACGTATCCACACATGTGAGTCAGATCAGATCAACATCATAAAGGGCCTGAAATTCTTCTATGTCAGAAAGTGTGCGTGATACCTCCAATTCCACTTAGATGCATAAGCAATCAACCACTCATATAATTCTACTGGAAAGATGGTGAAAAATCTCTCATATAAGTTGTCATATAGATTCTGTTCTACCCAAGTGTGTGTGTTAAACTCAGATCCAATGTTGAACCCATGCATATTCTTCCTCCAGATCATGTATCCACTCCTCAATACTTGCTAGAGTTAACCAGTACGTCTTCATCGTGAACCATCCTGAAAACAACTGAAAAAGAGGTCCGAAATGGAACCAATGATGCAGCCTAGAATTTACTAGATAACACCCTAGATGCATTGGCACATCACTCAACCTAGACTGAGTGCTCACCCGAGCGTGCAAAGGTACCAGGTCCCTCTTTAGGGTTGTTGTAGTAGGATGTTAGCGTGATGAAGGAAGAAACATATAGATCCATAACTAATCCATCATTCTACAATGCATGCCATATTCAGATCTATGAAAGAACAAGCTTAAACAATAATCATGATTGAATCAAGAACATGCACTACTCAATTACACACAGGAATGACACTTAGATTCAGCCAATATCTTCCATCTATTAATAAACACAAAAGCTCCTTACAATAATGGCATTCTATACCGATGCGCATGGATCTGATACTGATAATCAGTCATATGCACATATCTCTTTATGCTTACCTCTTACTTACTCTCTTACTCATATATCTATATATATATATCTACTACTATGTGATTTACATATATATAGGGTGGGGACTTTCCCTTCACCACTTATCTATTCCAAAAATAGGCCGCATGCTACTAATAGCCACACGCCATTTACAAGCATAGCCACACATGCAAGTGTGTTATCTATAGACTTCTTATAGTTAACTGAAGTGACAATCCTATTCTTAGCTCGTCTCCATGTAAAAATTTGATCTGATCCTCTAAAGATAGACAATGTGTTGACATCTATGAAAAAGGATCATGCATTCACCAAGAAAAAAAAAGTAGATAATCACATTAGAAAGCATAATCTTACCTAAAGAATCCCTTCCTTAGATTAGAATTACTATTTTTTCCACCTATGACTTGAATAGATGCATGAATGTCTCCATCAATCAGCCTCATAGCTCTCCCAAAACTTGTTCTCTCTATATTCAAATGTCTCACTTCACCATACTCAAAAAACAAACTCATAATGCTCCTCCTAGGATAATATAATACTCCTTTTTTTAAGTTCCATGTCACCAATCACTTTCCTTGCCTTGCACTCAGTACATCAAGATAAGAATTCATATCTAATCACTCTTCAAAGATATCGTTAGGGGTTTCTCTTAACCCTTTGTTGATTTGAGAAAAAGCAATTTTCTCCCCTCAAAATTTCCATCTTAGATATATTGTCTTATGATTTACAATGCTTTTAAGACTCCTCATCCACCTCAAAATAACTAATTTCCTAACTCAAAAATTTCCTTACTCTAATAATCCTTCCATTCCTATGGGCCACTTCCTTTTACATCCTACAAAATGCATCATGTTTAACATACCTGATAAGATTATCACCGTTGATCTTTAATTGGATGGAAAAAATTGTCTTAGATCTCCTTTAGGTTCGACATAGAATTGACCTACCCTTCAAGGGTTTTTGCCTAGACTTCATGAAATTTGACATGATTAAATCAACTTGAGGTTATTCTCCTTTCCAAATTCAAATCATCATCTAAGTGTATGACTTCTTATACACATTATACATTGTTTCGCTTAGCTAAGAACACTATGTGTGCCATCATTTTCTTTTACAAATCTCTAAATCTTTCACAAGTCCTTTAAAACTAAGTCTAAACTCATAACTCATACTATTCATTTGAAAATAAACTGCATGTATATTGAGATGAAAAATAAACCCACATTTTGATAGATTTAGACTTTCAAAAACACTAATATAATCTGTAGCAACTTGTTTGTAATCATTACATTTATTAATTAAGACATGGTATACCACTTTCAATTTCTGTTGGTAAATGGGATCACAATATTCCTTTGACTATTAACATACTTTATTTTCATACATATTATTTTCACACACCTCTGTCAAACTTCCATACCATGAAATTCAGTCTTCATACCTTCACAATGAGTGAGCACACTTGTTATTTCTTACAAAACACTTATTCTGGTCATTATGCACCTTATGGTTTGAACCTTTATAGTATTATCAGCCATCAAACTAATTTTTGTACCTCTTTTGAAGATGCAAAGCACAAATCCATGATTATTCTAACAATATTTTAACACCATACACTTTTAGATTACTTGTTCTAGACTTTTCTTAGAGACAAATATGAGATCTCATAAGCTACTTCCCTAAAAAAATTAGATGACAAACCTTCTAAATCTAGATGTATTTGTAAACCTAATATCTCTTATCAAGTACTTGATGATGGTGAATTTTCTTCAAATACACCAATTATTCTTCCAAAAGAGTATTCCTTCTAGAATTCCAGAGAAGGCACTCTATTCTTAATATAATTTCTCATAACAATAGGAAGTCATCAAAAAGACTTGATGACTCACTCTCTCCTTCTCTTTCCTATGAAGCCTTGTCTATCTTCTTTGATGTACTACTAGATGTTCTACCTTCATTTCTTGATAATTCCCTCTTGTCAAACATGTATGGTATGTTTCATTTCCTTGTCTTCTCCTAACTATGAGTGAGTGTTCTTCATGACTGGTCCTTGGCTTGATTTCACTCTTCTTGGCTTGATCATCTACTCTTGATGTCTTGCTTGAGCTTGCATCATCTTCCCACACTATTTTCTTGTCCTTATTTTCTTCCTCAACTCTTGGGTTTTCTTCCTTGACCTTGTATATCCATTTATCTTTCTTCTTTTCATGATTTTTTTAACCATAGTTGACTTAGTCTCATTTCTAGGATTGATCTTCATATTAGATGCCTTATTATCTTGCCCTCTGAAAATATAATACTTATTTTTGTGCTTATATTTCTCATGGAAATAGTATTACTTTGCAAAATGCCCAAACTTGTGACAAGTATAGCACATGACACTAATTTTTCCTATTGTTTGATGTGAATTATCATTCCTATCATAGTTTACAACCTTGAACTCATATTATATTTTAGCATAGTTTTCAAATTTAGTGTAGTTATAGCACACTAACATGTTCATGTATCTTAAGTGTTCTTTTTCCCGTAATTGACTTGAAGGTTCTTCTAAATAGTTCCTGAAAATATTGATTTTTCTTTATAGTTTAAACATGGTATATCCTTTTCATAATCATTTTTACAGCCCCTCCATGGGTGTTATCTATCAAAATTCTTCATGAAATCCCTAGCTTTATGTCCAAAACCATAACATTAATAACAATATCCATTAAAATTCCTTTCATACCTAAAATCATTAGGTTGCCTAAAAGGTTTATGCCTTCTTGAATTTTTCCTCTTATTTGTATTCATGTTTCACTATCCACTTGAACCATATTTTTTATATTCACTCTTCTTTACAAAATATTTAATGCAACTTAGTCAAGTTTTTTCATTTTCTCATTTCTGTTTGTCCAATATTTTATTTAAAGCATCAAATATTTTTCTAACTTGTT